>CM042155.1:58672629-58770129 GCA_023376005.1 Doryteuthis pealeii | reverse complement strand
GAGTCCAAAAAGAAATACCTGAAGAAGGCCGGAGGGCATATCGGCCGAAACGTTGTACAAATAACAATAAAGATGGGGACAATAGTCCGAATGACGCAGATAATACTAGAAACAAGTTTTAATTTAGTACATGAAAACTTTTAGTAATTTTGATTAGTATTTATGATTTGTTTATTACATGATAAGAGGGCTGGTTTAGCTCAGTTGGTAGAGCATTCGGCTAGGAATCACAAGGTTCCTAGTTCGATATCGGCCACCGCCAACTCAGTGTATGAGTAGCACAGGGATCTGTGTGGTAAAGTAAGGAGCTGACGGTAGGTGTGGCGCTCCGCCTCAGATGCTAAAAATAATCTCCTTGGTCTAGCGCTAGTGAAAAGGGGATAGACTCCCTCGCTGTCTGGTTGATACCGACATTAGGCCGCCCCGAGGAGTTTACTTTTACTTTTACTTATTACAAGTGAATAAGAAGGAAGGGTAGTGTAGAATTTTGTAAGGTAGGTGAAGGGCTGCATGGATGAGCCTCAAGAGCTGCGGGTTTCATTATCCTAGACTGGTTGATGATATCATATCTGCTGTTGATGACTATGACTAATGGAATCCAAGCACTGCAACATCGGAATATGTTGAAAAATGATAAAACTTAGAGACAGTTTTAGTTTTCCCTAGAATTTCCATCTTACAATTAAGTTTTTTTACCAAGAGTTCCATAGGAGGAAGTCCTTGTGTCATAATCACTAACATAATAGACTGTGTAATAGTAAGTGAGTTAAAACTCATAGTAAGTGAGTTAAAACTCCATCATGCTATTACATTAACTTTTGGACTAATACTCTTGGGAAAGGTATGAACCCCTGTTGACTTATTTTGCTATATAAGGTGCGTGCTAGATTCCCGCTCCTATTTATAGACTCGGCGATAACCATCTGATCATACTCTTGGCCAATCACTGGCAGTACTCTGCTGCTGATACAATACTTATACCGGCAGTACTGGCCATAACTACTCATAACTACTGCGACTTTCATGGACGACGGACATAGGATTAAATCATTGGACCTTTAACAATACGCAGGATAGGACTTATTCGCTTACCAAAGGAATCCATAACTCAGGACTTACTTACTTTAAGCCCTTTTCAACTGGCCAAGGATGGCATTTAAAAACTTAACACTCCCCCCCCCATCTTCCCAGCTATGAATTAAATAGTATTACCGTTATTCTATGGGGGTAGCTTTGGGTGTTGGCGAGTGGTGTAGTTGAGGTGAGTGGTTATCATTGTAGAAAATGGGCACAACAAGACAAGTTCAAATCCTGAACAAGGCTGTTTGCATTTCACATAGCATTAACACCCTTTGAAAAGGTATGCATCTAACTATTCTACTTTCAACTATGGGTAAATAGTACGATGGACTGGGCTCTTTAACCATGGCTAGATAACCAGTCAAGAAGGAAAACTCTGAATTCAAACCTATTAAGCTCTGCTTAAGAAATTGACCTAGTGTCACATTCTTCTTATGCAGAGGAGTTGGTAAATATGTACAGGGTTGCTTTGGCTTTAAATAACCCACAAAGATTGATATGCCATTAAACAAAGAAACTAAACCCAGAGCTCCAAAACTAGAGTCTCACCAGCAGATACAGTTTAGTGTCAATACCCAGGACACAAGTTGTTTTTTATTTTCAAGTCGTAATCAGTTTAAGCAAATACAAAATTATAACAGGTATTTCAACTATAAAATAAAGGCCTCAATTTTTTCCCCTTGTTTACTAACATATATATATATATATATATATATATATATATATATATAGTGTTACCTGGACCTACAAGTTTAATTCATTAAATAAACACTGATTTTTTAATGTTTTTTTTAAATAAGAAAAATGGCACTGTATTGTATAAAAATATAAAATATAATGTAATGAATTATGTGCTGGAATATGTTTTAACGTTTATTTTTTTTTATTGATATTTTTCTTTGGCATAATAAATTTGGAAACTTAAATGTTTTTAGTGAATTAACATAAGTATATCTGAAGCTCACATATAATCAAAAGTTTATCTCCCAACCCCAAGGGAAAAATTGGAGGGAGTGTTAGCTTGTAACTTGGAAACTCATAAGTTGGGTCACTCGTATGTCAAGGTACTACTGTATCGACCAAATAAAAAAATAAAATAATATAAAAAACTGTATCATATTCGATGACTAATAAAGACTAGTCTTTTCATATATTCATATACATACACACACACATTATATATATATATATATATATATATATATATATATATATATATATATATATATATATGTGATAGAAATGTAAACACGGTGTGTTTGGATATGGCTTTTTGCCGACAATTTTGGGGAGAATACGACTTCAATTAAGCACATATTCTCCCCAAAATATATATATATATATATATATGTATATACCAACCCTTCCACACGAGCAAGCTGTGACAAGATCAATTTCTTAAGCTGTGTTTGACAGGTTTAAATCCAATTTTTTCCTAATCCTAGAGTAGTTGCCTAAACAAAGCTTACAGAGCCCAGTCTGCTCTACTATTTACCCATAGCTGGTGGGAGAATAGTTGGATTCATACCATTCTCAAGGGTATTAGGATTAATTATGTGAAATGCAAATAGCCTTGTGCAGGATTTGAATTCATCTCATATTGTCCATTGACAGCAACCATTATACCATGCACCTCAATATCGATATATATATATATGTATATGTATATGAAGTTAAGTAAACAAACAAATGTGTTTATTTTTTATATGGCTTTAAGCCGACAATTTTTGGAGGATATGTGCTTAATTGAAGTCATACCTAATTTTGAAAATTAATTAGTTAATAATTAATGAATTTAGGTGGGCAAATATGTTCAAATGTAAGGCTAAACAAATCAAGAAAATGTCAATCCCTGTATGTACATTTCGACCTATTAGGTCTCATCAGCAAGGTTATAGAGTCACACACAGAGCAGTCTCCCATGTCTATAACCTTGCTGATGAAACCTAATAGGTCGACATGTACATTCAGGGATTGACATTTTCTCGATTCGTTTAGCCTTACATTTGAACATATTTGCCCGCCTAAATTCATTAATTATTAACTAATTAATTTTCAAAATTAGGTATGACTTCAATTAAGCACATATCCTCCAAAAAAATATATGTATATACAATTGGTGTCTCTATGTGGTTGGTCATTGTGATATTCAATTAGAAATATAAGCAGCTAGACATGAACAAAAAGACAGTTTCTCACCTATGCGATTTTCAGCCAAAGATTTTAGTCTGAAGATCACATGTGTTACATATTACGAGTAACTCGAAAATTAAAAGGGAACACCCCAGAACATTCTGGAAACTCTGTGACGTCAGAACTGAGGTACGTGTCCCATAAAATGACCCCAATCTGTAGCAGAAGTTCTTTGACCAGCATCTGTCACGTCGGCCGGCCTCTGGAAAGGAGGAAGGCAAAGGGATGAACGGAAATACACCCCAACTCCTTTTTGAGGGAAGGGAAGAGATCTCTATCATTAGTTTAGTTTTCACTCGGGACCCTGTCGGTGAACACAGTAGGATTCCTCACCTCATTGAGGACGGGCGAAAATCGTCCTCATGAAGAAAATTTGACTACTACAGACAGTTGGAACCCCGAGATCACCTTCCTGTGGGCCAGATAAATTTAGGATATCTTCCAAAGATAATAATCTTAACAAGACTATGCGACAAATTGGAAGAGAAGGAAAGCACCGCTTATTCCGTCTTCAAGCTAACCAAAAGAAGGACATATCCCAAGAATAACCAACAGAAGATGAACCAACCCATAAAAGCTAAGTAAAAATTTATTCCGTCATGAAAAATTGCTATTAGATATGAAAGACATTCCGCCTAATTTTTAATTATTAACCCTAGCCTATTGACGTCCGTTTCATCCTCCTCCCAACTTATAAATTCTGAATAAAAATTATGTTATAAAAATATATATTATGTCTTATTGTTCTTTGCCAATTTTTGCATGTGCACCTCTCATTTTCTTTGGTCTCTGATGGTACAGCATTGTAAACGTTGAAAACGATAGGCAAACGTAACATATGTCAGTAACCAACTGACCACGCTACCTTAACACAAAAATATGGGCCGGGTTAGCTCAGTTGGTAGAGCGTTTGGCTAGTAACTGCAAGGTTCTTAGTTTGATACCGGCCCTCGTCAACTCAGCGTATAAGTAGCACAGTGCTCTGTGCGGTAAAGTAAAAAGCTGATATTAGGTGTGGCGTTCCACCTCAGACGCAAAAACAATCTCCTTGGTCTAGTGCTAGGGAAAAGGGGATAGACTCCCTCGCTGATTGGCTCATACCGACTTTAGGCCACCCCGATGACTTTACTATCAATGATATCGAGCACTGTCTGCTTGGAAATATAACCCCCTATATTATCTACAAAAAAAGGAAGCGCGTGGTGTAATGGTTAAAGTCATGGGAAATGGACTTGTCGCCCCGAGTTCAAATCCTGGATGTGCTAATTGCATTTCACTTAGCGCTAATGTCCTTAGGAAAGGTATGAATCCTACTCTCCCTCCAGCTATGGGTAAATAGCAGGGCAGTCTGGGCTCTTTAACCTTGGTTAGGCAACCGGTCTAGGAGAAGGAAAACTCTGAATTCAAACCTGTTAAACTCCGCTTAAGAAATTGACCTTGTGTCGCATCCTGCTCGTGCGGAGGGGTTGGTAAATATATATATTATCTACAAAATAAATATAAGTGGAATTTTCTCGTGGCTGCTAACTACACAAAATTTGCATAACTCTCCTTAAAACAGATGAGGCACTCCTGTTGGCCTATTATGTTTATAACAGTAAAAATTCCATTTTTAAAAAAATGAGTATGTTAATGGCGTGGTGGAAATATGTCTGACTGATGACAAATTGCTTGGGTTTTAATCGCAGCCTGAAACAGCCTGCCTTGTTTAGTCACACTAATGAGCTGTGAAACAGGACTGTATGTGAATGACAATATAAATATATATATATATATATAATTGGTGTCTCTGTGTGGTCGTCGGCCACGGTGACCTTGTACTGGATGTGTATTCTTCTATTAGAAACATTTAAGCATCTAGACATGAACAAGAAGACATGGACGACTGGGAATGAAATTATAAGGACAATTGGCAACTTGAGAAATAAATTCTTTTGTTGTGTATTTCTTCTCATCGGAATTTTTTAATGATTGCTGGGAAAAGAAAAATGATTAAAGGTTTATTGAAAAGAGAGAAAGAGAGAGAGAGAGAGAGAGAAGTTTAAGTGTTCATTGAACAGAGAGAGAGAAAAAGAGAGAGAAAAAAAAGACATATCAAATCTTGGAGGAGGAGGAGGCGAGGTGGTTTTATGGTTATTGTGTTGTTTGAAATGAATGATTTCACTGCAATGAAATCCTAAACAATGAAGATGGGAAGGAAAGGAGAAATGAACAGAAACATTTTAATATCAAATCAAATTCACATTGCAATGTATAGACAAATTTTCTAATTAACACAATAAAATATATATATATATATATTTTTACTTCTAAACTCTACCGTTGTGGAAAAAAAAACAGGAAATTAAGTTTTTCAAAATAAAAAATTTTCAAACTGAAAAACCCAAAAATAATTATAACACAAATTTTTTATGAATTTTGAATTTTTTAATCTTCATGCTAATTTTTACATACCCGATATGTGTGTGTGTGTGTGTGTGTGTATTTAAATATATATGTGTATATACTATGGATATTTTTTATATTGTTAGATACCCGATACAGCAATAACAAACATTTGTGACAACCTCCTTCAGTCAGAATTATCCTGAAGAACCATTCGGGTGAAACCTAGGTAGATAGTGTGACTCATGTAGGTCCTTATATATATATATATATTGCAATATATAAACTAATTTTATAATTGATACTAAAAATATATATATATATATATAATATATATATATATATATATATATTGAAGGAATGAGAAGGAGTGAAAAAGAGGGGAAAGATGCTGGTGCAGAAAAGCGAGCCAAAAGGAAGGAGAGACAACAGCAACTCCAGCAAGCATCACTGTTTGTTTGCAGTCACTGCACCAGAGACTGCCATTCAAAATTTGGTCTGTTCAGCCACTCACACAGCTGCAGATAAAAAATTGTTTTTTTTTTTAAAAGTGGACACTACGCCATCATCTTTAGTAGACAGACAGATGCCAACACACAACACATATATATTGAAGGACAATTTGAACCACCTCAACATTGACCCGAGTCCCTGGGAAAATCAAGCATCAAATCGAAAAGAATGACATAAGACATGTTTTGCTTAGTTGAAACATTGTGATCAGCTTCGTCAAACTCTGAAGCAAAAATATCTAACTCCTGCTTTAAAAAATTTCATCTGTTAAGGTGGTTTCATAGTTCACAGCAAGGCTGGGCTAATATCACACTCGAGAATACATAAATAAAATGTCTTTTTGATAGCATTCATGATGTAAAATGAAACGAGACACTCATAGCTGACCCTCATTTATCGTTTATAATAAGAGAGTCCACTATACACACACACACACATAGAAATAGCAATAGCATAATCTTTACAGATCACTGCCGTCCCTCACAATCCTACCACCAGAACCTTTCATCTCATGAGCCCTAAAATGACTCATCAAACCTGCTGCAGATCCACAAAGTTTGATGCAAATATGACATAGGAAGGACGTCTTTCCCATTGTATCAGATGATAAACACGTATATATATATACATATATATATATATATATATATATACACATACAGCCACTATTTTTATATATATCTGATTATTGTCCTCATCTTGGTGGCTGCTCATTCTTTGGTTGTTGTACGCTTCCAGCGTAAAAGAAAATAACATCACGGGAGGGGGGGGAGCATAACCGTTATCAACATAGAAAATGGAATTGTTGTACCAATTCCAAATCCTGGATGAGGTTATTTGCATTTCACATAATGCTAATACCCTTAGTAACTGTATGAATCTAACCATTCTCTCCCCAGAAATGGACAAATATTAAGGCCGACTGGGGTCTTTAACCATGGCAAGGCAGCCGGTCTTGAAAGAAAAACTGAATTTACTAAAAAATTAACCATTTTTGATGGAGAGGTTGGATGAATATATTCCCCCAACATGAAAATTTGGGTTTCCCATCATGGTGTAATGGTTAACAAGCTAGTTTCATAGATCCATTACTACTGAATAGCGAGTTCGATCCTTGCTGGACATTACATACTGATGTCACAGTGGTGACTAGTTGGGTAAAATTGGACGTCCCACCATGGTGTAATGGTTAGCAAGCTAGTCTCACAGATCTATTACAAGTGAATAGCAAGTTCGATCGTCACTGGATGCTTCATACTTATGACCTTGTGTCATGTCCTACCCATGGTGAACAGAATGGGTAAATATAAAGGTATCCCCCCCCCACATGGTGTAAGGGTTAGCCAACTAGTCTTGCAGATCCATTACTAATGAGTAGCAATTTTAATCCTTACTGTATGTCTTGTACTTGTGACCTTGTGTCACATCCTACCCATGGTGAACAGATTAGATAAAAAGGACATCTTATCTTGGTGTAAGGGTTAGCAAGCTAGTCTTGCAGATCCATTACTAATGAGTAGCAATTTTAATCCTTACTGTATGTCTTGTACTTGTGACCTTGTGTCACATCCTACCCATGGTGAACAGATTAGATAAAAAGGACATCTTATCTTGGTGTAAGGGTTAGCAAGCTAGTCTTGCAGATCCATTACTAATGAGTAGCAATTTTAATCCTTACTGTATGTCTTGTACTTGTGACCTTGTGTCACATCCTACCCATGGTGAACAGATTAGATAAAAAGGACATTTTATCATGGTGTAAGGGTTAGCAAGCTAGTCTTGCAGATCCATTACTAATGAGTAGCAATTTTAATCCTTACTGTATGTCTTGTACTTGTGACCTTGTGTCACATCCTACCCATGGTGAACAGGTTAGATAAAAAGGACATTTTATCATGGTGTAAGGGTTAGCAAGCTAGTCTTGTAGATCCATTACTAATGAGTAGCAATTTTAATCCTTACTGTATGTCTTGTACTTGTGACCTTGTGTCACATCCTACCCATGGTGAACAGGTTAGATAAAAAGGACATCTTATCTTGGTGTAATGTTTAGCAAGCTAGTCTTGCAGATCCATTACTAATGAGTAGCAAGTACAATCCTTGTTGGATGCCACTCGCGACCCTGTGTCACATCCTACCTGTAGCGAATGGGTTGGGTAAATACCTACCTCCAACATGAAAGTTGATGCGTTAGTTTCAAGATCATCATCGCTGCCTATTCGCGAGAAAATCTGATCACAAATACGAAAAGATGCATAAACAGCCGGTACATAGGATCCAATTTGTGCCATAATCTGAAGAAGGGAAACTTGTCGGAGGTAAGTTGATTTACCACTCTAAAAAGATAAAACAAATATATTTCTACTAGCAGAGGTACACAGCATTGCTCAGGAAAAAAAACAAAAAAAGAGACAATATTTTGAGGACATAATTCTGATACATATTTTTTTTTAAATTTAAAAAATAAACAGAATTAAAATTCCAACTGTTGTAACTCGTGTATCAGAGTTAAAAGAGAAATAATTGGTTGGTTGGTTGGTTGGATTTTATGGCATGACAACACTAGTTGGGTTATTTTATGCTGAAGACATTTTGTTTTACTCATTCCATTAGGTATTCAATTTTTTTTTCAAATTTAGTTTTTTAAACACATTTTTTTAAACTCATTTTTTCTTCTATTTAACCCATAGATGGGACCCTAACAGGTACTACCACACCAGGTCACAGTGGATCTGGGAGTAATGGTGATGAAGGAGTACTCCACATTCCCAGAGCTCCAGAATTGGAACTTCATCATCAGACAGAGTTTAACATTATACCAAGGACACTAAGACCCTCAGCCACTGCCTTCAAGCACATATGATAAAAAGGGTCAGGGCTTGCCATAAGAGCAATAAGGTTGGGACAATCATATAAGTGCTAGGACTTGACATGACCATCCAATTGATCGGAGAGGGCGTATCCATCCACTTATCTAGCCTAAGGGCCAAAGTTGAGTTTTGCATGCCATGGACTGCTCAGCTACCAGGGTTCCATCCCTAAGCATCATAGGTTGCAACCCATGGCCAACAGGTGGCCCCACTGTGGGGCTGCATTAAGGCACTCTTAGCATAAAAGTTATGGAAAATGGAATTGAGGATCTGAGTTCAAATCCTGAACAAGATTTGTTGCTTTTCACTTCATGTTAATGCCCATTTGAAATGTATGAATTTATCTCTTCTAGACCAACCTAGGAGAAGGAAAACTCATTTAAAACAAGCAGTATTTCGCTTAAAATTGACCTTATATCACATCCTGCTGGTCATAGTGGAGGGGTTGGGTAAATACACACATTAATATTGGGAGAAAAAAGTAAGAACAAAAATATTGAACATAAATTTAATATTTATAGTTTAAACTCGTTTTTTAGATATCTTTTTTATATGATTATATGAGAGTTTTTCACACCAGCGTCAGTTGATGGTCTTCCACTGGAGTCTGAGTAACAACAAGTCTCCTCAGGTCTCCAGGATTCTCCTGAATATTCTCGCCGATTTCAGCATTGCTGTTGTCTGGATGTTCTCAATTCTTCCTCTAATTTCCAGTTCCTCCAGTCTTTTTTCCAAGCTTTTTGGGATCGTTCCAAGTGTACCAACTCATTATTATTCTTATCTTTATTGTGAAATTCATTATGATGAAAATCCACATGGACAAAGCAAGAACATTTGCATAATTTGTTTCGTCATTGAAATATCAAGTCACAATGACATAAACCCGTGGAAATCCGTGTCCTTTTAAGATAAATCAATCCGGAATTCAATGGATCGGAATCTTTTGAAAACAGATTAAGATTAATGTCTTTAATCCTATTTATGATTTTTATAAAACAGAAAATTTCATTTATTATCATTACTCATCTTAAAGAACAAAACATTTCACATGAAAAATAAAGAGATTTTATTTAGAGTATTCGTCTCTCTTTCTTTAAAAAAAATTTTTTTATGTTTTTGTTAAAATATTAGTATGAGGAAATTCTGTTTGCTATTGGCAAAAGGAAAATCTTCAGGACAACTAATTTCTTAAAATGGGATTTGAATTTTAAAGTCTTTGCTATTTAGAACAATCACAGTTATCTCCCTTACACTTTGCAAAAATAATTTGAAACGACTTTTTCCAAAAGAAATAAGATAACGAATATGTGCCTTATGTGCTGTGTTAAGTATCAATCAGCACACTAGTTTGTATACCATTGTTAATGACTTTCATTCTCACTAGGTGTCCTATACTTCTGGCTTTGTACAAAACTAAGCTAAGCTTAGTGAATGACAACACAAGATAAAAAATTCTGAAATTATATATATATATATATATATATATATATATATATGGTAAAGAAAAAGGCTTAAATACGGTCATATTAGCAGTAATAGATTTATTTCTACTCATATGTATATACATGAATTTCATTCGACTGTTAAATTTTATTGAAATTGTAACAGAATTCATGGGAGATTTTATATATTTTTGGTGGTTTCTGAATAAACTCGGGTTTCAGTTCCTCTCTCTCTCTCTCATATATATATATATATATATATATATATATATATAAAGAAAGATTCTGTCCATCTTTATGTTTAAATAATGATCAAGCACACATCCTTTTATAAAGGAAAACTGATGAAGACCAGCAAAGATCAAAGTTCAATAAAATCTGCACCTTATATTTTGTATGAGATAGGGTTAAAAAAAACTGTTTACCTCTCATTTTTCATAAGAAAAGCTGATTAAAAATATATAAGTATAAATCAATGATACATTTAAAAGATAATAGAATTAATAAAGGATAATTTGTTTTGGCATTAAATGACTCAAAAGGAGTTAATATGCCATTAAACAAACAAACCAAACTAAATTTTTAAAAAAAAAAATTACATTAGAAAAAAATCTAAATAATGAATTTGAAGCTACTTGAAAAATGACTTACTGATAAAAATTAAATAGCAGAATAAACTTACCATATTTGGTCCAGTGATTATAATAAAATTGCTGTCATTTGAGGCATACTGAAAAGATTATAGAAAATACAATTAAGATAATATATATACATATATATACATATACATACATATATATATATACATATACATATATACACATGTACATATATACATGTATTTTTTTTATTTTTTAATTTACTTTAGGTCTTTTAATAATAACAAAATCACTGAGATTATAATACATCCCGATACGTATATCCACATTCACTTCATATTAACTTCAATTAAAATAAAATAAAATAAATAAATTTGAACATATTTTTAAAAAACCACATTTAATCACTACAAACCCTACAATAATATAGACAACCCCCATCATTGTCGTAAACCAGTAAAACAATAACACAAGATGGATTACTACCAATGTTTACATTTTGATCCTTGCGAAAACACAACTTCCGCTTTTTCGAACTTTTGAATTTCAAAACAGTGTTTGTCGAATACTATCCCGTAACGAACCGTTTATCGCGAAAGACACACACGTGTAAACGACTGCAATTAATCAATATCTTGATTAATCCAGTGGATTTAACCCTGAAGATCCTTATAGTGAAACTCGAGTGGGTTATCACTTGTACCTGTATTACAATATATATATATATATACATATATATATATAACTCAAATGGAATCTAATTAACATGTTATAATAAAATTAATAACAATTAACTCATGAGGATTTTTTTTTTATAAGTGAAAACACACTAATACAAAAGTTTGAAACAAAAAAAAAAAGAAAAAGAAAAGCTGTTTGTATAAAAAAACATTATTTTGTAATGTCTCTATTACTACAGGGACGATTGAACTCAGTAGAGCATCCAACTAGGATCCACAAGATTCCAGTTTTGATATTGACCCTCACTAACTGAGCACTAGTCACACAGCTTCTATCTGTGCAGTAAAGAGGGAAGCTGATGATAGGTGTGGTGATCCACTTCCGACACAAAAACAATCTCCCTAGTCTAGCACTAGTGAAAAAGGGATAGACTTCCTCATTATCTGACTGATACCAATAATAAACCATTCCACCAACTTTATTTTTTTATTTTACTATATCACTAAAATTACAATTATGTTTCTTATTTCATTATTCACAGCTACATTCTTCTATCTTTTAGTTATCTTGGCTGGTTGTGTTGAGGACATCTTTTGGGTTTTTTCTTCCTCTGGGTGTTATCAGTTGTTGGATTTCTCTCCACATCCATCTTAGTTCTTGCAAAATCAGGAACACTGAGATTTAATTCTTTTGGTATACACTTTTATTCATTTCACTAAACTGATATTTCAACACATGTATCAAAGAATATAGCATAGAGGTCATTATGTGTTTGCATCTGATGGCTATCTTGTTGAATCTCCAACTTTCTCATGAATTGGTCTGTCCCGGGATTGACCAACCAATTAGTGAGCTCTGTCATAGTCAACCTAAAGTCAAGACTTATCAATTATACTGTGTGGATCTGTGTTTTTCCATGAATTCTTACACTTAAAAACATTGAATTTAAAATTCTACACATTACAAAAATGATAGGCTATGCTATTGATTATGTAATACAAAGTAAAAAGAAAAAAAAAAAGAAAAAAAGTTTATTACTGTATTATTGGGAACAGGAGGATCCATGCTTATCTTCTCAAGTATTGGATGTCTGCCTTGTTTGATGGCCGTGGTGTCTGTAAATTCTGGACAAACTTTTTTAAAATTAGAAAAAGTGTTACAAATATTTTATTAAATAAAATAATTGTTTTTTTGTTTTTTTTTTTTTTTAATTAAAGAGACAAAAGAAAATAGGCAGAAAAATGATTTAATCAGGGTGATTGAAAAGTAAGTTTCTATTTTAAACTATTTATAATTTATAATCTGGCCAGTTGTCAATACTTGGGAGAATATTGAAGACTTGATTTTTATGCAAGATAAGTGCTTCTCTACATTTTGCTATTGTTGGTTGTGAATAGCTGAATCACCATTTTCCTGGGAGATGGATGGGTAGACATGGTACACATGAGTGGCTGGCCAGAAGTCCTGATTTAACACACTATGAACTTTTTTCTTTGGGTTTGGTTGAAGGAGCAAGTTGACTTTACAAAACAAATGACTTTGGAAGAACTTGAAGGACGATATGAGAATTTATTTCTGCCATTCTACAAGAGTTCCTGGGAAGATCAGTTGATGCGATTCCCTGAGCAGCTTGAGAGGATGGAGGTGAATGCTAGTGCGCATATGGAATTTTAAATAAAACTCCATGTAATATGTGTTCTTCTCATATTCATTTTTTGTAAAAATAATGATTCAAAAATAAAGATTTTTAAAATAGGGATTTACTTTCCAATCAACTGTATATTATAAAAATACTGATTTCTGAATATACAAGGTGGTCCAAAAGTCTTGTCACCTCTTCCTATTGTTTTAACTTTCATTATTTTTTGTTTTGATAATATGTTATGTAATTATTTTACCAATAAAAATATATATAGGGGTGACAAGACTTTTTGACCACACTCTATATTAATCTACAGGTCTTATCACATCTACTATTGTTTTAACTTTTACTATTATTGTTTTGAAAATATAATATGTAAGTTATGTAATTACTTTACCTTTAAAATATATGTAGGGGTGACAAAACTTTCCGTCCACACTCTACCTATTATTTTAAATTCATTATTTTTGTTTTGATAATATAATATATAAGTTATGCAATTGTTTTACCTTAGTAACGTGAATCTGTTTCAATTGAATATGATAAAAAGAAGGAAAAAGAAAGAAATAAAAAAAGAGTGAGAGAGAGTTAAATCAAGATTTTTACACTTTTTATATATTGAACAAACTACAATAGCTCTTAAGTAAACATACCAAACATTGTAATAATTAAATCATCATACTGTGTATATTCACAGGTCCTACTAGTCTTTAATAATGTCATTACTTCTTTAGGATAAATTCATAATTTTAACTTTTTTTTTTTAGGCCTTTTTATAAACTATGTTGAAAAGTAGAGAAAATTGGAATCTCAGTCGGTAGAGCACTTGCCTAGAGATTGCAAGGTTCTTGGTTTGATACCACCCTCGCCAACTCGGCATATGAGTAGCACAGGGCTCTGTGTGGTAAAGTGAGGAGCTGATGGTAGGTGTGGTGCTCCACTTCAGATGCAAAAACAATCTCCTTGGTCTAGCGCTAGTTAAAAGGGGATAGACTCCTTCGCTGTCTGGCTGATAGTGACATTAGGCCACCCTGTCGATTTTTAATTTTATTATTATAATTTTTATTTCATTACTTATGTTGTAAGTTTGAAGAATAAACCAAATAATTTACCAAAACTTTTGACTCACTCAAGTATATTCTCTTCATTTCTCTTAATATTGAATTATTAAATTTGGTTTAAAGTTTAAAGAAAATTAGTAAAAAAACCTACCATATTCTGAGAGTGTACAGAGATGAGCAAATGACAACAACATATCCAATGTGGAAACACTCTCAGATAATTTGTAAAGGCAACTGATGCAATCTCGGATATCATTCAACAGTTCAGTTACAACTCTATGAAAATAAAAACAATACAAATTTTAAGTTAAGGAAGAAAAAAATCCTTAAATAATGTTACATAATGATGAGGGGGTTTGGATAATTAAGGGTTGCAAAAGATAAGGGTTTTGGTAAAAATGAATTATGGGTGAAAAAGAAAGAAAGAAATATTTTTGGAAGAATATTTTCAAAGGAATGTTACGTAATCGCCACCCAGCACCTATATTTGTGGCCTTGTGCCAGACTTAGAAAAATGTACTACCGATTATCTTAGATTACTGGGTGGTCTTTGTGGAATCACCGAAAAAGTAGTTAGGATAGATAACATCTTTTTAACGAGAGAAAGCAGACGATAAGTCTAGGATTAAGAAAAACAGTCTTTTGGACTCCAAGAAATCTTTGATCTTTTAGGTTGGTGAACTCTGGTTGACCAGTGAGATTGGAACGAATCGAATATTCGATTTAGTCCAGAAAGAAGTCGAAAATTCTAGAGAAAGAATCTTCTGGAATATTATTTAGAAATGCTATTTAAGAGAGCCGTGAATAGAATCACGATCAGTTGGAGTTAGGGTCTGTGATCAGAGCAGTGAGGGTCCGAGAGTCAGAGGCAGTAAGAGCCAGGAGGCGTGCGTGGCAGTTGGGAGTTAAGCTGTTGTCGCTGAAGACGATAAGGAAAGGCTAAGAAAAGCTTGTTCACCGAGAAGTTTACTAAGGACTAAAAACTCGAAGTTGAATCCAGTTAAAATACACCTCTTGTTAAGACAGAGATTATTAGGGACCCTCTCTCTCTCAAAAGTTATAGGAAGTTTGGAATATAATAAACTTCTGAGAAGTAAACCCGGTGTTATTAGTCTGCTCTATTTACAACAAAAGAAATCTTTTTATGAATGGACTCACGACGCAAACAAGATAGTAAAGTCACTATCGTAAAGGGGACGACCCGTGGATAAAGTCAATTGGCCGTAACGAAGAAGCACGCGGCCGTGAAACGTGATACCTTTCGCTTGACCATAAACAAAAGAAGTGGAGAAGGATTTTGGGGCTAGCTAAGACGATGACTGCTAGACCTGGGGTGTGTATTTAAACAAACACCGTACGTACGAAGGTATGAATTGTAGTGCGAGAAAGAAAAGGCGCTACGTTAAATACTAACTGGTCCCGTAACGAAACGAACTGGTCCCACAACGTCACATATACACGAACTGGTCCCACTACGTTAAACATTATGAATTGGTACCGTACGTAACATATTCCTAATTGGGACCAGCCACATAACAGGAAGAATCTAGCTGGAATACATTTTGTGAATTAATTGTTTAAATTCCAAATCAGAGAAAATGCTAGATTGAATATTTTCAGAAGAATTAAAACATTGAAAAGAATTGTTTGGTTAAAATTCCAATGTACTTATATAATACAATATAACAATATACAATGGAATTAAAATAATGAATTAAGAACATAAACAGCTGATTAACAGTAATTATAAAAGAAGGGGCAAATAGTTAAAGAGAAGAAGAGTGAGCAAGGGCAGACCATAAAGGGTCTGTAGAAGCAAGCCTGTTAGCCTATCCGAGAAAAGCAGTCTGCCTTTCTTTCCTTCCTCTCCCAGCTTGATAGTTTACTGACAGGTGAAAGAGTCATAAGCTTACTGTATCTAATTATGCCGATTCTGTTATTAATAACATTCTTTCTATCTCTCTCTTTGCACTGACGACTGCCAGATTGTCGCAGCCAATAATAAATGTTGTTGGCAATAGTTGCACAAGTTTGTTTTTAATCAGAACAGGTTACCATAGATCTTAATTTAAGGTTGTTTTCACCCACAAAGAAACAAGCCCATATATAAGAATGAAGACCAAATACATTACAATAATATCAATCACTATAACCATCAAAAATTGTTTCAATATCTATTGTAATGTCAGGAGAGTTGGTCATATTAAATGATAATTCGAATCATAACTTACAATGAAAAAAAAAGGTTTATTTTTATTAGAGGTACAAGAATGAATGAATAGTTGTAAATCTTACTTGCTAGGAAAGATGGGTGTATTTATTATATACCCCATTGCTGGGTATATAATGAGAGAGTGGACTCGAGAGAGAGAGAGAGACAGAGAGACAGAGACAGAGACAGATAAAGAGATACAGTGTTGTGACTTGCTTCTATTTCTTCTTCTACGTCTAGTGGTTGTATTTTTGTTTCCTTATTTCTTTTGGCCAGTCGTCATCTTGTCTAGTCTAGTTGCTGTCTCTAACTAAGGGCTTCTTTAAGGGCTAGTTTTTTTCATGCAAATAATTACAAGACATTTTTCCTTGATCAAAGATTTATTTCTACATTGCCCATCCTTATGCACGGAGAGTCAACCACGCAGTCACATGTCTGCTCTGCATCCCATTTAGGTTGAAACTGGCTTCCTAACTAGTCAAATCACGTGAAATGCGAGATTCCCGCCTTTACCAACGGTCTGGTATTTTTCCGACAGAAACCTACCCACCTATGCTCTGATTTGAAGGCCAATGGCCCTTATTCTACAGGTGTTTGTCAATAATTTATGCTACCACATAGATTATGCAACATATTTACCTCAACCTCCCACCAGGTAAGGATGTGACACAAAGTCTTTTTTAACATGGGAAGCCATGTTCAAACCAAAGCTCATGCAATGGTCAGTTCAAAAAATGTATGAATCCCTCGGACTTCCATTTTTGGGCGCCTCTGGCACCAGGTAATATACCTAGCCCTGCCCCATTAAATCAAGGTGGCAGGTGTTGCCTGGGGGGATGGCGATTTATTTGCCCAGACACCATTTGCTAGGAAAGATGGGCCCTGAGGCAAACACCATCAATGTTTATATTGAAAATATAATAGTCCATTCTAGTCCAGATGGGTATCATCTCTTTTTTACAACACGATCTAAACTAATATATTTAATATACTCACATGTTTGTCATGAGATAGATTTCTTGAATAGATTCTTTGACACGATCTGCAGATGAAATAAGAAGAAAAGCAAGAGACATGTGTAAGAAAAAAGTTTAGTCTTAAAATTCAATTCCATTTCTTATTAGTCTTTTCAGATTGGTTTTGTTTAGAGGAATTTGGCTGTAAATAACAAAGAAAATATATTTGTAGGAATTAAGAGCCCTATCATAGGGGCTTAGAATAAAGACTTTCTGAAGGACACTTTAAGAAATACTGCCATCCCCGTAGAGGACTGAGAAAATCTAGCTTCTAACAGATCAGGCTGGAAAACCACCATCCACCAATCTGTGAAAGAATTTGTGTCTAATCAAATTAAACACTAACAATTGAATTGGACTGTTAACAAGAGTAAATTTCAGTCCATTAACATCCAAGTAGAAAGTTCCAACATGTAATTTATGTGGAAGAGTGTGAGTGTCCAGGGTTAATCAGATAAGAACTCCTTCAAAAAAGGGTGTCCTCGGTATGACAAAGAAATGCATCTGATGTTGAAGATCCTGTTCTAGAGATTTATGGAATGTAGAGTACCTTTCATTGCCATTATTCCCAGATCCACTCTGATCAAGAGTGGAACTATCTAAAAGCTCTTCACTTTAATGTAAGTACATTCTTATCACTCATTGTATTTCTATTCTGTTAAGTTTTCTCAGGAAATGAAATAATCTTGTTATTACTTCATTGCAAATTGTTCTCACATTTATTCTGTATGAGGAGGAAATGAATTCAATCAACTACCACTCTTCTACACTGATTTGAATTCAGAATTTTCCTTCTCCTAGACTGGTCACTGAACCAAGTCAGTAATCTTGAATTTTAAGTGACTAAATTCCTACAATAAAATTGTACTTGCGCATTATTTGAAAAGAACTTAATTGTTGTTAAAAAGACATTTTATGATATTTTGGAGTTAAAAACATGCATTAAAATGGATTTGAAAAAGTGTTGTGTTTTCTCCATGAAAATTACATTGAATCAAAGATGGCTGCCATTGTTTACAAGCTTCTTCCCAAAAATAACAAAGGGACTTAACTCATTTAAGTCTTTAAAGGACTTAACTCCAAAGCAATGATATCTTTTTAATAACAATTAAGTTAATTTCAAATCATGTGCGGAATTTAGTCACTTAAAGTTCAAGATTACCACCAAGTCTACCCTATTATTTACCCAAAGCTGGAAAAGAAAACAGATGGATTCATGCCTTTCCAATGGCATTAACATAAAATGAAATGCAAACATCCTCATCCAGGATTTGAACTGCCAATTCCATTTCCTATGAGATAACTTTTACACTAAGTGTGACACTTGGTGGGGTGGGGTGCTCTTTAGCAGCAGCAATGTGCCACACAAATTATCAGCTATGGCAAGAAATAAATGGGGATTAAAATAAAATAAAAATTTTAAATTAAAAAACAAAAAAATAACTCCCATGAGCCCTCAGACCGGAACAACCCTCTGGGCATGCACAGAAAAAAGGATCCACTTACTATCACCAAGAAAATCTCTCAGCTAGTTGGGACTCAGGCCTTAAGTGGGATCAGGCACTATTACTGGACAGGAAGAAATTTCCTCTCCACACGGTAGCTATGACCCACGAATAAAGTCTGAAACCTAAAACTATCTTTTGTCTTTGTCTCTTCCTTTTCTTCCTTTAATTCCTTTTCAGAAGTAAGAACCACAAAATATAATGAAATTAAAAATGAAAACAAGGGAAAATGCACCAGAAATAACCAGCAAACTCTAACCAACATAAAATCCTTAAAACCTCATAAATACACTTGAAAATAATCCTTTATGGATTTTATAAGGAATTAAAAAGAATATTTAAAATCAATTAAAAATAAAGTGAATAAAATTGAATGAAAATATTTGAACTGAACAAAAACAAAATTCAAGTAACAATTAAAATCTTACCATTAAGTTTAATCTGAAAATGAATCAATAAAATCAAATTAAATGAATTTTATAACAATTATATTTATTAATTTATTGTTTCTTATATTAAAACTGCAATAGAGAGAACTTTGTAAACTCAAAAATGGTTGGTCAATTATCAGGTTAATATCCAATGTTTAGCATTTATAAAGTCACAAGATGGATACACACCTCTGGAGGCAAAACTTCAAATCTAAAATGGCTAACACTGGCTAGGTATTTTATAGTAATTACAAAACTTATTTTTCCTACAATTAAAGAAAAACCAATGCACAAAAAGTTTGGGAAACCTTCTAACAGCATACAGACTCTCAGTAAACACTGTTTCTTTCTTGTATTCTCGAACTCGCTAGTTCAAATCCTTGGATAAACGAACAATAAACACAACGTTCTCCATCATCGGCACTGTCACTCCTTCACTGCCTGTTCCTTCTGCCTCAGTGTGAATCACTGCTGCTTTTACTTCAGTTCGCCTAGCCATTGTATAAATTACACCTTGTGCCATTTGAGGTTTTCATGTCTGGCACAGGCAATTCTTTGCCGCTTACATCGGGTGGATGCCCATTACAACAATGCAATACCAAGTAGCTATATATTTTAGACAGGAAGCTGTTTATGGTCTATACCCAAGAAGAAATCCAACTATTATTAAGTGCTACCTAAATGTTTTGAGAATTGGAACAGCTTAAAGGGCTAGTTTAGCTCAGTCAGTGGGACATCTGCCTCAGAAGCACAAGGATCCGAGTATGATACTGGCTACTCACCAATTCAGTGTGTAAGTAAAACAGCTTAGACCTGTGTGGTAAAGCAATGAGTTAATGGAAGGTGTGGCGTATTCCACTTCAGATGCAAAAAAACAATCTCCCTGATCCAGTACTAGTGTAAAGGGGATAGACTTCCTCACTGTCCAGCTCATACTGCTACTTTGCCTACTTTATGTTTAACTTACATTATTGATGTCAATGAACAAAGATTATTTAACAAATTTCTAAGGTCTCAACTTTATTCAAAGCCATTCGAGTATTGGGTGGTGGCTTGGAGGTAGGGAAGATATCATAAGAATAGTGGGTATTAGTTTATAACCAACATGAAGTTCTTCTAATACATTAGTACATCCATAGATACACTGAACATTTGATAAGAAAAGACAAACAACTAACTCTCTTAAACAATGAATACATGAATACTTAATATACATAACATTTAATAACAAAATAACATAATGTACATGTCCCCAAATAGGTTAATTGTACATAATGTTTAAAGAACAAAGTGTAATGAATGGTTAGAAAAGACTTGGTGTATCTTCCATTGTTTTCATGGTGAGGATGATAAATACTATGTTGAAGCTGAAGACTATCTCTATTCTGTTCTATGAACAGAATAGAAACTGCTCACAGTGGCTCTCCCACCACTGTGATCCTATCATAAGCCACTGATGATTAGTTCATTATAATTGAGTAGAAGGACTGATTACAGTTATAATAGAACTTTATTTGAATAGAATACGTTCTGAGGTGAATGTATATTGAACTTTGAAATATCCCATCATAGAGGTAAAAAATACCAAGAAAATTTGATACAATCATGGGGGAAATTTGGTAGGCAAAGAGTTAAATCTTTGAATCTGTAAGTTAATATTTTTGGCATAATGCAATTCTATGCATTGAAAATGAAAGTAGGAAGGAAAAAAGTGAATTGAAAGATTTATTCAGCTTTAAATTTACTAAAACAATCTGTAGTGTAGGTGGCCATTTTATAATAATAGATCTATTAGAGAGAGATAACTAGAATATACTGGTCGGACAAAGGGGAATAACTTATTTTTTACTTATTTTTACAGATTAATTGATATTTTGTTTAATCCTTAACATTAGGTTTTAATAAGCAAATCTTTACATATATTTGTTATATTTACCAAGCTGATCCTAAGAAATATGATTATGGAAATTTATCATGAAACAAATGTTGGATATCAAGTGCTAATTTAACTAATCATAGAAGTAATGATCATCTTAGGCTAGCTTGTTAACCAATACTTTACAGTAAATTAGATGTTTAGCTCAGTTGGTAGAGCGTTCGACTAGGAACCACAAGGTTCCAATTCGATACCAGCCATCACCAACTCAGCGTATGAGTAGTACAGGGATCTTTGCGGTAAAGTAAGGAGCTGATGGAAGGTGTGGTGCTCCGTCTTAGATGCCAAAACAATCTACTTGGTCTAGTGCTAGTGAAAAGGGGATAGACTCCCTTACTGTCTGGCTGATACCAACTTTAGGCCATTCTGAAACAACTTAAAGTCTGTATTTATTCTTGTAAAAGGTGTGTTCAAGAAGAATAACTCAATATTTAGATTATCTCTTTTGGAACTTTAATTGGTTTGGATTATTTCAGATCAAAAATAATCATACAAATATATGGATTGTTTTTTTTTTTTTACTAGAATCTAAAAAGAAAAGAAAAAAGAAAAAAAGTATAAATATTATTTGTTTGAATTTTCAGCCTTCCTCAGATGTTTCCTGTGTATTGATGCATAGCAATGACCCAACCAAGGAAATCATTGAATAGTTTGACTGTTGATGCTACAGCGGCCAAACGTTGTGATTTTACATACCACAATAAAGATGAGGACTGAAAAAATCAAAATTATATAAATCAAGACTTATAAGAAAGGCAAAAATCTTGTGTGGTACAATTTGACTTACCAAATCAGATGAGGTAAAACTCAAAGTATTTTTGCATTTATTGACTTTAATGAAAATTCCAGGTAACATCTCTGCAGTGTATTTGCGTTTTCCACCAGAATAAAGTTGAATAAAGAATCCTTTTGTTGAATTATAACCGGTCTTCAATGGTAATTGGTATTTTGTAGATAATTGTTTTACAAGTTCTGGAAACAAGTTCAAGAGAAACAGAAAAACATTGTAAAAACATGTTCTGTAGACCAGAAAGAATTAAATAAAGAAATAAATGAGAAATAGATTCATTGAGACATTTTTTTTTTAAATACTAAGTTTACACATTTATTAAAAGAAATATAAAATTCATATATATAAATGTTATAACAATAAGAAACAAATTGTTTTTTCTTCTGTTACTTATGATAAATTATATATATATATATATATATATATATACACTAATAATATACCTGATGCCCCTCTACACACACATATGCACACACGCGCACACATACATGCAAATCATTACTGTAAACTGTTCATGTTCCTGACACTAATCCATTATTCTGTGTACTTGACATGAGACTTTGATTAGTTGTGGTGCACCTGAGCCACCTGAGCACTGTACACAATAAATTTCATTATTATTATAACTAGTCTCTCTTTCATCTTACTTATTTTAATTAAAAAAATTTTTTTTTTAATTTAAACCATACAATCCTTAAGTAAACTTATTCTCTATTCATGATCCATGTCTAGACATAAATATTGGGATAAAAAAACAAAAGAAATAAATTTTTTTTAAAATCAATAAAAATGTTCAATCTTTAGTAAGAAAGAAAACAAAAATCTTTCATAAAGTATATTGTCTCTGGATGATATCATATTACTACTGTAAACTGTTTATGTTCCTGACACTAATACATTATTCTGTGTACTTGACACAATAAGTTTCATGTCTTTATTCCAATTCTAAGTTGTGTTGTGTTTTACTTCTTTAACTCTAACTTGTCTGTCAACACTCATGGTCTGAAACACCATAATATACATATATATATATATACTAATTATGTAGTTTGGTATATTCTAAACAAAGATTGATCAATATCAATTATATAGCATATATATCTAAATTAGAATAGTATAAATATCGAGTCAATGGTGGATGTTGACTGTCAATTTCTCAATTATGATGATTGTATAAGCAAGAAACTAGCAATCACCAAACACCATTTGTGGTGTTTCAACTCTAAATCAACGAGTTTCATGATGATCTATTTGACCAGTTAAGGATATTTAATTCACAAGAGTTATCTCCCCTAGATTGCCATGCAAATTTACTAAAATGACTGCAGGATCAAAAAGTCTAGATTTTGATAGTTAATTTTTGGGGTGGAGAGGAGTGTTTGTTTAATGGCATATCAACCTTTGTAGGTTATTAATGCTAAAGTCATTCTTGTAGAAGAACAGTAATGGTACTACTCAACCCATAGCTGCCAAGGGTATTTGTGAAGGTAATTGATGTTTGTAAACTGATACTGTAATTGTTTTTGCAAAGAACAATTACAAAAATGTAGAAAATAAAAAAACAAAAAATAAAATTATTCCAAAAAAATGAAGTTATATGGAAGTATATAAAAAATGAAAAAATAAAATGTTTAGAATGATGATATTATTACTAAGCCAACACTATAGCATTTTGGTTTGTTCATCAAACCATCATTGAAGCTCTCATCTATGCAGAAAGAAAATTTTGGACAAACAGAAGTATTGAGATTCCTGGGACAATTTTGATCCGTTTTGAGTGAATTCCTATGATCCTTGTGAATCCTTATGTCCTTCAGTGTTTAAACAGAATCCTTGTGTCCTTTAATGTTAAGCAGAATCCTTGTATACTTTAAGCAGAGCGTTATTCAATAAATAAGGTAAATTGGATGCTTTGGTTTCAGGTCATTTAATGCCAAATTAAGTCATTTTTATATCAGGTTGTTTATAGTACCAGCTGTTGCTTAAATGCTAACCCATTTAAGTAATGAACAGGCACATAACTGCTTAACTTTTGTGATCTAGCAGGAACTGGTGGTTTCAACGTTTTGGGTCATTTAATACCGAACCAAGTAATTTTGATATCAGGTTGGTTATAGTACCGACTGTAGCTTAAATTGTCACCCATTTAAGTATTGAACAGGTGTATTGCTGCTTAACTTTGGTGATCTAGTAAGAACTTGTACTTTCAACCTGACTTGAGTGTAAGCTAAACTTTGCCAAACGAGTTATCAAAACTAAGGTTTCTGAATCCATTTGATCCTATAATGATAAGCATTATGCTAAGAATAACTGTGGTTTCATTAGTAACTACAGGTACATACAGTGTGTGTATATTATATATATATATATATATATATATATAAAAACCACATATTGTGTTCATTATAGATCAAAAGAGTAAAAAAAAATTAATTTCCTCTCTATTGTTTTCATAATTTTTTTTTCCAAATTCATGAAAACAGTAGAGGTAGGGAATATTTTTTTGTGCTCTTCTTTTAATCTATAATGAACAAAATATCTGGTATTTTTGAAGCTCTAATTTGTACTCCCCACAAAATATACAAATATATATATATATATATATATATATATATATATATATATATATATATATAGAGAGAGAGAGAGAGAGAGAGAGAGAGAGAGAGAGAGAGAGAGAGAGAGAGAGAGGGACAGACAGGACAGACAGAGATAGAGACAGAGAGATCAATGAAATTTCATTAATTTTGATTCTCAATATAAATTAAACATATGATACAAAATTTAAAAATTATAATGTAATAAAGAAAAATATTAGGAACAAAAAGAAAATGAAGAATGAAAATTAATGTTAATTTCTTACCTGCAATATCATCAATAATCTCTGTGTAAGTTCTGCGTGCAATGTCCAGTAATCCTAAAAAACAAAAACAGCTAAGTAAAGTTGGATATAAATACAAGTTAAATAGGGTGGCACAAACTCACTATTTTCACAATCAAATAACTTTTTTTTTTTTATTAATAATCAATTTTGTTTCAGGATATTAAATTGCACAATTAATTCAAATTACTTGAAATGAGACAGCAATATGCATAAGTTGCTTGAAAAAAAAAAAAAAAACACCTGACATTTCTACTTGTACTTATTTTGGTTTTTAACAAACGTTTTAAAGACAAAACAAAATTATACTTACCATTGATATTTGGCTACAAAAGAAAAACAATTAAATCAAATATTAAAACAAATTGAAAAAAGCGAAAATATTGAAGAATTCGAAAAAGACAAAAGATTATTCATTCACACAGAAAATATTAAATTTCATTTTAAATGGCTATGGCAAAAATTTTGCAACAACAGTTCCTCTCACTTTCTTTAGACTTTTATTAAAAATTTCAAAATAAATAACTTGTCATTAATTTTGATTTTTTCCTTACAAATAATTTTTTTCTAGGAATTTCTTAGTTATAACAATGAAATAAATCCCGTTCAGAAGACCAAATCTTCAAGAGAAAAAAAAAAAAAAAAAACAGGAAAAATGTGCCATTTTGACAGAAATAGATTTAAAATTTTTCCCATTTTTAAAACTGTAAAAAAAATGATTTTTACATGTTTTTTTTTTTTAATACTTCTTCATAATACAACAAAAATTATGTTAAGTTTAATTTTTCTGAGTTTTGTTGAAATTTAATTCTTCAGAGGGTAGTAAAAAAAATTCAATATTTCCCTGAAAATAAAACAGGGCTTATATTAATTTTCAATCCAAAATATAACACTAGGGCTTATTTTCGAGGGATGTCTTATTCTTCATATATCAAAAAATGACATTACGAATTAGAAAATTTCTAACAGAAAGTACAAAAAATGATTTTCATTTATTTACCCTTAACATTTATTAAAAAAACCATTAATGACAATTCAATCAGAAATAGACATATCATCATCCTCTGGAATGTTATTGCTCTCAATTAAGGCTTATTTTAAGTGAAGGGCTTATATTAAAATCATCCTGAAAAATCACGCTAGATCTTATTTTGCAGGTAGATCTTATTTTCGAGGAAATACGTTAATTTTACACCTTCATTTTACAGAGTTATCTCCCTTTAAACTATTTTCATTAAATATTAGTCTTTAAAATTACCTTAACTGCAAAACATTTCTGTGTGCGCATATTCAAAAAACCTCTCAGATATTTTGTGTCCTCATGAATAATGCTGTCTATTTTGGCTTTCATAATGCCAATTCGAGGATCTTCAAGAGCCTGAAAGAAAAAAAAAAGAATTAGAAATTACAAAAGTTGCCAAAAAGTTAGAGGGGTTAGAGGGTCCCATGCAAGTCATGCTACTTGATGAGGTCACTTTGGTTTTAATTCCGTAACTACTACATGTGTTTCCAGCTAGTAGCTCTGTTGTTTGAGTTTTATGGCATGTCAACCCTTTTTGGGTTATTTTATGCCAAAAACATTTTGGTTTTATTCATTTTTGATGGGTACTCGATTTTTGATTATTTCCTATAAGTCTAACATAAACAAAGGAGAACCACTCTTGACTGATAAATTATTTATTCATTTATTGATCTACTAGGAAAAAAGAAGACAGGTTTAGGGTTAGTTTAATGGGAAGATAAATAAATAATTTATCAGTCAAGGGTGGTTCCCCTTTGTTTATGTTAGACTTATAGGAAATAACTCAATTATTTTTTCAACTCAATTTTTTCAACATTTCTTTAACTTATTTTTTTCTATTTAACCCATATATGGGACCCTAACAGGTACTACCACTCTGGGTTAGAGTGGACCAGGGAGTAATGGTGATGAAGGGGTACTCCACAATGCCCAGAAATCCAGAACTGGAACTTCACCAGTTTAACATCATACCCAGGACACTAAGACCCGCAGCCACTGTCTTCTATATAATATAATATAATATATATATATATATATATATAATAAAAAGGGTTGGGGGTTTGGTATAGGGGCAATAGAGTTGGGACAATCATATAGGTGCTAACGTTTGGTGGGACCAGCCAACTGATTGGAGGGGGCTGCCCATCTTAGCCTAAGTAATGGCCAAAATTCATATAGGTGTTAGGGTAGAATCAAGCAGTTTATTAACTGTTTAATAAATAAACAAAATTATTTTCAATGATTTCTTTTGATTTCATAATATGCATATTGCTAGCAATATTATGCTGATAGTAAAAAAAAAAAAATTTTTATCATCATGAAAATTTATTGAAACTTTTCCATGTTTGGCAGATTAAAAATCGATCCTGATCAAAATGAATGCATCCAATAGTATAAAAGAGCCCAGCTTTTTAGAGATAGGGGAACTGAATGATGGAAAGTATCTTAGTCTTAATACTGGTACTACTACTTCTTCAGCACTAAACTATACAATTTACCCCCTCCAATAGTATATAAGAGCCTGGCTTTTAGAGGTCAGGGAAACTCATATTCACTCTGAATGTTGAAAAGTATCTTAGTATTAATACTGGTACTACTACTACTACCTCAGCACTAAACTATACAATTTACCTCCTCCAATAATATATAAGAGCCTGGCTTTTTAGACACCCGAGAACTTGTATTCATGTTGGAAATTATCTTAGTGTTAATACTAATTTATTGTTGTTATATTCTAAAGTGGGAAGTTGGGAAAATACCTGGTTTTTATGCAAGACAAAATAACAATTAAATATTTCTCTGACCTTTGAATAAGCTTTTAAAAGAGTATTCTCTGATAGTTTCAGTGCTTGTTGCAATGATTCAACCATTTCCAAAATGTGCTTTAAATGAATGATGTTTGTGATTTTGTTTTCAGCTGTTTTTATCGTTTCTTGTTTGGGAAGCTGGACACACAACGAAAGAAGATGGTCAATGTCGAGAAAACGTTTTAGAACAGATTGCAGACTGTAAAACAATTCTTCATTCTCAGTCAATTCACAAACTACAGATTGTCGCAGCGTGATGGTCTCCACATCTAACAAAAAAACAAAAAACATAAATGAATATGGGAGTTATAGAAAAAATGTGACCACAGATGAATTAAAATAAAATAGCATATCAATGAAAGAGAAGATCCTTGGGATCAAGTCACCAATAGGCACCCCAGCCGAGAGCATTTTTCAAATGAACGGAATTTTGCTTTTCACCACAAACTTCCGGTTCTTAAAAAACAAAATCAACAGAAGATTTTTTTACATTAGAATTTCATACAAACCAAAGACACGTTTTTATACTAAAATAGTTTTTGATTTTGATGTAAAAAAATTAGTTATTTCATGTTGTTTTTAGCATACGTGAAAAATTAATTTTGCACTAAAGATAAACAAATATTGTTATTTTGTTTTTAATCATAAAACTTTAAACGAAAGACACATTTTTATATTAAAATAGTTTTTATTTAATCAGAATAGGAATCCAATTGAGATCTCTGGCATCCAAGTATTACTCTAATAAATCTGAAAACTGCTCTCGGCTGGGGTGCCTATTGGTGACTTGATCCAATCCTTGAGTTAGGTAGTGCTGACTGAGAGAGCTAGACAAGTGATACAACTAGGAAGAACGTTGATATAGTGGATGATTTTAATGGCATGTCAACACATCTAGGGTTATATTATGCCAAATGGTTAGGGATTTTAATTTACTGTATGTTCATGTTTACATTTTTGTGTAGTTGTATTAAATTCTGATATTTTTATAATGGAATAAATATTCTACATGAGGGTTCGACACAGAGAGAGGGGGGAGAGAGAGACAGGGAGAGAAAGAGAGGGGGACATAATAACAGGGCAGGGGAATTTTTGCTAAGTTATTAACATGCTACCTTTGATATCCAACACCATCCCAATAAAATCAAGTATTCTTTGAATAGAACTGATGGTTGAATGTCAGCTCATGGTATTGGACCAAATGAGGTGAATTTTAAATTTTGTTAAATTAATTTTTAAAGGTTTACATTCAAATTACTTGTGTTTCGTATATTAAGTTGGTAATTCTGATTTTTACATTGACCATTTGAACTAACATGAAAGATATATATATATATATATATATATATATATATATATATAGCTAGCGGCAAAAATTGCCAAGGGAGGTAATTTTTTTTTTTTTTGATTTCTTAATTTTAAAACAATTACCAAAAATCAGGGAATTGTCCAATTTTAATGAAATTTTCACCAAATTATTTTCCCACGACTTAATTTTATAAGGATTAGTTTATTTTATGGAAGAAACTTGAAAAAATACTTTTTTTTATCAATTCAGAATGTGGGGGGGGGTGACCTTTGACCATTTGAAGAAAAAAAAATCCCGGTCCCTAATTTTTACATTTCTTGAAAGATCATATCCTGAAGAATATAGAGAAAAATAAAAAAATAAAAAATATAAATTCAATAACCTAAAAAAGTGATTTTAAAATTTAAAATTCATTTTCTTATAACTCAAAAAATAAATAATGTAGCAATTTTTTTTTTTTTGTAGTATTATAAAATATAGTTGTCTTTAAATTGATGTAAAAAAAAAAAAATTCTATCTTAAGTTAAACTGAGTTTTGGACTACCTTAAAAATTTCAAGGTCAATTTAATATGTCAAGGAGCAGTACGGCCTAATTAGCAATTTTAACCAAAGATAGCCCAGAATTTTATCTTTGAAAAAATCTAAGTTAAAAAAGCGGAATCCCTGGGAGGATATTTTAAAAGAATTAAAACGATTTTTTAAAAATCGTCAATTTAAAATATGGAAGCCTAAAAGATCAAAATTATCTCCCCATCTGACCACGGTCTTTACAGTGTGATTTGTGAACGAATTCAACTCATTTCCCAAGTTATTATGATTCATTCATTAAAGGATCACTTTAATTCCAAAAGTACATTGTTCTTTTATTTATTTTTTTAAATTTTTTACATTCCTTTCAAAAATAGTAAACTTGAAATTAATACCTAATCTAATTAAAAGAAAAAAAAAATTATTGAACACTGAAATTAAACTGAATATTCTTAAAAATATATTTTACACGAGTATTTTTATTGTAGATATTGTTATACTAACACTAAGTAGTAAACATTTTTGTAGTTATATTAAAAAAAAAAGCAACCACAAACAAATAACACTTAAAGTTTTGTTAGACACGTGAAATTTTGGCAGTTTTCATGTAAATTTTAATTCGCATTAACAGGAATTATTGGCAAATGAATTCTCTTTTTGTTTATGAAATTATTCGCTATTGAAATTTTTTAATTAAAATAAGTTTATAGTAAAATTTACACACGATGATGGAATGTAAATTGTTTACAAGTCGCGTGTTTAAGTTTTTACGTTCCCTTCGCGTGGCTGAATATTTTTAAGAGAAGGTTTCTCCTTGCAAATGATGACATTTATTGTTGGTTAAAATTTATATTTTTATAGAAAATTAAAATTAAAAGAACTTGTGAAAATTGTCAAGTGGTAAAAAGTGCTAAAAAAAATTTCGGCGAACCTGACATCTAAAATTTTTGTTTTTAATTTTTTTTCCTTTTCTTCGATGGATTATTATTGATTACACACCAATCTATCAGATTGTAAAAAAAATATTCTAAAACGTTCCTTATTTTTCGAGTTTTCAGGGGTGCTCATTTCCCGGTAAAAGTTTATCGTAAACCGATCCCCCATATCGGAACCCCTGAAAAAAAATTTTTCTTTGTAATTTCTTTTCTTTTTCTTCAATGGATTATTATCGTTTACACACTAATCTATCAGATTGTAAAAAAAAAAATTCTAAAAAGTTCTTTATTTTTCGAGTTTTCAGGGGTGCTCATTTCCCCGTATAAGTTTATAGTAAATTGATCCCCCATATCAGAACCACTCTAACTTAACAGTTGGGCTGAATTTGCACGAAGGTGTCAAAATTAAGGTGACACAGAAAAAACAGAACCCACAAATTTTGTAATAAAACTTAATTTTAACTAGGGGAGTTTAGGGTTAGTGGTTTAGGGTTAGTTTAATGGGAAGCTAAATAAATAATTTGGGTTCTGTTTTTTTCTGAGTCACCCTGTACAGGGTGACCCAGACAAAAACAGTACCCAAACCCTAAACTCCCCTAGTTAAAATTAGCAGTTTTATTACAAAATTTGTGGGTTCTGTTTTTCCTGGGACACCCTAATTTACTAAACAAACGTTCATAATTTCCTTTTATGACCGTAATTTTGTTTTTTCGTCGACGATGATTAAATTCTGACGTTTTTATTTTAGAGTACCAAAGCCAAAAAAAAAAAAGAAATAACAACAAAAAGTAATATTCAACTGTTTACTCGTAAATTCCTGCCATAAAATTAGACTTGGGCATTTTATGGTAGGAATTTACGAGTAAAAAGGTGAAGTGTAAAAACGAACCTCCACTTTAAAACTAAGCATTCTCACAAAATAAAAAATTTTAGAATATACATATTGAAGTGAATATTAAAATAAATAAATAAAATATGTTTAGTATTGTAAAATAACAGGTGCAAGAAAAATAAAACATTTATTGCAAAAACACGGACATAAAATGGGGGTTCAGTTTATTTTATGGTAGGAATTTTATTACCAAAATGTTTATCTAAACAGCGATTTTTTTACATGTTTCATCATTAAATTCTCTTTCAAGAAATGAAATATTAATTTTCCTCTACCAAAAAAAAACAACAAAAACAAAAACGAAACAAAAATCAAATACAAAGAAACTAAGTTTCTTCGCGTTTTTTTTTTTTTTAATAAGTTACTTATTATTGTACACTGTGGGGGTAAAATACCCGCACTTTTAATTTAAAGTAAAGATTTATTTAAAATATAAGATCTTACTACTTGATAAACAGAACATTTTATTAAATTCGGATTATTAGATTTTTTTTTTTTTTTTTTTTTTTTTTAAATTCTTGTGCTTCCTGTTATTGACACTTTTGAAAATAAAAAAATAAATAAGCTTCGTAACGTCTGTTGTAAATTATTCGCTGAAGAAATAATGGAAAAGGTAGCACTAAAATTATCAACAAAATGAATTTTGTTGTTAATTAATGATTAAAAAGTAAAGGTAAAAGAGAAAAAAAAGTAAATAAAAACCAAAAAAGATTTTACGTGTTTGTTTTTTTCTTAAGACTTAAAAAATTCATAGCGCTTCTTTCTTAAAATAAAAAATAAATCTTTATTAAACTTTGTTTTAATTATTTTTTTATCATAATTGAGGCAATACTTTTAAAATTAACTATTCAACAATCTTTTAATTTGAAAACTCAGATTTGACATCCAGATATTTCAAACATATGAAATAGTATCAAAATTTGAACTTCCAAAAATTGGCAGAGTTATGTTGATTTTTAGCTCTCCAAATTTAGTGGGGTTGGCGAAAAATGGCGAATTTTTGTAATCTATTTTTGTCTGTAAAATGAGTTCTAGAGCTTCCCTACTTGTAAAAATTAGTTTATAAAAACATTTTTAAATCAAGAAATCCAAGAAAAAGTCTGAAAGTCAACCAATTTTAAGTTATTGATGATTTTTGATTTTTTCATAGCAAGATCAATATCCCGATGTGGCACTGAATCTAAGTCAAAATTGTTTTCTATTATTATTTCACATATATTGAACATTATTTGTACCAAATAGATAGTTTGGTTTTTGCTCAGAACTGAAGCTACAACATTAGTTAACATTTTAGAAATCAGAAATCATTAATAACTTGAAATTGGTTAACTTTTTTGATAACATTTTTGGATTCCTTGGGCAAAAATACTTTTATAAACCAATTTTTAGGAGTTGAGAAGCTCTAGAACTCATTTTACAGACAAAAATAGATTACAAAAAGTCAACATTTTTTGCGAACCCCCTCAAATTTGGAGAGCTAAAAATCGACATAACTCTGCCAATTCTTGGAATTGGAAGTTCAAATTTTGGGGATTGTCTAACTTTAACATAGTCAACACCTTGACAAAATTTCAGAAAAATTGAAGAGGGTGGGTGACATCGCCTGGATGATTTGGCATGAAATTACCCATATATATATATATATATATATATATATATATATATATATAGATAGATAGATAGATAGATAGATAGAGATTATAATCATGCACACACACTCACACACATATATATATATATATATATATATATATATATATATATATATATATATTAGATAGAGGTGGATGATATCAAGTGTCTCCTTGATAGGATTCAACCAAAATTGAGAACTCAAAAGTACATATAAATATTTGCATATACATTTTTACATATACTGAGAATTATCAGACTGAGGAGGCAAAGAAATGCTGAAATTAATTTATATCTGGACCAAGGTATGCATTTATTCATTATATATATATATATATATATATATATATATATATATTACTCTTTTGGAATTTCAAATTGATAGAATATAATTAATTTGACTTTGATCTCTTTCATCCAAATTAAATAATTTAATTTAGACTTTAAGAAAACGTCATTAAATTCATGTGACATCTTCATCTTCAAAGAAATCTTAATTTAAATCATTTGTGATTAAATGAATAAGACAGGAGAAGTGTTGATAACATTTGTAAGAGTGTCAAATCTTTTTTAACTTTAAGGTCATTATGACACTTTAATAAATATCTGGTCTTTTCTGAGGAATGGGAATTTTTCATAAGCGGATATCTGATTAAATGAATTTACTAGACTATCGTTATCTTTAAGATTTTTTGGGTTAAATCGAACTTAATGAACCTAAATTCCATCATTGTATGTCACCCCGCCGAAAGAAAAAAAAAATACCAAAAATTAGGGAATTAACCGAATTTAATGAAATTTTCAGTGTTGATATAGTAATGAATAAAAGATATAATGCACCAGTTATTTTATTTAAAAACTTTTATATTTTTTGGGGTTAGTTAACTTTGATATTCTAATTATAATGTAAAAGTTTAAATACTGAAGAAAACAGTGAATGTATTAAAAGAAAAGATTCTGAGTAATTCATATTAACAGACTGTCATTTTGAAAAAGAAACTGTAGCGATTGTCATCCCATGCTGGGATGGACATGAGTCTAAAAGGGTTATCTTCCCTTGTTGCCAGGCTTTCCCCTATAGGTGGCTGGGGTATTTAAGCAGTAGCCCGGAAATTCTCAGTCTTTCTCCCTCAGTCCAGCAATGACTACACATGGCATAAACACGTGGTGTCTACGTCCATTAAGTGGGAGTCTTGCCCCCCAACAAGCCAGCAGTAAGTGACATTCCTTCATGAACTCTTTATCACTTCTCTAGGACTTAGTCCTACTTGTTCTATATCATATTGTATCTTGTCATTCTCTTTGTGCTTAGATAAATAAAGTCTGCATTTGTTATTATATATAACTTCTTTATCGGATTATTTTATGTACATCTATGTAGCCATGTTGGAAGGTTACTCTGAGCGTTTTAACATATTATAAGAACATTCTCATCTTATAAAACCATCAAATATTAGCTATTTCTTCTTCTTTGCACATCACATGTTTCATAATCAAAATGATTTTTTTTAAATACTTAAGACTGAAAACAAAAATAAAAGAAGCCCACCTGATGGGGGTTGTAAAATATTGGCTCTCAGCATACGGCTACCCCCAGAAGTTTTGCAATAATTCATGATTCCAAAGAGGGTATGATCACTTTTCGCATCACGAAGGTTCTGGACTAATTCCAAATTCTTGGCTGTTGTCACATCTGAAAAGAAAGAAGAAAAAAATGTGAGTCTGTCCAAAAACAAGTCAGTTGGTCGGTCCCTAAGTCGGGATGGGTTTCTGAAATTTGGGAACTTCAATAAAAAGGGGGCGTTGTATTGGGTTAATACTAATTTTCCCTCCAGATTAAAAAGGGATTAAGGAATGGAAAAATGAGTTAATTAAACAGAATAAAACGTCAAAATGTCCCCTGCTGTGAAGTCAGAGTGCTCACAATACTTGGGGCCTAGAAGTGCTCAATGAACTGTTCTAGTAAGAATCACTGGAGGTGTCTAATAGGATGATGTAATGAATATGTAAATAACTTGGTGCCTCCTCACTATAATCTGATTGGACAGTGTTATGTATAAATATTCAACACTTTGTAGTACAAGCACCTAAGCCTACCAGCCTAAATTTACTCGCCAGACTACACCACGGCTGCTTGGAAGACGAACCGCTATTCGATGCACCAACTGCCACTGCGATAATATACCAAATACCAACTTCATAATATATCCCTTAACCCGGATATATCATAGGATAATAAATTTTTTGGATGATTTGACATGGAATTACCCAGATGTATACCTTTCCCAACAGTATTAGCATTATGTGAAATACAAACAGCCTTGTCCAGGATTTGAACTTGGGTCACCGTACCCATTTCCTATGGCAATAACCATAACACCATGAGTGCTTCCATAAAACACAAGATATACTAACCAATCATTGTTGTATTTTCACTGCCTTTAAAAACCACTTTTAAAGATGAAGGTGCATAGATTATGTTTTGAATAAATTCAACATATTTCAACAGAGCAGATGCAGTGGCCAAACAATAATACCTGTTAGAAAAAAGAACAAGTAAAATCAATAAAACATGGAAAAAATTAATTTTTTAAAAGAAGAAAAAATTCTAGGGGATAATTCTACAAAAATGTACTGATCATTATTGGATTTTTGGACTATTGTCCTCATCTTTGTTATATAAATGTTTTGGATGATGTGCCCGCCAGCCTTCTTCAGATGGTTCTTGTTATTTTTAAGATGAGGTTTGATAATTTGTATTATTTGGATTTTTCAGACTGGTTTCCTCATCTTCATTGTTATATACTGTGACAGAGAACACGAGGTGAGTGGCGAACATAAAGGCCTGTCGTATTCTCGAAGGAAGCGGGCTAGTCTTTGCCTGGCATATAGGACTGTAGAATCGAACCCACTTCCTTCAGAATGTGAACGGGCGACACATTGGAACCGAAGTCGAGATGCTACAGTCACGTATGTAAGCGCCAGGTGCCCAGATGATAGCTGCGAGGATTCCGGCAGCTGGGATTGGCTCGAAAGTCTTGTGTGTGGGGCGCAGATACCAGGATGTTAAGTGGAAACAGTAGTATAAGTAGAAGTGGGGTGACGGCAGGAGGTGAGCTGCGATTTTTCAGCTGCTAAAAATTTTGACGACGACATTGTTGTAGACGACATTGTTGAGAAGGCGTTTGACTCGCTTCTTTTTGCACCCCCCTCAACAAGGACCTGTTGAGTCGAATATTTATTCCTCCCCCCCTCTATTTTTTTTTTCCTTCTAGACATACCCAACATTTTGGCTGGTGTGTCATCTAGCTTTCTTCAGGTTTTTCTTGTCGAACTTGGGAGACTTCATGGAACTTCAAATCAAACCTTTTATTCAATCCACCAGGAGTAGACTGTTCTCATTCCATTAACCATGACCAGGTACAAGTGTTAAGCTATTTTAAATATTGTATGTTATAATCGCCCTTGGCTAGGATTGAACCTGCAACCTACAGATAATTGTCACTTAGAACTGTATTAACTCAACCTTTATATCCGTTGCACCATAAGTCCATGGAAAAATCCAAATAATACAAATTATCAAGCCTCATCTAAAAAATTCAGACAAATTGATCATTATTGTTTGATGGTTGTACAAACAAGGAAATGTAGCCTCACATTTCCAGCTCAGATTACATTCATCACACATCATTCGGATTTTGTTAATTCAAAAACAGTAAGAAAAGCTAAGCTCGGTAAATAACTGGGCAACTCTTTTTTTTAAATTTGAACTGACTTGCTTGTTTTCATTTTTTTTTAACCCTCTATCTACCACTGTCATCCGCAATAGCATGGTGAAATGGTTGACAAGCTAGTATTATATCACTGATCCCTTACTACTGAACAGAAATGTATTCATTTAATTCATTTCTCTTTTTTTTAACTCTAAACCATTTTTTAAGTGCTGACAATCTCTGATATTTTCGGGTGGTCCAGCATTTTCATTATCAGGCGATTTGGGGCGCTCTGGTAGATAAAGGGTTAATAATAAAAAACAGAATAATCAATCTTACTTGGTGGCAACTTCCATTTCCACTGTACTGTAATCGGGTAGACAAAGATGTTTAATCATTTGTAGGCCTGAAAATTAATATAAATTAAAGTTAAATTAGTTTAGTTTATTTAATGGCATATCAAATTCTTATGGGTTATCTAAAGACAAAATTTGATTCATTTGTAAGTAAAGTCAGCGGAATGGCCCACTATCAGTATCAGCTTCTTTTCTCTCCCCAGCTATGGGTAAATAGTAGGGCAGACTGGATTTTTTTAGTCTTAGTAAGCAACAGATCTAGAAGAAGTTAAAAAATGAATTTTACACCAGCTGTAAAAGTTAAGTCAGCAGAGTGGCCTATTGTTAGTATCAGCCAGACAGTAAAGAAGTCTATCCCCTTTTCAATAGCACTAGACCAAGGAAATTTTTCTTGCATCTGAGATGGAGTGCTACACCTACCATAAGCTCCCCACTTTACCACACACTATCCAAGCTGTGCAATTCATTCGCTGAGTTCACAAGAGTTAGTATCAAACTAAGAACCTTTTGGTTCTTAACTGGATATTCTACCAACTGAGCTAAACCAGCATTTGTAAATGTTTGTAATCAAAAATTTCTTTAATATTCCAATGCATTTTTTTTAAATTGCACTTTTTTAAATGCTTTATATCAGGTTTTTTTTTCAGTTATATGGTTCCATGTATTGCTATCTAACTCCAATAATTTGCCCGCCCTGTCGATTGGGGTTGTAGAATACACAGACTGCACTTCTGCAGAGTGGTAAAATCCCCCCCCCCCCAATGGAGCCACCTGTTGATAGTGGGCGGTGACACGTGATGCCTAAGGACAGAAGCCTGGTGTCTGAACAGTCCATAATCCACTTTGGCCCTTACTTAAGCTAGACCATCAGCAGGAGTGGCCTGGTCCCACCAAGCCATAACATCTATATGATTGTCCCAACCCTAGTGCCATTATTGCAACCCTTTTTATGATATATGTACTATAAGGTGATGGCTGAGAGTCTTAGTACCCAAGGTATGATGATAAACTACATCTAGTGGTGAAGTTCCAATTTTGGTACTCTGGGGAATGTGCAGTACTCCTTTATCACCATTACTCCCTGGTTCACCATATATATATATATATATATATATATTCTTCTATTTGACGGTTTTTATTTTGAATTCAAGATCGTTACAAAGTAGCAATATTCACCGGAAGTTAATCAGACAAGATTAGATATATATATATAAAAAATTCAAACCCATTCTCAACAGATATTACAAAGGTAAGAGACGAATTTTATCTTCTCTAATAACTTATAGAATAATTATATTAACTTGATGCTTCAAAGGAGTCTAATAATAGATGAGAAAAACTTTCTATCATGGACCCAACTCTCAAAAAGTGTTTTAATACTTTTGAGAGAGGGTCCCTTGGAAAGGATTTTTCATTTATCCCCATCATTTCATTCATTTTTATTTCATTCATTCATTCATTTTACCATTAATTGTTAACTATATATATATATATATATATATTTGTATATGTATAAGTATTAACTTACCGGTGGGTATAAGAACGATCGTTGGAAGCGCACAATATCCAGAGGTTAAGGTTGAAAAAACAAATACAAAGTGCTCAATACAATGTAGAGCATAAATTTATTTAAGATGGAAATGAGTAACCTACTCGAGTTTCATCGATAGATTTCAGGGTTACTTTAAATTAATCGAGTTTACGATTAATCTTTGGTGTTAAAACATGCCCGTTGGAATGGGACTTAAATTTAGTAGAGAAACGCTTGTTTACATTTTCGTAGATCGGTTTTTGATTATTGAATTAAAATTTGGATTAATTTATGGGAATTATTTTTTCAATTATTATTTGATAAAAGATATGTTATGGGTCGTATTAATAGTTAAAAGTTGAAAATTTAAAATTATTTAATAACTAGTTAATTTGTTTGAGAGTATTTAAAAAATACAGGTTGTGTATGTTACGATAATAGAAGTTTTGGGTAGTTAAATATATATATATATATATATATATATATATATAGTATCCAAGTATCCAATTGCCGCTTTAACTTTTCTGTTGCAGTGGCACCAGTAAATAATCCAAAAGTGCTCAATATATTAAAAACATAGAGAGCTGTAATAATACTACTAATATTATTATTAGAGGAAAAATAAAGGATCTATCATGGTTTCAATTAAATTGAAATGATTTCATCATTCCTTAGTTAAATTAAAGGTATTTTTTGGATAATAACAGTTGAACGCTACATTATTTTTCTTTTGATTTTTATGTGTGGCCTGTTTATCCTGATTATTATTTCTATTTTGTGTTTATTATTTCATTATTGTGTTTCTTAATAATCCTTTATATATTTTCTGTGCAAGGGAAACTAATCTTTAAATTGTTCTTGTTAAAAATTCTATGTAATATGTGGTTGTCTGGAAAGTGTTTGTTTAATGTTTGTTAACTAAATTTTAAAACATTTTACCAATTTTAGTTATTACAATTTTAATTTGCAGGCCGCACGCGAAAATTGAGAGAAAAATAACGTAAAAAATTAACATTCCATTCATTGTTTATTTCTATCTTGGTAAAAACAGCTTCCATCTCGATACTTTTATGACACACCTTGTGTATATATAAATATATATATATATGAATGTATATATATAAATATATACTCATCATATACCATCAAAGAAGCATACATGGACCCCATAACAACATTTATATATATATATATATATATATATACAATACATCAAAGTTCAATTATATTTATCATGAAGATTTTTAAAATAAAACTGATTACCTTTGGATTCATTAAAGTATTTTCTTTGCACAGTTGAAATATTGATGTTCTGGTAATGATCACTGATAAGTTTAAATAACTTTGATATATTACCATTTTCACAAGAAGTATTTGGTACAACAATCTGTAAAGAAAAACATTTACACAAAGATTTAAAAAAACAAAAACAAATGAATGATCAAATCTGGAGATTAAAACTTTACAATCTAAAAACAATTCAACATTCAATATCAAAAAATAACTTTAATTTTGTTAACTTAAAGGGTTACCATCAAAATAAAACCATGAGGGGGGATGGCAAGTGACTTAATAATGGTGGGATTATGATGTTCCCATCTGAGGGTGGTAAGTAGTATGGATTGATTGGTTGGGTTTTATGGCATGTCAACCCACTGGGTTATTCTATGCCAAAAACATTTTGTTTTATTCACTCTTGATAGGTACTCAATTTTTTTAATTCATTTTTTAAAACACATTTTTTTCTATTAAACCCATACATGGGACCCTAACAGATACTACAACTCAGGGTCAGAGTGGACCAGGGAGTAATGGTGATGATGGGATACTCTACATTCCCTAGTATTGGAACTTCACCATCAGATAATGTTTAATGTTGTACCCAGGACATTAGGACCCTTGGCCATCGCCATCTAGCACACATGATAAAAAGGGCCGGGGATTACCATAAGGGTAATAGGGTTGGGACAATCATATAGGTGCTAAGGTTTGACATGACCAGCCGATTAATCAGAGGGGGGCTGGGATGAGCCTGGCAAGTAGTATGGAATACCACCTGTTACAATACATTCTCTGGTGGCAATCTAATCATGTCAACCGTGGACTTGGGGTTTGGCCCACCCAAGATGCTAGGGAGCAGAAAGTGGTTAAATATGCCTTTCTTTCAGACAGGTTGATTGGAGCATCAGTTGTTACCAAATTACCCACAATGCATCACCACCAACACCATCACCCTACTTAAAAAAGAATTGCTAGAAAGTCTTCTTACCAAAAGAATGAGCTTTGTGAAGTGGAATGGTTAAATGCAGCACATCTCACTGGCCATTGTTTAGAACAATTCTATCGCTATCAAAATAAATAACTGTTAATCCACCAGAGTTGTCTCCCCTGCACCCTCTCCAAAAGTGAGATACGATCTTATCCTTTGAACAGACAGGTAGCTATCATTAGCACTTACCATGTGGTGTTGGAAGGACAAATATATTCATTCTGTCCATACATCTCTTGTTGAAGTTCTTTATTTAGATTTACAATAACACCTAACAGTCTCTGTGGAAATTTCCCTCTTTATAAAACAATTGTCTTTTTGTGAACAATTTAATTACATAGGAATTATTTTTTAAAAGAGAAAGCAAAAGTAAATCAACTTAAAGAAAGAATGAAATAAACAAATAGATAAATAAGAATGTTTGATTTGGTTTAATGGCATATAAACCCTGTGGGTTATTTAATGCCAACTCTATAATATTTATATAAATAAGAATGAAAGAAAGAATCAAAGCTGGGACGTATGACCCATGAAGCCTGCTTGGGAGACCTGGAAGGGCAGGTTTCATATATTTCATATGAATAGGTAAAATAAATTCATTGGGGTGGCTTAAAGTTGGTATCAGCCAGACTGTGAGAGAGTCTATACCCTTTTCACTAGCACTAGACAAAGGAAATATTTTTGCTTCTGAGGTAGAGCACCACACCTACCATTAGCTCCTCACTTTACCGCACAGATCCCTGTGCTATTTATGTGCTGAGTTGGCGAGGGCTGGTATTGAAACCAGAACCTTGTGGTTCCTAAGCAAACACTCTACCAACTGAGCTAAACCAGTCTACTTTATAAAAAAATTAACATGTAGTATAGTGGAGAGCATCATAGAACCTTTTTTTTTTTTTTGAAGGTATGACACCGTAGCATCAACCCGGGTTATAAATCATACATTCATTTCATCGTAATTGATGCTGTAATGTTAAGAAAAAAAAAGATAATGGCTGACAACGCTTTATCTAATAAAAACAATTCCAGATAAACAAAAACTCAATGCTTTCTTTTTTTTATTTCTTTATTTCTTTTTTTATTTGCAAGAAAGACAAAAACATTGCTCCCTTTATTTATTTCTCAGATTAGAAAGTTCTAACAAAAGGTTTCTTGATTTCTTACTTTTATTCATTTCTATTCTGTTTATTTCTCTATCTTCTCTTCCTTTCTTTTTTCCTTCCATTCCAGTAAAGCAGAAAATAAGCATCTGAGATATAGCATTATCATTTCCTCCCCCCTCTCTTTTTTTTCTTATATTTTTTTTTCTTTTTCTGATATATCGCATATTCTTTTTCTTTCTTTTCTTTCCTCACTATCAAAATGGTATAGTCCATTATTTATCAAAGGTAATGACAGGGCTTAACAATCAAAATGGCATAGTCCATTATTTAGATGAGGTAATGACAGGGCTTAACATTCAAACATATGCATTTGTGTTTTATCTTATTAAAGTTATAGATGTTATAGATGGCTGATGAAAAATTGGCAAAAGTTTTTTTCAAAGTTCTGTTATAATAGCAGAAAGGGGCCAGTTTAGCTCAGTCGGTAGAGCACCCGCCTAGGAATCGCAAGGTTCCTGGTTCGAAAACGGTCCCTGCCAACTCAGCGTATGAGTAGCAAAGATAGAGCACCAGCCTAAGAATCAGAAGGTTGCTCGTTCAATACCTGTCCCTGCTAACTCAGCATATGAGTAGCACCGATTGGGTAATCTGATCCGTGTTGTAAAGTGGTGGAGCTAACAATAGGTGTGGTGTTCCACCTCAGCAAAAACAATCTCCGTGGTCTAGTACTAGTGAAAAGGGAACTGACTTCATATTGTCAGTATCACCGGACAGCGAAGGAGTCAACAACTTATAATAGCAGAAAATGGGGGATAATTCTCCCCTGTTGAATTAGACTTGTTAGATAACCCTCATTGACATAGAAAGAAATTTTATCATTTTTTATGTGTTGCATTTTCATTCTTAGTTGTTTCTGTTATGTCTTCTAAGTATCCATATCTTCTACTATCGCCGTATCAGACCGGTCGATCGGTTAGTTGATTGGATTTTACGACATGTCAACCCTTGTTTATTTTATACTGAAGACATTTTGTTTTATTCATTCTTGTTTGGTATTCAATTTTTTAAAAAGACATGTTTCAGAACTCATTTTCTTCTATTTAACCCATAGATGGGACCCTAACCGGTACTACAAGAGTGGACCTGGGAGTAATGGTAATAAAGGGGTACTCCACACTCCCCAGAAGTGGAATTTCACCATGAGATACAGTTAAATGAAATACCCAGGACACTAAGACCCTCAGTCACCACCTTCTAGCACATATATGATAAGAAGGTTTTGATGGTTTGCCATAAAGGCAATAGGGTTGGGAGAATCATATAGGTGCAAGGGCTTGACGTGACTTGTTGATTGATTGGAGGGGGTCCTTGCAACCACCTAATGTTTAGCCTAAATAAGGGCCAAATTGGAGTGTTGCATGTCATGGATAGGTTCTCTGATGGTTCTTCTTCATTGGGGTGTTGTTTCTCTTTTGTGATGAGTTCCGTTTCTGTTAAATCAGGAACAGTAAGACATATTCTTGGTGTACACATCTTTTTATATTTGATTACCAATTCCATCTTAACCATATGTGGGAAAACATGCACAGTTGCAACATGCATTTTGGCCCAAAGGGTGTTCACTTAACTCTGAGTTAACTCACTCTAAATTTTAACTTTCCCAGGGTTCCATTTGATCACATGATCCTCTAAGCCAATCAGAGAAGTGTACTTGGATGACGCCTAAGTGAAGGTTGCGGCTTATGAACTTACTTTAGGTAATTTTCCATTAACCATTAAATTTAAATCTAACTACACTTCATTAGAAAAATGATAGGTTATGCCTATTCATTAGTTAACACACACACACACACACACACATATATATATATAATACTTTTGCTAAAATAAAAGCAAAAAATGTCATACCTCAATTGGTTGTAAATTTGTAGTTTTGTCATGACTTTTACGTAAGTTTGACTGTCTGAAAATTGGGAAAGGACCAACACTGGACACTTGAGATCGATGCTGCACATTCCTATTTCGCCCTTAGCAAGGCCACGTCCTTCTACAATAGCTGACAAAAAGAAACACTTATTAAAAGGCAAATGATGTTGGGATGCTATAAGCTCTTCTGCTACTCACCTTCCTCCAGCATTTCTCTCTCTCTCAGTCCTACTCATTCCCCAACCCCCCTCTCTCTCTCAGCTTCTCTCTTCCTCCCTCCCTCTTTCTCTCTCTTTTTCTCAGTAACTCAGCCTCTCTTTCTCCCTACCTTCTCACTACCAGCCTATTTCTCTCTCTATTTATCTATCTATCTCTATCTCTGTGTCTTTTCCACCATCCTTAATTACTTTTATCTCAATATTTGAAAGTCTTTGTTTTTTAAGTAGCACTACATGTTACTGAGATGACAGATTATATGTGTCAAGAAAAGGAGGAAGATGACTCCCCCAGTATTGAAGATTACGTAGATGTGACAATTTAAGAACTCAAAGAATACACTGTGTACAGGAAGCACTAAACTATACAACTTACCCCTCCAATAATATATAAGAGCCTGGCTTTTTAGAGACCAGGCAATTGTATTAATGCTGAATGTTGAAAAGTATCTTAGTGTTAATACTGGTGCTACTACTAGTTCAGCACTAAACTATGTAACTTACCTCCTCCAATAGTATATAAGAGCCTGGCTTTTTAAAGACCAGTGAACTTGTATTCACACTCCTTACTAACAAGTAACTTAGTATTAATACTACAACTACTTTGTTGTTTCATCTTACACAGTGCAAAGAGCAACAAAAAAGATTAATTACAGAAGCGAGTAAAACAACAATTGCAACCAATGGACAAACAGAATATTTTGAATATTGAACACTTAATCAAGTTTGATTCTTATGAATGCTAAGAAAAAATGATTACCAGTAATTACGGCAGTATTATCATTTGATGTTACACTTGAAGTTGTATAGGGTGTTTTTCTTGATCCTGGAGTCTGGCCTTTTGGAGTTGTATGTGAAAGAGAACTTGATGAAGAAAGTTTTGATGATGAACTTCTGAAAATAAATATAGGAACAAATGTTACATAATAGGTGTGATGTGGAATTGTGATGTGTGGATTAGAATGGAAAAGTTTAATTGATGAGATGGCATGTTTTGGTTGGATGAGCGAATGGTACATGGCGAAGGCGAGACATGAGGGGTGAAGTTAGTGTTAAAATTGAGTCTGGCAAAATGCGTGATAGGAGAAAGACATAAAATGTCTTGCTCTCGGCAGTTGTAACTTAGGGGAAATAAAATATACTCATGAGAAAAAAGAAGCAGCCTTGTGTTATTACTAAGAACTCTTAATGGCACAAGGCAAGAAATCCCTCAGCCCCCAAATTGGTTCCAGACTCCATGACATCAAAGAACTGCCAACAACTGCACAGCTGCAACAACTAGGAATCCACCCTCTCTCCGGTAGAGATAAGTATATTGAATATTTCTTTATCCACACATCTTTTCCCTCCATTACTAGAAGAGCCGTATGTTAAGTAACGTGGACACGTAAATCTCTCCAACTGTCAATTTTAAATAAATATGACTGAGTTTCAAAAATAAAAACAATCTATACATTATTAAACCAAACAACTGTCACAAAAGGAGTTTAATAGTAGCACAGGTTGGATTTTCAGCAGGCACTGCTCAGCATTTTTTAGAGCAGGAGGCCGGGACGCATTTATGTGATAATACCCTTTCATTCCCTCTACCCAGATGACATAAGGTAGCCCGTTCTAGTAAACACATAAAGCATCTGTATGTGACTAACTCATATACATACCTGTTGATTGTCATGATGTTCCCTTGATTATTTTTACCTATTCGTCCAATATTTGGTGTTTGGTGTTGCTTTGGTGTTGGTTGTTTGTCTTGAAATGAAATCTCCGATGAGAGAAGTGAACTTTCCGAAACGTCACTGTTTGGAGTTTCCAGCAAACCAAAATCTGGTAAAAGAAATAAAAACTGGTAGAAAATATTTCAACAAAACATGTTATTTTGTATTATTTGGATTTTTCAGATTTTTTGAATAAAAACCCTACAATTTATTAAGAAACTTTAGTTGGGACCCATAAATATTCCCAGGGACTCATTCAAAGCAAACCCAAAAGCTATAAGCATCACTGCCTTCTTATTGTATTTTTTTATAGAGACCTCATAAGAAGAGGAGATAATTATCACATTACACTTGCACATTTAATAAAAAATGTTTATAAAGTTTACAAAAGTCAATTAAGTATCTCTAGTTGGTAATCAACCGATTTCTTTTCTCTTGATTAGGATATCCACATTCAGGTAAAGGTGTAATTACTTCCTTCTTTTTCTTTACCAATCATTGGTTCTGGGAAATCATTCAATTGGGTAACACATTCTTGATAATCAGGAATTAACCAACAGCATTTGAATTCTGAGAGGCAAATATTGATCCGATGATTTTAAACCATTTGGATAAGGATTTAAAGACTGGATTAGTAAAAACAAAAAATGTCTACTTACTGTATTTCGGCTGTCTAATATGGGTCGTCATCTTTTTGTTGTTCTGGTTTTGGTATAATTTGAAAGTCAGTAGATGAATCGGGTTGTTGTGAATTATAAAAAATGATGACCACCAATTTCCTGATTGATCAAATAGTTGTGTTACTGACAATAATTATAGTCTACAAGACTTTGTTGTTGACCAATGCTCTGTAGTGACGTTTTAATATATAATGCAGATGGTGAGAGACCTAATTAAGAAAAATAAAAAGATGATTACTTAATACTATTTTAAAAAGAAGTTTAAGAAGTTTCAGACATTAACACTTTGAACCTGAGTTCACAACAAAAAAAACAAAAAAAAAAACAAATACAAAACTCATCCAAACTTTTGTTCAGTGTACAGATATACTTATATACTTTTAATTATAAAGGTCACATATAGATATGAACCGTCTAAGATAGATAGATAGATACATAGTGAACAGACTAGGATAGATAGATATATACATAGAGATGAACAGTCTAAGATAGACAGATAGATAAATAGATGTGAACAGACTGAGATAGATAGATAGATATGAACAGAAGAAAAAAATGATAGATTTTTAATTTTAAAGGTCACTTATCAAAGGCTAGATAGTTGCTAATGCTATATTAAGCTTTTTCTTCTTAGTATCTATTCTAATGTGATTTCCTTGTGCCTGAAATATTGGACCTATGATGTAAATTAGAGTAGTACTCAGTTAAAATATCTTGTTTATAGCTTCAAAGGGTTAGGCTTAAAAATTAGTTAATGTTAGGATCCCATCTATGGGTCAAATAGATCTGTTTAAAAATTATTCATATTCAATAAAACCATGTGCAAAACGAAAAAAAAAAAAAAAACAACAAAAAAAAACTCTCAAGAAACAACTACACAAAAATGTTAATATAAAAGTACAATGAACATGATTCCCTAATTTCTATGCATAAAATAATCCCGGATAGGTTGATATGCCATTAAAATCAATCAATCAATCTAATGATTACATATCGGCAAATTGAAACCCTTTAGATGCAATGAAGAGTGGTTGGTTGGTTGGTTGGTTTTACAGCATGTCAACCCTCGGGTTATTTTATGGCAGAGACAGTATTCATTCTTGCTGGGTATTCAAATTTTATTTTTAAACAGACTTTTTTTAAACTCATTTTTTAAAATCTTTTTAACCCATAGATGGGACCTAACAGGTACTACCACTCCAGGTTAGAGTGGGCCTGGGAGTAATGGCAAACTAAGGGATACTCCACACTCACCAGATCTCAGAAACAGGAGCCTCACTACCAGATGCAGTTTAATTTCATATACAGGACAGCCCTTATTTTTGGAGGAGGAGGAGGAGGTCTTATCTTTAGCAGGAGATAAAGTCAGCAATTCGAAGCCCCACCGACTGGGTGTAATTACAATAGAAAATTAGATATCACTTTCTATGTCATTGCTTGGTTTCTCAAACGATTTAGGGAGTGATGGTTTCATGCCTGTTGTACCTCTGTTAATTGGTGTTTTTTTATTGATTAGAAATAAATGAAATTCCTTAAAGAAATGATTCCAAGCTGTAGTTGTATCAGTGCTACTGTACGGCTACATCACTTGGATCCTCACAAAGCACTAAGAAGAGAATAAGCTAGATGGGAGTTGTACAAGAATGCTGCGTGTGGTCTTAAATCATGACCCTAGAAGAAAGCAGCTGTACGGCCACTAACCCCTATCACACAAACCATCCGTGTGAAACGATCAAGACATGCTGGAGAAGCAAGGATGATCTCATAAGTGACGTTCTACAGTGGAAACCAGCACATGGACACGCCAGTGTGGGCCGTCCATCAAAGATCTACATTGACCAGCTCTGTACGGATTCTAGATGCTGTGCAGAAGACCTGCCGAGGGCAATGAATTATAGGGACGGTTGGCGAGAGATTGTCATGGATATCCGTGCTAAGAGCGACATGATAATGAAAAGAAGTTTTCGTCTGCTAAATAAAGTCATAAAAGTCGTATGTTGAAAAAAAAAAAAATGGAAAAACAATTCCATTTCTATTCATTTAGTTGACAAAATGTCAATATTGTTTATTTTTATTTTTTATCGCTGAAATTAATAGAGTTATAAAGAATAAACAATAATAAAAAATAAATAAATTTATTTATTAAAGAATTTATTCAAAATTTAAATACTGACGAGTCTCACAAATCTTTTTAACACAAAAAAAAAATGTTAAAATCACCGGAAATTTTTTTTTTTTAATGTTAAAAATCACCGGAAATTTTATTAAAACATTACATTTCATTAAATTGTATTTTAAATAAATTCATTAAAATCAACATGAAAAAAATTTATTCAAAATATTTAAATAAATTTAAGAAAGTTTAAAGAATTTAGATTTATTTTACTTGATTAAAAAAAAATAGAAAAGTAAGAACAGATGTTTGTTGTTTTAATCATTAAAATTTAATATCAACAAATGTAAAATTAACCAGTTTTTTTTTAAATAATTATGATAAAAAAATATTTTAGAAAAATGTTTACAAAATTAAAGAAATTCAATCGAAAATTTGATTTTACAAGCAACTTTCTCATTTAAATCATTTAATTCATTCAACAAATCAAAATTAAATTTAAGTGAAATTAAATATTAGAAAAAAAAGATAATAAATCAAAATGATAAACAATAAACATCAGCGGTTGAAGATTTAGTTTGAACACAAAATAAAACGAACTAAAATTTATACAAAAATTAATTAGAATAAAAACATCTTACCAATTTAATATTGAAAAAAAAAATGTTGGTCAGTCAATAATGAAAAATATTAGCGAAAGTATGGTGTCTCATAACAACAATATTTTGTAATATATGGAATGCCATAACAGCAATAATTATAGTAGTTTTATTGGTGACAACGTTTTTCGTGGGGTTTTGTTGGTTTTTTTGAATAAACAAATACATATTTTTCGTTGAATTCAAAGACAGAATATTTCAAAGTTGTTGCATCTTCAAAAGAAAAATGTAGAAAACATCTTGCTTCAGCTTCCATTCCACTTTTTTTAATTACTTTTATTTGGAAGTTTTTAACATCTCGTACCTTAAACGTTGATAGTTTATATCTGGTTTATATTCAGCTGAGTAAACTGGTGATTTTCTGTTTTAATTTTATTCATCCTCTTTCGGAATGTTTTCATTTTCAAGAAAAATTGGTTATCTTCAGAATAGGCACTCCTAAATATTTCAGTTTTTGTGTGTGTGTGTGTGTTTAAATATAAATAATGCTTCCTCCAAATAAGCAGCAGGAGCGAGCCTTGTACGCTCTTTTGTTCAATTGATATTTGTTAGTAAATTTTAATGATTAAAACAACAACTATATCTCTTAGTCTTCTTACCTTTCTAATTTTAATCAAGTAAAATACATCTCAATACTTTAAAATTGCAAAATTTATTTAAATATTTTCAATAATTAAAAAAATATTTTTCATGTAATGTATTGTATTCATTTAAAACAAGAATATATTCATGTAGGTAGGCATATCCAATTTGTCGTCTGCTTTTCATTTTAAAAACGAATTAAAATAATTAAATCGATTATTTAAGATCAAGTAGTAACATAATGAGTATCAGTAAAAAAATAAAAGCAAAATAATATTACACATGTAATTTATTTTTAATACATTTAAACTATTTTTCCGTCAATTTTGCTCAAATATATATTAAACATAGCCGCCAAGTTTCCGTAAAATCAGTGTTTACAAAATAAATTTAATCCTTCCGATTGAAAAAAAATACCAAAAATCAGGGAATTATTCGATTTTAATGAAATTTTCAGTGTTGATTTATTAATGAATGAATTTTATAACATCAGTTATTTTATTTCAAAACTTACTGATTTAATGAGGTATTTCTACTATGGTAAATTAATATATAAAATTTCATTTAAAATATGAATCGCATGATGTTATGTTATATTTCTAGATTCTAAAAACATTTATTTAATTTTAATATCGTTTTCTAATCATTTTTTGTCGAAAACTCTTTTTGAAAATTTAGCCCCCCCCCACACACACACTTTTAAACAGAACAAATATGGATGTTTATTTTTTTCTTTTATAAGATAATAGCCAATTAGATAATTATTGAAAGTAGGTTAAAAAAAACGATCTCCAAAAAATTTTTTTTTTTTAGTTTTTATTTAAAATTTTTAAATAAAAAGATAATGTACCAGTTATTTTACTTAATAACTTTTACATTTTTTCAGGTCAGTTAACTTTGAATCACATCTTTGAGAATCTGTGATACGCCTTAAAGATACGTGATTCAAAGTTAGCTGACCTGAAAAAAATGTAAAAATCTTTAAATAAAATAACTGGTGCATTATATTATTTATTCATTAATATATCAACACTGATAATTTCACTGATTTTTTTTCGGCAGGATGACATACGATTGTGGAATTTAGGTCCGTTAAGTTCGATTTAACCGATCTATAGCAATTTCATTTTATTGTTGGGTTTGCACGAGAAGTTTATTTTGTGTTTGGTGGAGTTTTGCTTCGGAATCACCGGCTGGAATAATTGTTTCGTTAGGGTCGTTTGGTTTGGTTTGGTTTACGGCATATCAACTTCAGTGGGTCATTTAATGCCAAGTAAGTTTTGAAATAAATTCATTCTTAATCGATACTCAATTTTTTAAACACTTTTCTATTTATCCAATTGATGAGACCCTAACAGGCACTATCACTCCGGGTCAGTGTGGATCAGGGAGCAATGGTGATAAAGGAGTGCTCCACATTCCTCAGACCTGGAACCTCACTATCTGAGGAGTTTAACGTCATTCCCAAGACATGAAGATCTTCAGCCATCGCCTTCTAGCACATATATGATCAAAACAAGGTTGGAGATTGCCATAAGGACAGTAGTGTTGGGACAATCATATAGGTGCTAGGGCTTGACATGGCCAGCTGATTGACTGGAGGGGTCCTCTCTGACCTTCCGTCTAGCCTAAGTAAGGTTCAAATTGGAGCTCAGTCACCAGGGTTCCATCCTTAAGAGTTAGGGTTGTTTTGTTTTACGGTGGGTCATTTAATGCCCGTCTAGCCCAAGAAAAGCCTAAAGTGGAATATTGTAAGTCATGGACTGCTCAGCCACCTGGGTTCTATCCTTAAGCACCACGGGTCGCCACCCACGGCCAACAGGTGGCCCCATTGCTGAGTATTACCCCTCTGCAGAGGTGCATTCTAACACCCCATCGACAGGGCGGTAAGCGTCACGGGTCGCCAAACAGGTGGCCTTATTGGGGGGGGGGTATTACCCCCTCTGCAGAGTGAATCTGGGAGTAATTGTGATTAAGGAGTACGCTACTCCCCAGAGGTCTAGAATTGGAACCTTGCCATTAGATGCAGTTTAACGTCATACTCCGGACATATCTGAGGCGCAAGTTAAGGACACTAAAGAAAAAAACCTTAGCAGCAAGGAAGAACGCCAACCATTAATAAAACCCAGGAATATCTTGAGAATGAATCTAAAAGATATTCCTAATGCTGTGTGGCATAGGAAGCGTTAGAAAGAAGGGTGCCATGGTGATGGGCGGTCCCATTGGAGATATGACCAGGTATTTAAGATATTAATTATCCAATAGAGTGACCGCTGCAATCCGTGCTAACAGTTTCAAGTCCGAAACAAAGTCGATTACAAAGCGCGTAAACTGATTTGTATGCTCTCTTCTCAGGTAATGGGAATACGGGAATAACACAGCTGTACCTGAACACAAGCATAAAAGAACCCGGCCGTGTCTAGCCTGAATGGATTGAACTCGCGTCCGTCGGAACACGAAAAACACATCGGAGGAGTGATGCGGACGCGTTACTCGATACAGGTGCCCGGATGAATAAAAAGTCGCGAGGGCTCCGAGGCAAAATAAAAGGACAGCTTTTCTGTTTCAGGCCTGAGAAAAAAAAACAACAAAAGTCGTGATATCACCCAAAGAGTTTAACAGTCGCCTGTGATTTTCTGCCTTAGTAAATGCAATTCAAAACTGGCAGTCGAGAGAAACCCTCGAGATACAGTTGAAATTTCTGGAGCAGTGATCGCAATACGTGCTAACAGTTTCAGGTCTGAAACAAAGTCGATTTACTTTGTCAACACCGGCTACAGTCCCCAGCACTCCAGTGCATAAACTGAATACTTGCCATGCTCTTTTCCTTCCAAGACTGGCACTCGAGAAACAGTTGAAACTTTTGGAACAGATCACAACTCCCTGCACACAGATTTAATAATCTGCTCAATTGTCTCCAGTTATAATGATTGAACTTCGGATCCCCTGGGTAAAAATATATAGATGTAGCCTTTAAAAGAAAACTCGAAAAAGTATCGGGATCTGGTAGAACAATACAGATCCAATCCATGGCGAACAGCATGTTATCCTATTGAGGTTCCGCCCTGTCGGCCGGGGGCGTTAGAATGCACCTCTGCACAGGGGTAAGACTCCCCCAATGAGGCCACCTGTTGGCGACCCGTAATGCTTAAGGATAGAAACCAGGTGGTTGAGAATGCCAGGAATTGCAACCGTCCATTTTGGACCTTACTTAGGCTAGACGGGCGTTTGGAGAGGCCCCCACCGATCAATCGGCTGGTCGCGTCAAGCCCTAGCACCCATGATTTTCCCAACCCTATTGCCTTTGTGGCAAGCCCCAACCCTTTTTATCACATGGGTGCTAGAAGGCGATGGCTGAGGGTCTATATGTTCTGGGAATGACGTTAGATTCTGATGGTGATGTTCCAGTTTGGGAGGAAATGTGGAGCACCGCTTCATCACCATTACTCCCTGATCCACTCTGACCCCGGAATGGTAGTACCTGTTAGGGCCCCATCTATGGGTTAAATAGAAAAATGTGTTTATAAAATAAATTGAGTATCCATTAAAAATGGCTTTATTTCAAAATTTTATCGGCATTAAATGACCCACTGAGGTTAATATGCCGTAAACCATTATGGATTAAAAGATAAGATCAATGGAGACCCGTATGAATTAAATATTGTTGTTTACCAAAGGCAAAGCAGAATATTGTTAACCAAACCAGCGAAAACTTTATTTATATATAACAGTAAGTCCGAGAAATGAACACAGGTAATCAGGTTTCCTCTTGGTAGCCCAAACCGGTAACTCAGCGAGTATCGAAGTAGTAAGTCAGTTATCGTGCACAGTAACCGTGCTAGCAGGTCACGCCTCTCGGAGAAATCGGTCTTTTGTTTAACGTAGACCCATTGCTCAATTTGCATACGCAACCTCGGTCCGGCACCGTGACTGTCCGTCTTCGTAATCAAATGGATCAGAGTTCGCGTCTGACTAGATACCGCCTGCATATGCCACATACCACCCATTGTCTTTTTGAACGACGAAGACGAGCTGACTCCTCGGTGATAGCTGGCTGTTCGCTATACCGATCATTTCCGCTATAGTTAGTTCTTTAAAGTGGGAGATCTGTTACCTGAGGGGGGTTAGTCTCTCGGTGAAACTCTAGTTTCACGTTCATCTTGCAAGCGTGCGCGATAAGGGTTAGCCTCACGTAGCTCAACTTATTTTGTCGAACAAGTCTCATTAACACTGTTCCTGGTTGAAATAACCAGGGCAGGAAGCGAATGCCCATCTGCGATTCTCTGTTGGTGACGAAACATTCTCTCGTGCAGCCGAGTGACTCCGAGCTACACAATGTGTATTCAAAAATGAAATTCTTTAGAAATAAAAGATTTTCCTGTCGGAGTGAATATATGTAGGTGGTCAAAATATACAGAAGAGTTCCTGCAAACAGTCAATAACAGTTTGAGAAGTCCTTCCAAGGGAAAAATGAATGGGAATCTGCTAAATTCGTCAATTACTGTCAACATATACCGGTTTTTAGTCCACATTGATAGTGGCCCCTGGAAGTCAATGTTAAGTCTCTCAAATGGTTGTGTAGACTTTAACATAACTTTTTCTAAATAAAAGCGGTTTTATTTCAGAGCATACCGGACAATTTTTAGTTATTTTCTCTAGAATGGAAAAGAAAATGGAGGGGAAAAATAAATTCGACTTGTTGAAGAGAGGGGGGGGGGTCAACAATGTCGTCGTCGTAAAATCACCAACTCAAATATCTTCAGCAGCTGAAAAATCGCAACTGCTTGCTGTCGTCACCCACTTCTACAAGTTTTTCCTTCAACATCCGGGTGTCTGCACCCCACGCACGAGATTCCCGAGCCAATCCCGGCTGCCGGAATACTCGTAGCCATCATCCGGGAACCTAGCGCTTACATCCGGGACAGTAGTATCTAGAATTCAGTGCCAATGTGTCGCCCGTTCGCTTTCCGAAGGACGCGGGTTCGATTCCACATGCCAGGCAAAGCCTAGCCCGCTTCCTTCGAGAATACGGCAGGCCACTAACCTCGTGTTCTGTCACACTCCCCCCCTGATCTCATGATCACACACTGTGCAGGGTGGGGGCGGTGTTTTTGTTCTCGCGCTCCTTCGAAGCGGTACGTGCACAATCGTCCGACGGGCTAGCGGTTGTATCTTGGGGGGGGGGGGTCATTGGCGACATTCAATAACAACTCGTCGCCGGATGGCCCATCATCTTCATCGGTAGATAAATAATCCACGTCTACAGCAGGGTGGAGATCGCGTACGTGACGCGGGACTCCATCGACCAGGACAGATTGTTGACTGACCACACCAGTCACTTGAATCGGGTGGTGCATCGACTGCCTGGGGGTTTCACCCAAACGGAATCTCCCACTGCATATGGCTCGCAAACCACTTCGTCGACATGCGCAACGTTTATTCCTTTTACCCGCACCCGGTACGTGTGGATGGCATTCGCGGGTGCGGTTACCAGAGACATCCCGTCCTTCGGCGTCACATTGTACAAGTATGTTGCCTCCTCAACGGTGCACTGCTTCCTAGCGGCAATTCTTTTGATACTGCGGTGACTTCTTTCCGTGATACCGTTGCCTGATGGCACATACGCGCATCGCAGCCGTAGTCGGACCCCCTATTCACTCAGAAACTGCCTTACTTGCTGGCTGCAAAAGGCTGTATCATTATCAGCCAATATTTCCTCTGGTGCACCTCGTTCGCAAAAGACGGACGATAACTGTTTAAGAACGCTCGCTGAGTCTTGCCGTGCCAGCGGTCTCCAAATCGCAAACCGAGTGGGTCCTGGTTGCCACCATAATGGGTGATATCCATTCCCACCCTTTGCCACACATCATTTGTGTCCAGTCGTCCTTTTCGCCATCGTACTGGTGCTGGGTCAATCGACTGGCACACCTATGTCTTTAATCTGCTGCCGGTCCATCGAGCTCCCTATGGCAGCGCAGGTTTGACCAACGGGCTCGGTACTCGTCTTTTTGACAGTTTCATCTTGGGACAGCACAGCACCAATATTTGTGTCGCCACATTCAAGCCGAAGCCCAGCCTGGTCAGGCAGTACCGTTTGCCACGAAACACCATCGTCTGAAATGGCCACAAAGTCTCATCGACCCGCACCTGCAGATAGGCCTTTCTCAGCTCCAGCAACGACACGTTCGATCCTTTCTGGCGCCACTCTCGCAACTTGCTTGCACACACATCGGCATCAGCTGTGTAAGCCTCAATGTATTTGTTGAGCTCGCGGTAATCCAGAACTGGTCACACCTTTGACTTGTTCTGCTGTACTATTGCCATTAAAGGGATCAGACCTTTAGGAGGCCCAAGCTTTTGGTCGGGGTACGGGATCAACCAGCCATCTTTGATCCAGGTGTCAAGCTCCTGTTCGTATGCGATCCTAACGTTTGCGGATACGGGGTACTACCCTGAAGTCGGGCCGATCGATGTTAAGCGCGGCACATACCGGGGCCTCCGGGAATTGCACAGCTCCACCTTGTGTGATGAGGACACCGCCCAGTGCCTTGATGGCGTCATATCCGAGCAGTAGGTCGAAGCCCAGTAAATCTTTTCTAGTAACCAACACATCGACCTTAGCAGATGCACCAGAGTCAGTACGAATCCTCACTGACGCTACTCCACAGCACGCCCGGATGTCACCATTTATGGTCGTTACTTTAATGCTTCTCTTCCTCCAGGTGCGGCATAGTCTTGCGCTCACTATGGTGCGGGAGCAGCCTGAATCGAGAAGCGCCGAGCTAGGCCTTTGGTCGACGAGGACTCGGATGATTGGTTGCTCCTTGTTCACTTCGTGTCCGGGGAGCAGAGCGGCGCTGAAATCTTGTCCCCTGGCTCGTTTCCCGGACAGCTTGAAGCCATGTGTCCGACCCCGCCACATTTGAAGCAGCGTATGCACCCACGTCTTTCGTCCATGCTGCTTTTGCACTCCTTCGCCATGTGACCAAGCCTTCCACAACGGAAGCAATTCACTCTGGTTCGAATGTCCAGCCTGGGGGGGGGAGTTGTATGGCCACATTGGGCCGTCTGCGCAGCCAATTGCAATGGCTGCCCTAGCTCTGTCTCATCCCTGACGATAGCCCGTGCGCGCTCGAGCAAATGCTCCACCGGTGTTGCCTCTATACTTGTCATCTTTTAGTTGCTGGTAAAATCCAGAGCGCCTCCCGTCAGTCTTGACCCCACATAAGCGACACGTTAGCTCCACTCTCTCGACCCAGTCCACCAGACGTGGAGCCGTCGAATTCAGGAATGAGTTTGAGGTCGAACTTGGCGTCCGCCATTATGTAATGATATTATACAACTTCAAAGCCGAAATAGCTTCTAGAATGAAAAAAAGAAAATGGAGAGGAAAAATAAATTCGACTTGTTGAAGAGAGGGGGGGGGTCAACAATGTCGTCGCCGTCACAAAATCTATAGAACAAAAAATTCGTCGTCGTCGTCGTAAAATCATCAACTCAAATATCTTCAGCAGCTGAAAAATCGCAACTGCTTGCTGTCGTCACCCACTTCTACTTATACAAGTTTTTCCTTCAACATCCGGGTGTCTGCACCCCACACACGAGATTCCCGAGCCAATCCCGGCCGCCGGAATCCTCGTAGCCATCATCTGGGCACCTGGCGCTTACATCCGGGACAGTAGTATCTAGAATTCAGTGCCAATGTGTCGCCCGTTCGCTTTCCGAAGGACGCGGGTTCGATTCCACATGCCAGGCAAAGCCTAGCCCGCTTCCTTCGAGAATACGGCAGGCCACTCACCTCGTGTTCTCTGTCACATTTTCTTTATCGTCTACTGAATACGGTAAATTTTTCGTCAGTACAAAATGAGCCATGCGTGTAACTTCGGGTTGACAAAGAATTATGGACCTCCACCAATTTATTCGAGTTAGTGGCTGAACAATGAGATCGAGATAATATCAGCAACGTGGTTCTGTTTCCCTGAATGGTAAATTAAAAGGACAAAAGAGTTCTAGACACCACCTTGCAATCTTTTCATTTTTTTTATCCCCCCCTACTTTTACAATTGAACATAAATGATACAGATTGTTGGTCGGTTATTAATTGGAAATGTTTTCCCAATAAATAATACCACCACTTACGCAAAGATTTTACGATAGCGTACGCCTCTTTTTCAATAGATGAATATTTGAGTTAAAGTTCTAGAGAAAAATGCTACAGGTCGGCCATTTTGGCTTAGTGTTGCAGTCATAGCTTTGAAATGTCAGTTTCGACTGTGACAGGTACATTGTTTTTATTAGTGAAGACTGATTTCACTGGGTCTTGTTTAATGGTTGTGAAAGCCTTGTTTTAAAGGGAATCTTAGAAATTACTAATGGGTGTATTTTCTGAGAAAATCTGTTTATCCATTTTGAATAATGGGAGAACAAGCCGATTACACATCATAAAGAGGATTTGTTGGTCGGAATAGGCAAATTTAGGGGGGGGTTGCAAACTTTCTGAATCGGGTGTTAGTGTACCACCAGAAATGGTAAATCCAAGAAGGTTAATGGAATGTTGACTGAATATGCACTTATCTAGGTTGAATGTTAAGACGTTCACACACACCGTCATAAATTTTCGTCGTGCTCAGATTGAGTTCGGTTGCATATCGTCACATTATCGATATATACAAAATTGTCTTATTTTATTGTCCCTAATTATTATGTCAATCACTCTTTGAAAGGCCGCTACCCCATTAGTAACTTAGAAATGGACACAGCAGAAATAATAAAGTTCACTTCAAATATTGTAAAAGTAAGAATTGCCTGGGTTGACCGAACTGAAAACGCAATATTTTGATATTTTTTCAATCGTGTTAGCCACCCTATCGGCTGGGGCGCTAGAATGCACCGACTGTACCTCTGCAGGGGGGTAAGACTCCCCCAATAGGACAACCTGTTGGCTGTGGGTGGCGACCCGTGATGCTTAAGGATAGAACCCAGGTGGCTGAGCAGTCCATGTCTTGCAATTTTCCACTTTGGTTTTTCTTGGGCTAGACGGGCGGTCGGAGAGGCCCCCTCTGATCAATCAGCTGGTCACGTCAAGCTCTAGTTCCTATATGATTGCCCCAACCCTATTGCCCTTATGGCGATCCCCAATCCTTAAATGGGTGCTAGAAGGCGGTGGCTGAGAGTCTACATGTCCTGGGAATGACGTTAAACTCTCTGTTTTGGTAATGTGGAGCACCCCTTCAAAATTGCTCCTTGGTCCACTCTGACTCTGAGTGGTAGTACCTGTTAGGGTCCCATCTATGGGTTGAATAGAAAAACATGAGTTAATAAACAAAATTGTATTATGCATTAAGAATGAATTTATTTCACTACTTTGTCGGCATTAAATGACCCACCGAGGTTGATATGCCGCAAACCAAACCAAATTCATCCAGTAAATCTGAGGGCATCCCTAAATTCAATCATTCCTTGTTCCTTGGGCAGGTATAGCAATATACGTTTTGGGCCCACCTCTATAAATTGTTTGAGAAACCCTTAAAAATCGTCCACGTTGATTTTCTTTCAAATCTAAATAATAGCGCCTGTTATCTTTAACCATGGTTTCTGTTATCTTTCGTCAGCACTCTCGCCCGTGTCAGCAACTTTCCCATAGTCAATGATTCGATGACTCGTACCTGTTGCTGCTCCTTTGAGACGTCGTTCGGGAACCCTGTCACGAATGTCAGCTTTATCACCGTCTCAAGACCGCATCCAGTGAATCCTGCCCCTACAGCAAGTTGTCGTATTCTGCTAGTGTAAACATCCACACTCTCTCCTACCCACCTAATCAGTATCAGCTTTGTGTAAGCAGAGAACTCCCAGTCCGAAAAAAAACTTTCAACCGAGATTTGATGTCTTCCTTAGACTCCCGCTACTTATGGACGTTGCTTTTCAACATCCGGGCGCCTGAGTCAAACCTCGCGTCCGCGCAACGCCCACGTCTCACTTTTTGCATTCGGGAGGATGCGGGTTCGATTCTGGCAGGCAAGACAATGTCTTGCTCTTATTCCCAGCGAATACGGCAGCTGCCGCACATCGCCACCATCCGACTCATGTTCCGCCCTGGGGCGTTAGAATGCACCTCTGCAGAGGGTAAGACTCCCCCAATGGGGCCACCTGTTGGCCGTGGGTGGTGACCCGTGATGCTTAAGGATAGAACCCAGGTGGATGAGCAGTTCATGACTTGCAATACTCCACTTTGGCCCTATCTTGGGCTAGACGTGCGATCAATCGGCTGATCACGCCAAGCCCTAGCACCTATATGATTGATTGCCCTTATGGCAACCCCAACCCCTTTTTATCATATGGGTGCTAGAAGGCGGTGGCTGCGGTCTACATGTCCTGGGAATGACGTTAAACTATCTGATGGTGAGGTTCCAGTTCTGGAGGTTTGGGGAATGTGGAGCACCCTTCATCACCATTGCTCCCTGGTCCACTCTGACCTGGAGTGGTAGTACCTGTTAGGGTCCCATCTATATATTAAATAGAAAAATGAGTTAATAAACAAAATTCAATTATCCATTATTGATTTATTTCAAAACTTTGTCGGCATTAAATGACCCACTGAGGTTGATATGCCGTAAAACAAAATAACCAAACCAATGGTTCCGTTGGTCTGCAGCGTCACTCACACAAGGGTCAGCTTCGGAACGACAGGATTTCAGGAATTTGTCCATAGTTGTACGTATCGTAAATAGGAGGCTAGGAACAGAAGTTTAGCTTTACAATACATATAACGTAGCTAATTAACGAATGAACCGATTGACTACGGTTTTTTATGGTTGTACTGGCTGTAGTAGTAATATTTGCAACCACTAGAATAAGAGGGTAGTGGTGGGAATAGTATAAGTCACGTTAAGTAGTAACATAATGAGCATCAATTTAAAAAAAGTAATATTACATATGTAACTTAAAAAAAAACATTTTAAACAAACTCGCCCCAAAATGACTTTGGGATGCGCTCAATATGGAACATTTTATTTACATTTTTAAACACTTAAAAGTTTCTTCTTAGAAATAGATAACAAAAACCATTAAATACACTGGTAGTAAGCAAACAAACACGGTCGGACTTGTAGAAGCTTTATTCTACATAGAATACAGTGGATTTTTGACCAGTTTATATAGTTATTAGAAGGGTAGGGGAGGTAACTCAGTTACCTATTACATTCTCCCCCAATTTTATTTTAGTCATACTGGACGAAGTCGTTCCATCGCCAGGCTTTTTGAGGGTTCTGTTCGAACGTCGTGGCAGTTCAACATTGGGAGTAGAATCAGGATCATCGGTTTCCTGGTTTGAAGATACCTCGGGCTGGGTTCCTTCTCTCAGCCCCAAGTTGGTAAAGATGCGTCTCCTTCGTGCAGGAGGTTGTGATTCCGAAAACAGGGGTTCCGAATCAGTTTGGGGGTGGGCCCGTTTCTGAAAATTGGGCAATCATCCACATCTGGCCGACTTTGGGCATTTTGGGATTCCTGAGAAAATATGGACTCCGTATCTGATAGTTGTGGGGAATTCGTAGAAGAGTCATATGGTGCAATGCCGACAGGTTGGCCTTCAGCTGAGGTGGAAGGGTCTTGAGATGTAGACACCTCCCTGCAAGGTATATTAGGCGCACGTACATCCCCTGCGGATGCAAGGTCTCTGAGAGAAACAGTGGATTCTTTTCCATCCATGTGACGTACGAGGGCATAATGTGGATTCGCCTCAATAAGTTCCACTTCATTTGTCATTGGGCCATTCTTACTATGACGGACGAAACGTCTCAGAAGAACCGTTCCTTGTCTCGAGAGTGAAAGTGAAGTACCCACCGAGCCTCTTCTTTGAAAGGGGAGGAACCTCTCATGAGGCGTGACATTTGTGGCCGTACACAGAGTTCTAATGGCGTACAGAGATTCAGGAAGGAATTATTTCCAGTGGGAGATAGGACAATTACGAGTTGCGGCGGCCAGTTGTATGGTTTTCAATATTATGCTATTATAGCGTTCACATTGGCCATTACCCTGAGGGTGGTAAGGTGTCGTTCGGCTAGTGGCCACTCCCCGTTCATGAAAATTGTTTAAGTTGTCCGGACATGAAAGGTTCCACGGTCTGAATGGATGTAAGCAGGAACTCCAAAAATGGCAAATAGAGAGTATAGGCACCGTATAACTGAATTTGCTGATGTGTCTGGACAAGGAAATGCAAATGGGAATCGCGAATATTCGTCGATGACTGTCAACATATAACTATTCCCATTTTTTTGATGGTAGGGGACCCTTAAAATCAAGATTTAACCTTTCAAATGGTTGAGTTGCTTTTATCAGGGTCCCGATTTTAGGTTTGAAAAACTGGTTTGTGCTCTGCACATATTCTACACGATTTTATCAATTTTTTTTTTACATCGTCCGTGGAATATGGTAGATTCCTGGTCGTACTATATGTGTCATCCTTGTTATGCCCTGGTGGCACAGCTCATTGTGTAACGTACGAAGCTCATTTGTGTTTGGCATCGCGTTACATACCCTCGATAGTGCGTCAACTGCCTCATTCTCTTTACCAGGTCGGTAGATAGCATCAAAAGAAAAACAGGAGAGTTCTATTTTCCATCTAGCTATTTTTTCATTTTTAATTTTACTGGTGGTCCTGGTGTTGAACATGAATGCAACGGATTTTTGATCTGTAATTAATCTGAAGTGTCTTCCGATTAAATAGTGCCTCCATTTTCTAAGTGCCTCTACTATTGCATAAGCCTCTTTCTCAATTGCTGAGTGTCGCTGTTCTTAACGCGACAGGGTCCTTGAAAAAAAGCATACAAGGCGTCCAGATTGCCTTAAAGAGGCAGCAATTGCGTAATCAGATGCATCGGTCTCCTATACCAAAGGAATAGCAGGATCTACAGTTGTAATCGCTGCGTTAGCTATATCCTTTTTAGATTTTTAAAAGCGTCCACAGCTGTGGAAGAAAGAGGAAAACTGTCCGTTTTCACCAATGGGTGAATTTTGCTTGAAAAAGAAGCAATCCACTGAGAGTAGTGTGCAAACATACCCAGAGCTCTTTTTAGGGCACGCATATTGGTAGGAATGGGCAATTCTAGTAGGGGCTTCAGTCGTTCTGGGTTTGGTGACAAACCTTTCTTCACAGTGTACTCCAGTAAATGGATGGTGTCTACGCCAAAAACTCATTTATCGTCATTCAGTGTCAGGTTATATTTCTTAAGGGCTACCATAAATCGTTTCAGATTATGATTATGGTCTACATAATTGTGCCTACATACAGTTACATTGTCAATATAGGCAAAGGTACCCTCCAATTTTTCATCAGTAATTATTCTGTCCATAATCCGCTGGAAGCTGGCAACGCCATTTGTTACTCCAAACGGTATCCTTTTAAACTGGTAAAGGTGACCATTTGCTTCAAAAGCTGTATAGGGTCGATCTACTGGTTTGATAGCCACTTGGTGATAGGCACTTCTGAGATCTAGCGTACTGTATACTTTGTATTTGGCAATTTCACTTACGATGTCGTCTATCCTTGGTAGGGGGTAAGCATCTAACAAAGTAAATCTATTTATGGTTGAGAGTAGTCAATTACTAGTCTCTTTTTGTGGTTCTCAGAAGAGGCTACTAATACATGGGCCCTCCATGGAGACTCGCTAGTTTCAATAATTCCTTCAAGCATTCTCGTAACTTCGGTTTTTATAAAATTTTTATCTTCCAGTGAGTACCGTCTCGACTTCATTGCTATAGGTTTGCAGTCTGGAGATAAATTATTGAATAGTGACGGGTACTCGACATTGACTGCTGTTAGGCCACAAATGTTAAGAGCTGGCTTGGGTCCACCAAAAGGAATTTCGATACGAGAATGATGTCGAAGAAAATCATGCCCTAGTATTACGTCTCTACAAAGATTTTTCATTTGTTAGCTTTAACAATTTCGAAATTAATATAATTACCGGAGCTGCCGGTGTCGATCAAAGCATCAATAAAAATGCCATTAATTTTTATTTTTATTATGCTTTTCCAAAGGCAGTGTGGAGCGGCAGCTGTAATAGTTGCTAACATGAAAGAATTGGAACTTTTAGATTCATTATTTTTCGGGGATGTGGATTGACAAACATTTAGAAAATGACCCAATTTTTTTGCAATTTCGACACCTAGCATTTCTGGCCGGACAAGAAAAACGAGGGTGTGGACCATGTCCACAGAAATGACATTTACGATTTGTAGAAGCAGTAGTAATAGCTGACTCAGAGTTTGAAATGTCCAGAGTCGCTTGGTTAGAAAAAGAAGTCACAGAGGAGGGCCCGGAGAATTATGCAAGGGGGGGGGACAAGACGAATGTATGTTTAAGGCAGCACTGGTCGTTATAGACTGTAGGTAGAATACAGATTGTTTTTGGGCCACTTCGAACGTATGAGCCTATTCGTAAGCTGTTCTTAGGCCAAGAGATTTGTTTTCAAGAAGACGCTGTCTTGTGTATTCTGGAGCCCGTTAATAAAGGCGTCCATAATGTGCTCGTCTCGAACCTCTTCCGCACTCATAGACCGAAAGTTGCAGTCTTTGCTTAAAGTCCGGAGTTCCTTTAGAAATTGTTCCAGCGACTCTCCGTTCTGTTGTCGTCGTGTAGCCAGAAGGTGTCGCGAAACTATTTCGTTTTTCGGCTTTTTATATGTAGACTGCAGTACTGCAATGGCTTCCTCATATGTTGTGCATTCCATAATCGTTTCATGTATCGTGTGAGATACGTAGTTTGTTAATAGTCCCAGTTTGTTTATTGGCCGCTGTGGATTTTCAGTGTACAGTGTTTGAAGAAAATTTTCGAAAGTCACCAGCCAATGTGTCCAGCGTTTTCCAGCGTCTGGTGTCTCTGGTTCGACTTCGAAACGTTGTGGGCGCATCAGTTGTTCCATACTGATTCTATGTAGAATAAATTGTGGTAGTAAGCAAACAAACACGGTCGGACTTGCAGAAGCTTTATTCTACATAGAATACAGTGGTGGATTTTTGACCAGTTTATATAGTTATTAGAAGGGTGGGGGAGGTAACTCAGTTACCTATTACATACACTATACAAAAAAATTACTCACGCGTTTGCAACATTTTTAGTCCAGTTTTTATTGAAAATACTCAATGATATTTCAAAGGACGAATAATAAATGCCATTAGACCTATTTTTCCCACAAAATATTTTGAATGTATGGATTGCCAAAAGCTTAATAATTGGTTTACACTTTGTTTGAATTTAAAAAGATTATTCGAGAAATAATTATGTGCCAATATTTAGTAGAATTCAAACTTAATCCTTTTTCTTTTTTTTCTTTCTTTTAAAAATGAATGTCTGAATTAAATTGTAATTTTCAGTTTTTGGTTCTCATATTTTTCCAAAATTTTTGCCTTAAATTTTTTTTTCTTTCTATTCACACTTTCGGTCTTTTATCTATTTATGCAGAAATTAGTATTAATTATATTTAAACCCACTAATATTTTGCGCCACAAAAATAGGGGGGGGGGGGGCAATGTTAAGTGACCTGAAAAAAAAATCAGTTTTTAAATAAAATAACTGATGAATTATAAAATTCATTCATTGATAAATCAACACTGAAAATTTTATTGAACTCTGATAATTCCCTGATTTTTGGTAATTCAATCAAGAGTAGTGGTTTGATTTAGTAAAATACGTCTTTATGACGTCACAATTGTTGGTACCTAACTAATAAATACAATACAGTCAAATATGGAAGTGGGGTGGGTATTAAAACTGTGATTGCGCTTATCTTCCAAGATAGACCTGAATTCTTACCTTGTATGAATCTACACCCTCCCTCCGCCACGGGCTGGATGTAACAAAAGTCAATTCTTTTAAGCGAGCACTTTCTTGTTTTAAATCAAATCGACATTTTTATTACCTCCTAAATCGATGAGAAATCACGAACGATTTCAGCCAAATCCTATTGGACTAATCTGCTCTTATTAATAACATTTCAATAAATAAATGTTAAAAATCATTTAATTTAATTGTAAAATCCAAGTTATAAAATTGAGTAATAATAATGAATGTTTCGATTTTTTTTAAATGGAGGTAAATGTAATGATGCAAGGGAGATCACTCTAATCTAACTAGTTTATAACTTTTTATAGCAAAAGAAATAAACGTTATTTTCATGCATTAATCTTAATTTCTTTTCTCTTGAGAAATAATAAAATGCACAACTTAATTGAAAACTAAAGAGCAGAACGACGAGACTGGATAAATTATTAAAAAGAAAATAACTATTTGATTTACATTTTTCCCTTCAAGAAGTATTAAGTAGATGGGAGAGGGATATAGGTCGGTTTCCCAAGGCGAAAAAGATGACTTTTAACTTGTAATAAAAGCGGTGGGCATTATTTTTTGCAGAAATATGTATAAAATCATGAGAAACATATCTGTAACTTTGTTGACTTACCGTTTTTTCATGTTAGTTAATAATATATATTTTAATACACAAATTAGATACTAAAATTTTAGTTAGCTGCGTACAACGAAGTAGCCAATCAGAATACATCTTTTATTGACTGCTGATAAATTAACCAATCACGATCACCGTAGCATGAGTTATCACTCAACATGTCTGCTTCAAGCGAAGAAGTGTATAATATAAACACACCAGAAAATAAATGTTTTATGTGTATTTTAATTTTAACTTGTTTTTGGCTACCTTAAATTTCAATTGATTTAACGGTGAAAAAATGTAAACATTGTTTTTCGTTTATAATTTTCATTATTTTTGTAAGCCGAAAATTTTTTTAAAAAATCATTAGGAGTTTGTTTAATGCTTCTTCTTTCGAGTGAATAAAAAAAATTAAAGATAATATTAACCTTTATGCAAGTTTTATTATGTTAAATATAGTGGGGGGGGGGTAAATTTAACGGGGGAAAATTGGTGGTACCCACGGAAAACTTTAATATGTGCAACATTTACGCATAAAAAAAATATTATGATATTCAGGAGTCTATAAGCATTCATTTGGCCGCTTTTTTCCCCACCCTCAAAATTACAAATTAAATAAAAAAACTAGAGCCTTTTTTTGGCCTTTGGGCCCGTAGCCTAATAGTTGTCACTCTTCACTTACAAAGTCTCTGAATTTGATAGGAAATCTCCGAATTCTAGATCTTCTCACAGTTGAAAAGCTTAGTACCAGTTCTTGACACCGATGACAATGAGACTGATAGACGCCGACAGCTACTACCATTTTTTGCCACGTCATCGACTCCCCCCCCCCACACACACACACTCTTTAGGGTCCGTTGCTGAAGAAAACAACCAGTGTTCGGTTCGACTTCGTCCAGTGAGGAACTAGAGTTTGTCTCCCTCGGACTGGAAACCGACAAAATGCCGTCACTTGCTCCTTGAAAAAAAAATGCATAAAAGAAATAATTGGTAAGGAGCTAATTACGAAATCTACTACAAAGAAAAAACCTTAACGGGCTAGCAGTAAAAAGATAGCAGCACTGAAAGAAATTCACCAACCCGTCTCTGTCGATAAAATAATAACTTGACGAGCTTCCAGCGAAAATAATTCCTCAATCAACTTTAAAAATACAAAGAAAACGACACTTCATCTCATCTCAAAGATTATCTTCAATTCTAACAGAAATTCAACTTTAAATCACAAAAAGAAATTGACACTTGAAATGACTCTACAAAACTACAAGAAATCAAATCCCTATTACGAAATTGTTACCCCGGACACTTGTCAGATAAGTTAGCCGCAAATAACTACAAATTTGCAACCATTCCACTCTACTCCTCCATCTTCACCTTTACTCTTCTTCTATCTTTCCTTACATTTTGTTGTAATTAAAATTATTGAATTATACTTGTTTTACTGGCTTGTCTTTTCATTCAGAATTCCGAACTTGAAAATTGCGGTACTTATCTCCCTTTGAATATTTCCAATATCCACGAAATTTCGATACTTTACTCATATGCTTGAACTTGGAATTATTTCCCCAGTATATTAAGAATGGTTATTTGCCAGTATATTGGAATTAGAAATTTACCCCCATGTGAGAATTAATGCCAATAAACCTCCCTGGTATTAATTTTTCTTATAAGGTACGTGGATGTCATTAAACAAATTAAGTCGTTTTATCTTCGCATCATGAATAGAGAAGTCCTTATTGCTCTTGGTAAGTCCTCTAAATGACATACAGTTTCCGTACAGAGTTGATGAATGTTGAAAATTATGGCTTATCCTCCCATGACTCGGTAACGGAAATAAGGGACCGGAAGGGTGGGGATGAAGACCCTAGAAATCTTCAGAACAGTACAGCAACTCGGACAATATATATATATATATATATATGTGTGTGTGTGTGTGTGACTCAAAGACCGCTAAAAGCTTTAAGTTTTAGAAAACTCTTCGCTCTGTTGTAATAAACCTCTTTTAAACACATTACTTGTCTTGTCTTTATTCCTTTCTTATGACAGAATTTCTGTTAGAATGTAGTTTTTTGTTTGTCAGACAACACCGGTTTTGTCTATGTATAGGAGCCCCCCACCCACATAGATGGATTGGAGAACAGACAGGCAGGTAACTGTCGTCGTAGTAAATGGACACTGCGACACCAGTTCAACTACTGGATGAGGCGGTTTGCATTTCACATAACGCTAATGCCCTTGGAAAAAGTGTAAATCCAACTATTCTCCCCCAACTATGGGTAAGTAGTAGGGCAGACTGGTCTCTTTAACCTTGGTATGGCAACCGATTTAAGAGAAGACAGGGCAGTTGCTGGCAATGAAAAATAGATTCAATAGCTCAATCTTATAGTGCCACAATCGACTCCAGTCGATAATTTTTTTAATTCTTTTCCAATTTCAACCTTTTTCCTTTTTGTGTATCGGATGATTTTTATTTAGAAGAATTCAAAAATGATTGATATTAAATCTATGGGAGAAGGGATCTATTTTGAGTAATATCATGAGAGTACCAACAAAAGAAAAATTGATCTAAAAAAGTAAACTTTTTACAATATGGTGATATTTGAAGGTGATCATATTTTCTGAAAAAGTTAAACTCTTATCACAATGCTAATGAACTTGAAAAAAAAAAAAAAAACGCACAATATTTTAATGTGAACCACTTTGATTAAATCGAACGTAACGAACCTAAATTCCACCATCGTATATCAGAAAGAAAAACAAATACAAAAAAATTACGGAATTAACCGAATTTAATGAAATTTTCAGTGTTGATATATTAATGAATAAAAAATATAATGCACAAGTTATTTTATTTAAAAACTTTTACATTTTTTCATGTCAGTTAACTTTGAGCCACGTATGTTTGAGAATCTGTGCTACGCCTCAGGGGGTGCTGGAATAATGATGATACTTGTCAACTGTTCCCCAATCGGTGGCACTGATTATATCAGAAAATGAAAAACTGAATGAGTATAAAATAATGCAGGACTGAGAAGAATGATGGAATACCGATGTAATTTGTTGTCACTTGATCCACAGACGATGTATACGCATCTGGTAAAACACACAATGAATATCAAATAATGACAAATACTGAGGAGCGTATAAATATATTGACGAGACTTGCTGCCACCTGTTTCTCAGCTAGCAACACCGAATGCAAGTTAATGAGTATAAAAAAATATCGAATACTTGTTAGAATATGATAACACAAATGTTGCCCCCCCCTTCCACCAGAGACCGATTTAGTGCTGGAAAAGGGGCAGAAGCCAAAAAACATTGCGATGAGAAACGAAGCCAACGCAAATAAACTGAATGTATCTTTGTTTAATAAATTTCTTGTTATTATTGTTATATGTTAAATTTGGAATCAAAGTTGTCATTGTAATAACACCCAACGTAATTACTTAAACAATTCTTCAATAATACTGAAAAGACTTGTTGTCACGTATTTCTCACCTGGCATCAAAGAATATACTTTGATTGAAAACAAATCAATGGGCATAAAAATTAATGAACACCCTCACTCTATAAAATTTCGGTGCTATTCGCAGAATTACGTCCCAGCATTCTGCCTTAAAAAACGCTAGGCGGTGATAGCTGAAAAAAACAATGCCACCTTCGAATGAAGTCCCCAAAGAAAAATTTTTTTTTAACGGATTGAAGGCGTTTTTATCGAGAAATTATTTTTTTAGGTGGCTTGAAGGCGTTAAAAGTAAGCTATATTTTTATCGACAAGTAAATGTAAATATGTAGCCCCCCCCCCCACTTAAAATATTTTAAAGAGGGGAGGGTTAAAATATTTACATTTACTTGTCGAAAGAGACTGAAGGTAAGTAAAATATCGCATTAACTTTTCGGGAAAAACGCCTTAAGCGCTTTGTTTATTCGACAGGCACCGCTTAAGCTAGAGTAGGGTTGTTTTTTCAGCTGTCACCGCCTAGCGTTTTTTAAGACAAGAGGCTGGGACGCGATTCTGCGAATAACACCAAAATTTCAATTTCACCAAGTTGTATAAATAGAAAATATATTAACTCGCTCTAAAACCGGTCAATTTCAATAAAGTAGTATTCATAGAAGATTTATGAACCCCCGATTAGATATCAATTTTCATAAAGTAATATAGATAGAAAATATATGAAGCCCTACTCTGCTACACGGCAATTTTCATAAAGTAATATTCCTATAAATTATATGAACCCTCAATTTACTACATGTCAGTTATTAAATAAAATAAACTCAACTCTATAAAGTAGTATTCATAGAAAAAATATCCTCGCCCTTTCCGGGTTCTTAAACTGACTCCCCTCGGATCGGAGGGTTATTATGCACTGGCCCCATTAGTGGCACGAGAGTAGTTATTTATTAAGCATAGCTTAGTTGTGGCTCCAGACTAGTACAATGGGTCACCCAGTGAGAATCGAACTCACTAAAAATGCTCTGTTAATAGTAATTAGCTAATCATCATACCACGTGAATTGTCCTAGTGGCACGAGAGAATTTACAAAGAAACACTTTCATTTGTTGTTTTTTAATTCTTTTTCTCTGAATTTTTTAGATGAGGCTTGATAATTAGTATTATTTGGATTATTCGGACTATTGTCCTCATCTTTATTGTTATCTCCATTATTTCTCTGAATTTTTTTAGATGAGGCTTGATAATTTGGATTACTTGGATTATTCGGAATATTGTCCCTATCTTTATTGTTATCTGTACAACATTTCGGACGAGGTACCCTCCGGTCTTCTTCAGGTATTTCTTGTCGGACTCAGAATCCTTCTTTTCGGACTCGGGAACCTTCTTGTCGTAATTAGGTTCAAAGTTCCGTGATGGCTCCCGATTACGACAAGAAGGTTCCCGACTACGACGAGAAGGTTCCCGAGTCCGAAAAGAAGGAGTCCGACAAGAAATACCTGAAGAAGGCCGGAAGGCACATCGGCCGAAACGTTGTACAGATAACAATGTAGATAAGGACAATAGTCCGAATAATACAAATAATACTTTTAATTCTTGTTTGTTGTTTCTTTTTTTTTTTTTTTTTTTTTTTTTTTTTGTAAATCACCTTCATTTAAAGCCAGCTATTGTAACTAAAACTGACACTTATTTTTTTTTTTCAAATTAAGTATTATATATAATCTGTTTTTAAATAAACTGTTATTATTTGAGTGCATCTCTGGACCGACCTGGCGCCATTCTCGTTATCACATCTCACCAAATCACGTAAAATCTCATCTATGAAACCGTGTATCAGTGTTGGCCGGGTTTTAAGCACGCTGAACTTTGACCCAATTCTACACTATAGTCAAATCAATAGATGCCATTGTCTAAGGAGAGTTTTTATCAGTTGAACAGAGAGATTGTCTTTGTGTATCCAATTTAAACTTTTGCAATTGATCGTCAAAGGTTAAATGAATGTGAGAAGCATTCTGATAACTTAGCCGTTAGAGACCGTTTCAGTTGGTTGTTCATAAGGCCGACATTCGATACCATTGTGACCGGGGGGGGGGGTCATGGGGGGGTCATGAGGGAGTGATGCTAACGGAAAGCAGATTCTTTAAAAGATTAACATTAACAACAGCTTCAGCAAGTCAACAGAAAAAAACAGAGTTTTTTTTCTGATTTGGTTGGTTGGTTTTATTTTGCGGCATGTCAACCCTTGTTGGGTCATTTTATGCTGAAGATGTTTTGTTTTATTCATTCTTGATAAGTACTCATTTTTTTAAACTGAACTTTTTTAAAACACTTTGTGTTTATAGAATACCCAGGACACTAAGACTCTGAACAACCACCTTTTAGTACATATATGATAAAAAGGGGTTGTGGGTTTGTTAAAAGGGATATAGGGTTGGGATTATCATATGGGTTTGGTTTGGTTTTTTGGGGCATTTCAATGGGTCATTTAATGTTGACTATTATATAGGTTTTAGGGCTTGACGTGACCATCCGATTGATCTGAGGGTGCCATTCTGGCCGCCCGTCTAGCCTAAGTAAGGACCAAGGTGGAGTACTGGACTGCTCAGCTAGCAGGATCCCATTCTTAAGCATCACGGGTCACCACCCACGGCCAACAGGTGGTCCCCAGCTGACAGGATAGAATTTTGTAGAGTAAAATTTCTGAGTAAATTCTATTGGATTCGTCATGAATTTAGCATTTAGCAACCCATGAAAAATATTCTGTTCCTTATTTTGAAGGAGTAGGGGGGGGGGGTTCCGTGGTGTAGTGGGTTACGTGATGGACTGCGACATCGTAGTAAGCAAGTTTGGACACTGGATGCCGACTACAGGACTTACCAAGAGCAATAACCGATAGGGACGAATGGGGGGGGAGAGAGAGAGAGAGAGAGAGAGAGAGAGAGAGAGAGAGAGAGAGAGGGGCGGGGGGCCTCAAAAGAATCCGTGCCGTCGGCACGCCTTTATGATGATCATCATCGCCTGGTATGAATAAAATTTCTCGATCACTAAGAGTAGGGATTCCTAAGGTGTAGTGGCTAAAGCACTGGACTCCGATATTACAGTAAACGAGTTCGAACTATAGTCACGCTATTACCCACACTTTCGGGCTAATACCCTTGGGATAGGTATGAACTCTCTTATCCTCCTCAAATATGGGCTAAATAGTACCAATACTGGTCTTCTATTATGATGAATTAGACATAAAATAACCCACGAAGATTGATATGTCATTAAAACAAAGAAACTAAACCAATAATCTGTAACTATGCACAGGTTCAATAATTATTCTGTTGGGTGGAGGAGTCTTTGCGACATCAGGGTTAACGTGCACTACTGAGACATCGTTGTAAGCAATCTCGAACTCCAGTCGCGCTATCACATTTAGTTTTGAACTAATACCCTTGGGAAAGGTATGAAGCCCGTCATCCTTCCAGCTTCGGGTTTAGTTGTAAGTATTTTCCTGACCTCCCACCAGGACTTTTTAACGTGGGGAGCCACACACAAACCAAAGCTCATACGGTGGCCATTGCAAAAAGTGTGGGATCTTTTCGGCAGTCCCCTTTTGAAGCACCTCAAATAATAGGCAATAAACCCGGCCCTGCTCCTTTTAGACGAGGAGGCAGCCGCCTGGGATCAATGCGGCGTTTATCGTTACTAGGTCAGAAAACTTGTAGGAAGGGTAAACTCATAGTTTAAAATAATACCCCTAATGTTCTTACTTAAAGGATAGATTTGGGATTAAATTACCCGGAGGTTGAGATGCAATTAAACAAAGAAACCGAAACCGAAGAAGTCTATTTTGAAGATGGCCTCTTAATAAACCAGGTACGTAAACAAAGCAAAGACTTATAAACCATGAGAGGTGGAATTATATTATAGTTACTTATTTTCGCTCAATTAAATCGTCTCTATTTGACTCACCACGTGGTGGGGAAATACGATACAAATCAACTTTAAATGTGGGTTCTCACAACGAAATTCACCCTGTCGGCTGGGGCGTTAGAATGCACCGACTGTACTCTGCAGAGGGGTAAGATTCCCCCAATGGGGCACCTGTTGGTCATGGGTGGCGACCCGTGATGCTTAAGGATAGAACCCAGGTGGATGAGCAGTTCATGACTTGCAATACTCCACTTTGGCCTATCTTGGGCTAGAACGGGCGGTTGGAGAGGCCCTCTCCGATCAATCAGCTGGCCACGTCAAGCTCTAGCACCTATTTGATTGCCCCAACCCTATTGCTTTATGGCAACCCCCAACTCATTTTTATCATATGGGTGCTAGAAGGCGGTGACTGAGGATCTACATGTCCTGGGAATGACGTTAAACTCTATCTGATGGTGAGGTTCCAGTTCTGTATGTTTGGGGAATGTGGAGCACCCCTTCATCACCATTGCTCCCTGGCCATCTACTGACCCTTGTCAGAAGGAAGACATGACTTATATTTATAAACCTCCGTTTCAGTTAAGTTATTTTCGCCTGTTGAATTAAACAACATTTCAACTGTTCTATTCACCTGAGTTTTTCGGCAATTTTAATGAATTTGATTAAATTACTTTAAATTAATTGAATAATTATATTTTAAGAAATAATTGAATTCGTGACACTCGAATTTGCAGAAAAGTTTATGACCTTTCACAGTTTAGACAAAGAGACATTTACTTGATTTTCTAGAGGAGTATCTATCATTGCCCAGGATGAATTATAGAGACAAATGAAAATATATATTATATTATATATATATGTGGTGTGTGTGTGTGTGTGTGTGTGTGTCTGTGAGAGAGTTTTATAATTTGGCTTGAAGCATTGTGTTTATATTGGTTTAAGTTAACACAAACAATAATTAAACTTTTAATAAAAGTTACAGTTTCATTCTAACTCCTTTTTTTATAAATCCACATCACACAATAACACACAATACATATGGGCACGGCACACACACAACTTATAACAACACACATATAAACACGCATACACATAGCAAACAATATAAGCTTTAAGAACACACACCAAAGATGAAGATAATAAAAAATTAAATAAATTTAAAAAATTCAGCTGCTCCTGGAGAAACACAACACACACACACAACACACAACACACACAATTATATATAATATTATATAATATATATATATATACGCAGAAAATTTCAAAGACGAATTTAACAGAATGAACAGAACTAGTAGCGAGCTAAACAACTCCGAACCTTTAGAAATTTCTGGCGAAGAGAATCTTTTATTCGAATATTAAGAGATAAATCAATGTTAACAATCAACATCATAGTTACCTTCATTTCTCTTTACACTTGCATTGTGATAGCCTTCAAAACCAACACAACACCACACACTATATATATATATATTTATATATATATTGTGTGTGTGTGTGTGTGTGTATTTCAATAGGTAAATCAGCAGGTTAGTTGGTGTTAGGATGATAATAACATAATGTTAAAGTGGGTCTGGTTGAGAGCTCAATGTTCAATACTTTTGTTACAGAGTTGTATATTTGGTAAAGAAAAAGGTTAACAATTGGTCATATTAGCAGTTATATATCTATTTCTACCCATGTGTCTATGTATATACATCTGAGTTTCGTTCTTCATTGGACTCCAACACATGAACACCAATGTTGTGGACGACCAGCAAAAACTCGCATGATCAACTCAGAGTAGACACTGAATACGACTAGAGGACTTATAAAGAGCGATAGCCGATAGGAGAGAGAGAGAGAGAGAGAGAGAGAGAGAGAGAGAGAGAGAGAGGAGAGGAGAGAGAGGAGAGAAACAATATCGCGTGCTGTTGGCACCTTGATGATGATGGATGATGATTATCATTATCATCTGGCGTAAAGTACGAGATTACTCGCACCAGGGGTAGGAGTTCCCTGTGACGTAGTGTGTGCTGTAACTGCGACATCCTAGTAATCTGCAGTTCAACTTTCGGAGTATTCATCCATTTGGAAGAAGTCAACCCCATACCCCCAACAAATACCCCAATTAAGCAGGTCCCAAAACCGTTACATGTGGTGTAATGGTTAGCAAGCTATACTCGCAGATCCATTACTACCGAAAAGCGTTTTCTACCCTCGTTTGATCTCCAATAAAAACCGCCTGTCGTCTGGGGCGTTAGAATGTTACAGACTGCACCTCTGCAGAAGGGTAGAACTCTCCCAATGGGGCTACTTGTTTGCCGTGGGTGGTGACCGCGTGATGCTTAAGGACGGAGTCTTGGTGGATGAGCAGTCATGACATGCAAACTCCACTTAGTACCTTAATTGGACTAGACGGGCGGTTGGAGAGCGCCCCCCGATCAATCGGCTGGCCACGTCAAGCCTAGCACCTATATGATTTTCCAACCTATTGCCTTATGGCAAGCCCCACCCGCTTTTTATCATATATGTGCTAGCAGGCGCGTGACTGCAGATCTAATGTCCTGGGAATGACGTTAAACTCTATCTGATGGTGAGGTTCAGTTTTGGAGGTTTGGGGAATGTGGAGCACCCTTTATCACCATTGCTCCTGTCAACTCTGACCCGGAGTGTAGTACTGTTAGGGTCCCATCTATGGGTTAAATAGAAAAATGAGTTTTATAAACAAAATTGTATTATCCATTAAAAATGAAATTATTTCAAAACTTTGCCGGCATTAAACTTTTTGAATACCAAATTACCAATAGAAGTATTCGGCATAAAATAATCCAAGGGGTTGACATGCCGTAAAACCAAACCAACCAGCCAGCCAATAAACCAATACAAAAAAATCCCTACCTAAATAAGCTTGTGTTATCACTGGGTGGAAGGTCAGGGAATATGTTTTTCTTTTCTAGCAGGTACTTCATTTCATCAAAAAAGGAAATTAATTTTTTTGTCCCTTTAAATCTGAACAATCTAAATATCAAGTATTCCAATTTGTATTATTTGATATTTTGGACTATTGTCCTCATCTTTATCTTTTGTATTACTAAAACGAAGTTTCAGCCGATGTGTCCTCCGGCTTTCTTCAATTGTTTCTATTAGGACACTGCAAATTTTTCTTCCAACTCGTGAACCTCTTACTCTTTCGAACATAAAATATCTGACCAAGAATGATAACATAGAATACTTAACATAGCTTAACACTTGTACTCGGTCATGTTTAAACGAAGATGAGAACAGTCTATCGCAGTGGATTGATAAGGGTTCGGGTTCGAAGTTCCGTGAAAGCTTTGATTATGACAAGAAAGGTTCCCAAGTTCGACAAGAAACACCGGAGGGACAATCGTCCGACGTTGTGTATATAACAATAAAGATGAGGAACAGTCTGAACAATCAAATAATACAAATCAGTTCTTCTAGTCTTGACCACTGGAAACAAACTTGCAGATGTGTCTCTTTAGTTTAGCGATTCAGTATTCCTCTTGTTGTCATGTCTTTTTTATCCCTTTCTTTTTTTATAACTAATCGAAATTATAAATGAAACTAATGTAATGAATATGTAAATACTTGGTGCCCGCCCTCACTAATATTGATTGACAGTGTCATCTATAAATATTCGACACTGTGGAGGTACAAGCGCCTGGCTATTAGTCTAGTGGCTTCGGCACTGGACTGGTTGTGTTTAAATTAATAGCGTCGATCCCAGGGGGGCTGTCCCCAGGCAATCCTGCCTCGATTTAAAGGGGCAGGGCTGGGTTTATGCCCAGCGTTTGAGGCGCCCCCTTGATGGGGAATGCCGACGGGATCGACGCAATTTTTCTACCTACACCCATGAGTCTCGGCTTGTGGGTGGGCCCACAGTAAAAAGGCCTTGTGCCGTATCGTGTACAAGTGGGGTACATGTAAATATCCCAAGCCTACTAGTCAGAATACCATCACGACTGCTCGGAAGACGTACTGCTATTCGGACGCACCAGATAGTACTGCGATAATATACTTACTACCAACTTCATAATATATCATCTCACCCGGATATATCAGATCAAAAGGTGGTCACTATTTATTTCTTGTTGATGATGCATGTCTTTTGTTTTTACATACAAAGTGAACGGAAGAAGAAGAAACTGCACACACACCGCCCACCACACCACACAGGGAAAACGGAAGAAGAAGAAGATGAAAGAAAAACGAAGAAAACGGAAGAAGAAGAAGAAGAAGAAGAAGAAGAGAAGAAGAAGAAGGAGGAGGAGGAGGAGAAGGGGGAGGAGGAGGAGAGTGTGGGAAAAAACGACTTTCATTCGCCCAGTTCAAAAGGAAATTTCAGTCGGAATTTGGAATGATTTTGGTTTGTTAGTTGAAATAATTCACATTAAAATAGATTTATTCTCATTCTGATTATTTATTCACATGCATACACGTTGACAATCGCATACAATTATATATATATATATATATATAATATATTAATATAATATATGAGGAGAGAGAAGACAGACAGAAGACAGACAGAGGAGATGAAATAGATAGATAGATGGATAGATACATATGAATAAACTGATAGGTAAAGATAGTATATAGATAGAGAGAGATGAAATAATGAGATAGAGAGAATATATGAATAAACGAGATAGATAGATAGATAGATATATAGATAGAGAGGGAGACAGAGAGTGGGTGGAGAGATTGATAGATATGATAAAACTGATAGATAGATTGATGTATATATATATATATTATATATAATATATATATATCGTATATATATATGGAATACGATAGATAGATAGAAAGAAGAGAGAGAGAGTGTGTGTATGTGTGAGAGAGATGGATAGATAGATAGATAGAGAGAGAGGGGAGAGAGAGAGAGTATGTGTGTGGTGTGAGAGATGGTGGTAGATAGATAGATAGATAGATGAGGGAGAGAGGAGAGATAGAGTGTGTGTATGTGTTGTGTAAGAGAGATAGATAGATTAGATAGAGAGAGAGAGAGAGAGAGAGTATGTGTGTGTGTGAGAGATGGATAGATAGATAGATAGATAGATAGAGAGAGAGAGAGAGGAGAGAGAGAGAGGGTGTGTGTGTGTGTTTGTGTGTGTGTGTGGCGATAGATAGATAGAAGAGAGAGAGAGAGAGAGAAAGAGAGAGAGAGAGAGAGAGAGATATTAAGCAGTTATTTATTTTCCGACCGTCTATATTTGTCTGTCTCAGTCTTTTCTATCTATGCCTATATTGCTGATATTTACTTCAATTTCATTGTTATCTATTTATCTATCTTTATTTTACTTTCTTTTTAATTATAATCTTTATATATACGGAGAAAGGGGGGGGGAGTAAAACAGTGGGTAAGGAGGAAAATGATTTTGTAAATTCCCTTAAATAAAAATCGCTCAGAATTGGCGTCGTACAATGTTCGTTTTATTTTAAGAATTGTATTTTTTAAAATTTACATTTTGAATATTTGAAAAACGTAACCTTAAACTCGTGTGTGTTTTGAAATATAATTTTATTTTTCTAAAAACATATTTTGTCCATATGAAAAAATTTTAATTCAATTTAAATTGTGTGTGTGTGTCTGTTTAGAGAGAGAGAGAGAGAGAGAGAGAGAATGTTCACAGATAGATACATGAACTGATAGATCACCTAAATTGCTATCACACACACACACATACACACACACGCGAAGCGCACACACACACATATATATCTATATATATCTATATAAAAGGAAGTTTGGTATGTACGTGACGACTTATAACTCAACAAACGAGAGTCATTCATATTTGAAATCTTGCATACCACTTAATATGCTTATAACTAGAACACAACAAAATTGTTTTTTTTTTTTTAATAATTAATCGATATGATTCAATAATTAAGAAAAATTAAAAAATATCGTATATAGACACTCCCACTCCAACTACCTCGACACGAGTCGAATTTTTAACTTTCAAGACAGAAAAATCAAATAATACTAAAACGTAACATAATCTTCAGCCACCCCAGCCACTGTCGGCACCTTTGAAGTGGGGTCAGCCGACAGAGACGGATGCTATCTGTAGGCTCGCTAAAAAAAAAAAAAAAAAGGAAAAGAATTCTGAAATAAACACACTCCCGTTAAAAGACACTGGTACTCGCCGCAATCCCACCAAGGTTGTGAACTTGCCGTTAAAAAGTCCCACCCAACCCCATTTTATAAAAAAAAGAAAGACAATTTTTTTATTTCTAAATTATTTTAGAAATAAAAAATCGTCTTTCTTTTTTATACAGTAAGCGTTGGATGGGGCTCTTATTCTAAGCATATAATTTTAGCATATGGTTTTAGCAAAAACTTTATCACTTGAACGCAATAAGCAATTAAGAAATGAATTTGAGTTTTTGTCATATGTACAAAACAATTTTTAGACAAATAGATTTAAGTTCCAAAAAATGCAGAAGTTAAGGATTACATTTTTAAAATAATACTTTAAATGTAAAAATAATAATTCCAAAAATAAATATTGTAATGTACAAATTCTCGGTAATGTCTTTAATTCTAAAAATTATTTTCCTATTATTCTCTCTCTGGTGTCCTTAAAAAATTTTAGGGTACTTTTTCTAGTATATATATATATATATATATATATATATATATATATATATATGATGAGGAGAGAGAGAGAGAGAGAGAGAGAGAGAGAGAGAGAAAGGGGACAGATCAATAAATATAAAGAGAGCGAGATAGATAGATAGATATGCAAATATTTAGATAGATAGATAAAGGATGGCCCATATATAAACAATAAATCGGCATTTCAATTGATAGTTACATAGATTAAATAGATTATGATCATAATCTTATTATAATGGAGTGTGGGGAACTTATTGAGGAATAATAAACTTATGAACTACAGATAATGAGGCCAATTTAACTGACAGATATATATATATATATATATATATATATATATATATATATAAAATTATATATAAAATATATAAAAAATTACAGAAATACGCACAACCTATGTATATATATATGTGTATATGTGTATATATATATATATGTATATCAATATATGTATTGATCAAAGCCTGAAGAAGATACCAGAATATCTGAAACACGTGTTGCGTATGTGAAATAAAAAGAATAAAACATTTTTTCTGAGAACGATACATTTTGCAGACCTTCTTCTTTTTTTTAATATATATATATATATATATATATATATATATATATATATATATATATATATATATATATTCAGTCTATGCACTGCTATCTACCTCAAATTGTTTATATAATTATCAGTGAATGAATTACATTTTGTTTAGGTATGTCAATTTTTTCACAAGAACTCTCTTAATAGTCAATACATAATCAAACTATATAATATTATATATATATATATATATATATATATATATATAATCCACAGACACGTGTTTCGACGTTTACGTCTCATATGTGCGGCATTTTTAACAGCTACCTCTAGCCGGGAGAGCAACCCGACACAATTTTCGTCTGCCAAGCTCCTTACCGTTACGGCTGTCGGTGTTTGTCAGTCACAGGCGAACAATTAATTGATACATACTAACAGGATGTATGTTTTTACAATCACTAGAGAACTCAAGTCTGTAAACAACAGGTGAGTAAATGCCTTACGCTAAACGGTGAAAGTTCAACAAATGTATCCCCTACAGTGCTCTACCAGGAAAATTGGGAGCATATATATATATATATATATATATATATACATATATATATGAGTCAGATATACCTACTAACAGTTTCGCTTAGCTGCTCTTCAGGGCAAAGATCTGACTCTTTGTCAGATTTTTGCCCTAAAGAGCTACTAAGCAAAACTGTTAGTAGGTATATCTGACTCATTAGGTTTAACTTTATTATTTGCTCTACTTAGGTATTGAGCTCTCTTTACTTTTTATCTTTTCTTTTTTTCAAAATTGTTTTTCCCTCAGGTGATGTTTGGTTGTATATTTTTACAATCAAACTATTTACCGGCTTTTTTCTTACCGCAAGGGTTTACCAACAAGTTTGGTATATTATATAAATATTCATAAATACACGCATGCACACACACACACACACACACATATATATATATATATAATATATATTATATATATATATATATATATATATATATCTTCTTATAATGGAGATTGTGGGTTTTTCAGTCTGTAACCGAAACTATATCACTACTCAAGTCACAATTCCTTTTGTTATTTACATCAGATTCTCCATGATTTTATTTTCATTTAAACCTCGATTATTAATAAAATTGTTTTACATTATTAATACTGTTGAACATAGCTACATACTAATAACATGCAATTGTATTTATATATGCAACGAAATAGCGGTTTACAGTGTGAACGGGAATGCTAATTTGCATATTGATCTTAAAAATTTGATTTTAATAAATATATGCTTGGTATTATTGATTTCTAATTGTTTGGTTTTATCTTAATGAATATGAGCAAAAATCTCGGATATAAATCTTAAAATAAATCCATTAACAAGAAGAAATAACTAATATTATTCTTTACTTCCTATTCTAACTAAATAGTTTAATTAGGAAAATTTACCAATGAAAGACGGTTGTAATGGAAATTGATGGAAGAGTTTGTTTCAGAGTTGTTCTATTTTTCGATTATACCCCCTCTGTTCCAAATCTTTTTATCTACATTCTTATTCAGTTTCATTAGCTTTTCTAATTTAACATATTTCATTATATTAAAACTTAAATATTTGCACCCGGAGGGTGCATATATTTGCTAGTATATATAAATATACAAATAGATAGATAAAAACAGAGATAATTATAAAGAGAAGGATGTAGATAAACAGATTGATAGAACGAAAAGCTGGGATAGAAAGATATATATATATATATATATATATATATATATATATATATATAACCTTATGCAAATTAAATGAACCTAAATGAATAATTCCTTTATTATAATATCTATGATCTCTCTGTAAGGCTTGCCAGTGCATTCGTGCAGCTTCACGATTTTCCTGCGCTTACTTGGAGTAACACCCGTCGCAGGCAATGGCCGTAGGGCATTTAATCGACAGTCGAGATAATAGTGTCTGGGCGAGATAAATATCTGATTTAATTAAGCAATATTTTTCAAGGCCAAACAAATTTCATCATACACCCCGAAAATAAATTCATACAGAGTGAAAAATGGCGACTGGAGAGAGGTTAGGGAAATATTAATATTATATATATATATATATATATATATATATATATATATATATATAAGATTTTTGGATGTTTGTTTTTTAGAAGCATTGTTAAATAAAGTATATATTATTATTTATATTCTTGCTTGAAGGCAATTACAATGCGTATATCGTATAAAATTATCGAATTTTATGCAATATACACATTGTAATATATATATATATATATATATATATATATATATATATATGCCATAAACATCCATCTTGTAAAACATCCCGTGTTTGTCTAACTTTCTCCATATATATATATATATATATATATATATATATATATATGGAGAAAGTTAGACATGTTTTACAAGATGGATGTTTATGGCAGGTAGTGATGTCGACGCTATAACTTTTCGGCCTGTTAGACCTTCTTCAATCCAACGCCCTGAAGAAGGTCTAACAGACCGAAACATTATAACGTCAACATCACTACCTACAATAAATATCCATCTTGTACAACATCCCGTGTTGTCTACCTTTCTCCATGTCGGATTAATTTCCTTTTATTTCTTCCATATATATCTGTATGTTTGATAAAGAAAAAGGCTTAAAATCGGCCATTTTTGCGATAATAGATCTATTTCTACCCATAAGTATATGTATATACCTATGACTTTCGTCAGATTCTGTTTACCATTTCAATAAAGTTGGCGGTCTGACGAAACTCATAGGTATATAATATACTTATGAGTAGAAATAGATCTATTACCGCTAAAATGACCGATTTTTAAGCCTTTTCTTTACCAAATATATTGCTCTGTTCAAAAATATTGAACATTAAGCTCTCAACTTAGACCAGAACAACTCCAACATTCCGTTGTTAAAAAAGGCCAACTTAAGAATCATTCTACACTAACTAATCTGCTGATTGACATATATATATATATATATATATATATATATATATATATATATATATATATATATATATATATATATATATATATATATATATATATATATATATCCTTCTGACTTCATCACCAAATTCACCCCTCACCCGTTCACTTTCTCTTCTATAAAGCACATGTATGATTCACTAATGTTCAAATAAATGACTGAAGAAGCCGTGCTTAATGCACAGCAAAATATATCTCCCACATCACTTGTTGAGTTGTTCTTTTGTCCACAGTTTTCCCTCTATTCTTTACCACACTCTGTCGGATTTACTCCATCCTCATATATATATATATATATATATATATATATATATATGAAAGTAAACAAACAGGCTTAAGTCTGTTTGAGATGGCGATAGCCGATAATTTGGGAGAATAAGTGCTTAATTGAAGTCATACCTAATTGAAAATGAATTAGTTGATAATTAATAAATTACGCGAGCATATCAGTGCAAATGTCAAGGCGTAAACAAATCGAGAAAAGTCAATCTCTGTATGTATATTTCGGCATATTATGCCTCATCAGCAGAGTTATAGACAGGAGACTGCTCTGTGTGTGATTCGAACCCTGATATATATATATATATATATATATATATATATATATATATATATTATATATATATATATATATATATATGATAGATAGAAAGATAGATAGATAGATATAGATATATAGATATATAGATAATGTATATGTGTGAATAAACAAGTTCTGACTTGCGAGTAAAATATAAAAAAACATTTCTTTGATTCGCCACCGTTGAACCAAATTGTAAAACCTTTTTCTTTGCCCTTTTCTCATATTTTTTAATCACAGGTTGTCAATGAAATCTTCGTGTCATTTCGAGTTTTCTATAAGTTCCATTTAATATCGTCTACACTAATCAGACAAAATAGCGTCAATCAAGAAACCTGTGTCAAATAAGGAATGTAATCTCTACAATATTTGATCGTTATAACAGGATTGTTTAGTTGTAAATCTTCGGCACGAAACTTTTTGCAAACCATTTTGACACGTTTGAGTATTCACGGCACCTTCTTAATAAACAGAACAAGTGTTGTAAATTAATCTTTTTTTCCTTCTCTTTTTTCTTTTTTCCTTTTGAAGCATAATATATAATAGGACCTGTTAATATAACCACAGTGAAAGGTCGGATTAGCTCAGTCGGTAGAACGTTTGGCTAGAAACCATAAGGTTCCAAGTTCAATACCGGCCATCACCAACTCAGCTTATGAGTAGCACAAGGATCTGTGCGGTAAAGTAAGGAGCTGATGGCATGTGTGGCGCCCCACCTCAGATGTAAAAACAATATTCTTGGTAGAGCGCTAGCGAAAAGGGGATAGACTCCCTCGTTGATTGGCTGATACCGATGCCGGGTAGCCATTTCTAGCATCTAATAAAAGACAGCTGCTTGTATTCAAGAAATTATTTTTTTTTTTTAGCGAACCGCTATGTTATGGCAAAACTTGTATAATCAAATTATTGTTTTGAATAATTTATCAAAGAAATATTATCTTTATAAGTAAGGGCCAACAGAAACCATGCGGATCTATACAGACCTAGATTTGAATCCCCCCAAACTCCCCCCAAAAAAAAACAAAAACAAAATATTTACTCTCTTAATTGTAATTTGAGTAACGGAACCTCAATTAATGACACAGACACACAGACACACACACACACACACACACACACACACACACACATATATATATATATATATATATATATATATATATATATATATATATATAAAGTCTTGACTGCTTCCAAAAACAGTTGGTGTCTTTAAAGGATATAATATAACTTTTGTTTGTTAAAGTTTTTATTTCTCTTCTACGTCAGCCGACCAAAAAAAAAAGTTTTGTTTTCATTTGCTATTTATAATGAACAACAAACACTTTTCTCAATTCCACTTGTTTTTAGTTTCTTTGCCACCCCCACCACCGCCACCACCGACCACCACCACCACCGCCGCCCTCGCAGGTCAATAGAAAGTAACCCTAAACTCTGGTCAAATTGAAACTGGTCATTTATAGAATCAATTCCTCCTTTGTCCTCAACTGTTTTTTTTCTTCTTTTGTTTGTTTTTCAGTGAAAATTTATCTTTGAAGAATTCTTCCAAACAACAACACAATTCTACGTCTGCCCAATCAATTGTTTGTGGCGAAATTTGAGCTTCAGTTTCATTTACACTGACATCGATACACGGATCAGCTGTTTAACTAAGAACTGATTTATTTAGTTATTGTGTTTGCTACTAAACATGACCCACGGTAAACACTGAACTGAGGGTAGACTGTGAATTGAGAGTCTTAAATTTGTACCATAGTCTACCGGACAGGTGTTAGTGGAATGTGAAATGAAGTCCAATGTACATATTTTTAATTACTAAACTGGGATTAATACTTTTAATAAAAATGAAAATCTAGGAAAATTGATACGTTAATTCATTTATAAGCTTTTTTAAAAATAATTTAAAGGACAGCATTAATTGATGTTGTATAGATTTAAATTTGTTGCGTAGTGATTCAGTTATATAATTTTTTTTTACCTCAGTGTTGTTACTTTATAAGAATTGAGATTATAAACTTATCAACTCCTATACTGAAATAAAATGAAAACTACAATTCACTGGTAATTTTTCCCAGTCTTAAACGATATTTCTATTTCAGAGTAACAATTAAAAAAATAAAAAAGTTCCTTTTTGCACTAAGTAACAGCAAATTCTCTTGAGTCTCCAAGACATTTCTAAGAATCCTATCCGATTTTGGTAGTGCTGTGGTCTAAATGGTTTCAGTTCTTACCCTAATCTCCAGTTCATTCTAGAATCTAGGGAACTTTTCCAAGTGCTTTAACTAAGATTGATTTATGTTTCACAACTTCAACAGTTCTTTAGCAAGGTCCAGGTATTTGCCCAGCTTTTTACCTTACTTCACTTTCAGTCTGTTTGATCTGCTGGCTAAATCCAAGAAATAACATTTTATTCTTGTTAATTAAAACTGGGATCTGGTCTTCTGTGCTGAATTCGCTGATCCGTTTGTGTCTTAAAATCTCAAAGAATCTCAAATTTTTATCTCTTTCCTTCTTATCATGTCACTGTTTGCGAGTTTTCCCACATCAGTTTTAATTGGTTGTTTTAATTGACCAGGGTGTACAGGATATCTGCGGGTACATGAGTAATAAATAGTCTATAAGGCATTTTAAGGCTAATCATAAATTGGTTGGTGCATGCGATTCTACCTAGCGTTCTGCCTCCTAACTGTCAGCATGTTACCTGCTCGTAGTGCCCCTACTTCTACTAAAAGCATGTCCAACGACCGAGTACCTGGCTGGATAACCAGGCTAACAACCTGGCGTTAGGGTGCATGCGCTGGGACTTCCGGGGGGGGGGGCTGGCCTCTCGTGAAGTGACTCAATACTACCCGACAGAGCTTGGTAATCCAGTTGTCTCAGATTTTCTCCTGCCACTGGACCAAATGTCGACTGCCTACACTGTGCACCCTCTTTCAACTTAAAATATCTCACGCACAAGTTTCATTCCATGCAATGAGGACAGCGTCGTCTGAGATGGACTTCTTTAAACAAGCAAGTAATCGGTCCTTTTTATTGAAGTCTAAGTGACAGCAAGTCTCTTCAGCTCTCCAGGACATTTCGGAGTATTTTAGCTAATTTTAGCTGTCATGTGTTTGTGATGGTATCGATTCTTCTTCTGACCTTCTCCAGTATTCTTTCCAAGATTTGGGGACCATTCCAAGTGCATCAACTACAACTGGTATCACCGTCACTATATTCTATTTCTGTTTTAGTTTTCTAGCAAGGTCTAAGTATATGTCTATCTTTTCACTTTCTTTCATTTTTTTACCCTGTGGTTCGCTGGAATAGCAAAATACACGAGAATCAACGGGAATAAGATGTATAAAAGTCTCTGAGATTCTGAGATACAGATGGATCACCTAATCCCAGTTAGAAGACCAAACCTAGTGTTAATTAACAAGAAAAAATAAAGAAACTTATCGGACCACCGAGTGAAAGTAAAAGAAAACGAAAAGATAGACAAATACTTGGATCTTGCCAGAGAACTGGGAAGCATGAAGGTAAACATCGTACCAATTCTAATTGGTACCCTTGGAACAATCCCCAAGAGTCTCGAAAAGAGTCTAGGTGAATTGGAAATTAAGGAAAGAATCGAGACCACCCAAACTATGACATTATTAAAATCGGCTATAATACTCAGAAGAGTCATGGATACCCGAACAAACTCCAGCAAACCACCGGCTATGGCTGGTTTTAAAAATGGCGCGAAATAATGATAATTCTCAGATTTTGAGATACAGATAGATCTAGTTATCTCGGTCAGAAGACCAGACCTAGTGTTAATTAACAAGAAAAATGTTATTTTCTTTTTCTTGTCAATTAACACTGGGTCTGGTCTTCTAACCGGGATTAGGTGATCCATGTGTATCTCAGAATCTCAGAGACTTTTATGCATCCTATTCTTTATTTCTCTGACAATTCCCAGTGGATCACCTTTTCCACCCAGTCGTGTCTAGTCCTTTCTACTATTCTGTTTCATTCTCTTATATGGGTCATCTGGTGTGCTATCTCCCAATTTGTCGCTTGAAGTATCCATACAGTTGGTTTTCTTCACGTCTATCTATCTACTTATCTATCTATCTATCTCAGTCTGTTCCCACCTATCTATCTATCTATCTAAGTTTGTTCATATCTATCTCTCTCTCTCTCTCTCTCTATATATATATATATATATATATATATAAGTTTGTTCATATCTATCTATCTATCTATCTATCTATCTATTAGTGTTCATATCTATCTATCTATCAAAGTTTGTTCATATCTATCTATCTATCAATCTATCTATCTCAGTCTGTTCACACCTATCTATCTATGTATCTATGTATCTAACTATCTAAGTTTCTTCGTATCTATCTATTTATCTATCTATCTATCTATCTTTGTTCATATCTATCTATTTATCTATCTATCAAAGTTTGTTCATATCTATCTATACTATCTCAGTCTGTTCACACCTATATATCTATGTATCTATGTATCTAAATATCTATCTATATAAGTTTGTTCATATCTATCTATCTCAGTCTGTTCATATCTATCTATCTATCTATCTATCTATCTGTCTGTTTGTGTACACAGCTGATCACCCACCCATACTTAAACACATTAATATATTAAATTCATCATTAGAGAATTTCCAGTGACACTATTTCGCGTCAGTCGTTAATTAATATTTATTCATTAATTAGGTTAATTGTAATTAGATTTATCTTTCTTGATAAAATGATTGTTCGATGATCATTAAATATAAAAGCAATGGAAAACAAATATCAATTGTTTCTCGGAAGTTTTGAGACGAAGCCTGATAATTTGTATTATTTGGATTATTCGGACTATTGTCCTCATCTTTATTGTTATCTTCTGAATCTTTTAGATGAGGCTTCAATTTGGATTATTTGGATTATTCGGACTATTGTCCTCATCTTTATTGTTATCTACACAATTTCTCTGAATTTTTTAGATGAGGCCTGATAATTTGGATTATTTGGATTATTCGGACTATTGTCCTCATATTTATTGTTATATACACAAATGTTTCGCTCGATGTGCCCTCCGGCCTTCTTCAGGTATTTCCGGTAGAATTCGCAAACTTCTCTTCGAACTCGGAACCTTCTTGTCGAACTCGGGAGCTATCCTGCCGTAATCGGGAGCCTTCAAACATAGACACATGACGCAACGGATTTATAAGGGTTGAGTTAATACAGTTCTAAGTGATAATCATCTCTAGGTTGCTGGTTCAATCTTGGCCTAGGGAAATAATAACAGAGAATACTTAACACAGCTTAACACTTGTACTCGGTCATGGTTAACGGAAAAAGAGAACAAGGATGATGAAAAAATCAGGAAAAAAGGTGAGAAGACAGCGTAGATAATAATGATGATTACTGTAGTAAGTCGTTGGGGGCCTAAAGTCGGTATCAGCCAATCAGCGAGGGAATCTATCCCCTTTTCACTAGCGCTAGACTAAGGAGATTGTTTTTGCGTCTGAGGTGGAACGCTACACCTAGCATCTGCTGCTTACTTTACCGCACAGATCCCTGTGTTACTTATACGCTGAGTTGGCGGGGGTCAGTATCGAACTAGCCGAACGCTCTACCGACTGAGCTAATCCGACCGTTAAATTACTGTAGTAATCTATATTAATAATTTCGAAGTGTTTGTTAGTCTTTTCTCCATAAGCGGCTAAATGGTTGAAGATCCAGTAAGTAGAGTTAAAAAGTAAGACCACCACCACCATCATCATCATCATCATCATCATCTGTCTGTCTGTCTGTCTGTCTGTCTGTCTCTGTCTGATTATATACACCCGAGTTAAGTGATGGCAGGGTAATTTTGGAGTAACTTTATAAGATACTAACAGAGCTAGATGGCGTCGCCCGGGATTTTAAAAATGAAAAATAAATCTATCTATATTTATAGATAGATTAACAAAAAAAATGTTTTTCTATGTTTCATTATCTTTTATGATTTACATATTCTTGTTTTTAAGTTGTTTGTTTTTATTATATTATTATTTTTGTTTGTTTTTAAACATGTTGACTGCTAAACTTTTACCATATCAATCCTCCTGTACCATCGTCGGTAAGAATAAAAACCAATATTGTTGAGTTATATTTACATATTACTCTTTTGTTATAATTTGTTGACGGTCTAACTCTGTATATATTACACTATGTGAAAATGACAGATTGAGTTAAATCCAACAAAATTTAATTAAAAGTTGAGAATAAAAGCGAATAAAACACAAACAACTTCATTCAATTAACATTTCACCTAATATTAATTGAATGAAGTTGTTTGTGTTTTATCCGCTTTTATTCCTTAACTTTTAATTATATATTACAGTATGCATATTTTTTGGACCTTGGAGAATATTTTAAGATATTTTTTTTCTTAGTGAGAAAGAAAAACACTTTTATCGAGAAGAAATAACTGACAATAAATAACGAGATGCAAAGTTGCCGCAAGGCCTAACAAATCGAACAACATTTAAATGTCAAAACTTCAAAAGAAAAGAAAAAAAAAGAATGAATTATTTTTCTTACTGACATGATTATTTACATTTAATTAAACGTCACAAATTAAGTTTATAGGTCGTTATTCAGGCTGAAGATGTGAAAATATTTACATAGAATTATCGCTTAGTTACGACTAACAATACAGATAAACAAACAATCTGAAGAAAAACAAAATGGTGAAATTGAGACATCTGACCATCTTAAAGCTGGATGAAAAAATACACACACACACACACACACATACACACACACAAATTGCATACCTCATGTCGTAATCTGAACATAAACTACATAAATGAGAGTAACCTCCCTTGTTTATTTCACTTTGAGGAAGCCTTATGTTTTGGTCGGCTATTTCACCGTAAATCTACACTGAAAATACGAATTTGTTTGAATCAATACAACTGCATGTTTTAACATGAAAATATCATAAAATGTATTCTTAATTGTGCTTGCGCATTATATGAAATGAACTTAATTGTTATTAATATCCAGCTATCTTTAGACCTTTAAAACACTCAAACCTCTTGCCACCCCATCGCCTCAACTAAGGATCAAATAAATCTGTTTAAGAATTATTCGTATCCGATCGGAGTGTGTGCAAAAGCAGAAACCTCTTCAGTATTAACTGAACAAAAATGTAAATATAAACGTACAATGACTGCGATTCCCTAACCTCTATGCATAAAATAGCCTTAGACAGGTTGAAATGCCATTATCAATCATTCATTAAATAAAAAAGATTCTCTAAAAAGCTTATATCTATCATATAACATATAACATCTATGTATTAATGCATGTGTTCCTTAAATGTACGTCTGTTATCATCTTGCAACAACCTCTGGTTAAAAATGAGACCATTCAGATCATCCAATATATATTGTATCACAGTATGATAATTCAATTATTACAACGTTTGATTGTTTACTTAAGAGCTATTACTAAATACTTCAATATGTAAAAAAATATAATAATCTCGATTTAACTCTCCCTCGCTCTCTTTTCTTTCTTTCCCTCTTTTCCCCTTTTCATTACGTTCGATTAAAATAGATTAGCGTTATCACTTCCACGCGATCGCCCCATATCTCTAACTTTTCCCTACTTTCTTTCTTTCTTTCTTTCTTTCTTATTATACTTTTTCTGTGTAGCACGTTCTTTTTCTTCTCTTTCTTTCTTTATTATAAAAACGGAATGCTCCATTTTTTAGCTGAGGTGACAACGAAACACCCATAAGAAATAAGAATTCGGCCTATAAGCAACACCAGATAATTAAAATAACCAGATGTAATAATTTACATTTTTGCATTTCATCTTGGACGATTTGAAAGGTGTCATTTTTTAACCGGAGGGTGTTAGCAAGATGACAACGGTCGGAAGATTAAGGAACAAGAGTATTAATATGTAGATAGTAACACTTGTCTTTTGTAATCGTTTTAATTTACGAAAAAAACCTTTGTCAAATAACTATCTGTAATTGAAACAGACCAGCGCATTATGAAGTCTACGAGAGATAAAATTACGAATGTTATGTTCTCTTCATAACTGAAAATAGATATCATTTTTCTTTTAAACAATCAGAATACAAGTCATTATTTTGTGGTTGGGGTGATTATAAAAAGTGTTGTATATTTGTCTGGCTTATCGGGATGATCATGTGACAAAAGAAGATATAAGTTAAAAGTAATTCCTTTGAAGTAAGAGTACTTGCTTACGTAGACATTAATAAACAAAAAGACTTTCATCATCATCATCATCATCATTATCATGTCGCGCAAGTTGCACGGATATCCATGACATTTCTCTCGCCCACCTTCCCTGTCATTCATCGCCCCTGGGAGGTCTTCTGCGCAGCAACCAGCACCCTCATATAGTTGGTCAATGTAGGTCCTTGCTGGGCGGGCCACATTAGAATGTCCATGTGTTGGCTTCCACAGGAGAACGTTGCTTATGAGCTCCTCGTTCCTTTTCCAGCAGTGTCTGCATGACTAGTCCGCCTCACTCGGATGGTTTGTGAGATGTGGGGCAGGTTGCCATACAGCTGTTTCCTTGTGGGGTGATGTTTCCATGACTTGTTCAAGACTGCACGCAGCATTATTGTGCAGCTCCTATCTAGCTTATTCTGAAGGCGCTTCGTTAGGGTCCAAGTGGTGCAACCATACAGCAGTACTGATATAACCACAGTCTGGAAGAATTGTCGCTTTAACTTGTCAGTGAGATCGGATTTCCATATGACTGATAATTTGTTTGTGGCCGACTATGCCTTTCCTATTCGTGTATTAACATCGCTTTCTGTGGATGAGATATTACTACCTAGGTATGTGGATTGTTCTACTGGCCTAAGAGGCTTAACGTCGAGTGTGGAGATGTCTAAGAAAGTAGCAAAAGACTTTAATTTAACACTTTATTTACACGGACACATAATAAACTGTGTTCTAGCTGAGATACCTGTGCTACTATTATTGTGTCCTTATGCTTGACTAGGTTTTACTTAATAGATAACAATACATCACCATCGCTCTCTCTCTCCCTCTCAAATATATATATATATATATATATATATATGTATATATATATATGTGTGTGTGTGTGTGTGTGTGTGTGTGTGTGTGTGTGTGTGTGTGAAATTAAACATAAGGCACGTCTCCTGTTTAACAATTTTATTAACGATCTTTTCAAGATTTCTGGCTAGCTTTTTTACATTTGGATAGAATCCGTGGATTAGTCCACCTAAGTTTTTATCCCAAGTACTTTCGGCACTTAGAAGTGCCATCATCAGGGGTTATGTGTAAGTGTTCCAGTTTTTTCAAGTTAGTAGTAGTGAGAGTAACTCGTAGAAATTATATTAAGGGATGTGGTGGCTTGAAGGATGAGAATTGGTAGAGAATTATATATATATATAGTATTACAGTGTGTACAGAAATAACCTACTTGTGTTTCACCATAAGGATCTTCAGGGTTAATTCCACTGAATTAATTAAGATATTGATTTATTACAGTTAATTGCGGAAGTCAATATTGCAATTATGACCGTTGAAAATTGTTTCGCAGTTAATGAACGCTGTTGCGTCATTTTGAAAGTTGTTGTATCATAAATATGAATGTTAACGTGGAATGTTTAAAAATATATTTTTAGATTTAAATTTAAACATTTTCAAAAATCTTCTTTTAAAATTAAAAAGAAAATTCAGTTGGTGAATTGTCATAGTTGCGTCTGTGCATGCATTTCCACAAAAATTCTGATTTTGGTTCAATAGTTCCCTGGTGTTGGTATAGCATGCTATTGCTAATTTCTCCTCAGAACATAAGTAGCAGAATCTATCACCTGGTTGATAGCGGTGGGATTTAAAAAAATTCCTTTTAGTAGATAGTCGTAGGGCCGAGTTAGCTCAGCCGGTAGAGAGTTCGGCTAGAAACCACAAGGTTCTGGGTTCGATACCGGCCCTCGCCAACTCAGCGTATGAGTAGCACAGGGATCTGTGCGGTAAAGTAAGGAACTGATGGTAGGTGTGGCGCTCCACCTCTGGCGCAAAAATAATCTCCTTGGTCTAGCGCTAGTGAAAAGGAGATAGACTCCCTCGCTGATTGGCTGATACCGACTTTAGGCCACCCTGACGACTTTACTTTTACTACTTAGACATAAAAAGGAACGAAGAATTGATTTAAAATTTTAACAAGTCACGATGAGTGGCCACTTATTTGATAGGAATAAGTGACAAGAGCAGCAAACGTTATAAATCCATCAAGAAAACAGTTCGTATCTTGATTAATAAAAAGAACTCTCGCTAACCCCCCCCCCGCCACCGCTGCCCCCATCGTCGCCACCGCCGCCGGCAGTTGAATTTTATTTATTTACTGGCAGCGGCTACCTGGCGTCGCCTGGATAGACGGGGATTTTTTAAAGTTAGTCCTGCAGATTCATTATTACTGAATCGTGTGTTAAATCCTCGTGGGATGCCCCATTTAAATCCCTATGTAAAAAAATAGACCTTGCATTGATCCAGCTACTCTGAAAAGAAATCTTAATGTCTACTATCTAAAATATTAAATGAAAAAATTTCCATGCTGTTATCATTTAAATTTCATTTCTTAATTATCTTCACGAATATAAATCAAATCTCTATTATTTTTGCTCAAAAACCAAGCCCTAGTGATATCTAATGTGTATATATATATTTGTCGTTAATTGTTTTATTTTCGAAGTTTCCCCCGGACATACATATACACACATGTGCCCTTTATATATGTATTAATTTATCAGTAATGGTCGATTGTTAACATTCTAATGACAAAGTTGACATTTTTCTTTAGGGCGCGTCACACACTTTCATATAACTACTATTTTCCTGGGTGCGGGGGGGGGGGCATATCGGCTGGGGCTTTAGAATACACCGACTGAACCTCTGCAGAGAGGTTAGACCCCTACCCAATGGGGCTACCTGTTGGCCATGGGTGTCGACCCATAATGCTTAAGGACGGAATCCTACAGGATGAACAATCAATGACGTGCAACATTACATTTTGGCCCTTAGGCTAGACGAATGGTCTAAGAGACCCGCTCCAATCAATCGGCTGGTCACGTCAAGCCCTAACACCTATATGATTGTCCCAATCCTATTGCCCTTATGGCAAGCCCCAACCCTTTTTATCGTATATGTGCTAAAAGGCGGTGGCTGTGGGTTTTATTGTCCTGGGTATGACGTTAAACTATCTGATGATGGAGTTCCAATTCTAGAATTCTGGGGAATGTGGAGTACCCCTTTATCAACATTACTCCCAGATCCTGGAGTGGTAATACCTGTTAGGGTCCCATCTGTGGGTTAAATAGAAAAATATGTGTAAAAAACGTGTTAAAAAATTTGGTGCCCATAAAAAAAGAATGAAACAAAAACGTCTTCGGCATAACAAAATCCAACAGGGGTTGACATGCCGTAAGGCCCAAACAACCAGTCAACCAATAATTAGCGGGAGGAACTACATTAGAGGGCACCACAAATTTGTTGGTTTGAATCTCTTTCTTTATTTTCAGTTGTGTCTTTATTTCTCACTTCTCTGCAGGAATTAGCGTCCTTCAATGCCTCCTTCCCTACAACTTATTCTCTCATTCCTTTGCCAACTACTTTCTTTCTTTCATTATTTCTTTCTTTCTTCCTTTCTTTCTTTCTTTCTTTCTTTCTTTCTGTTCACTTAAATGATTTGTAGAAGGGAAATCAGTCGACTGATGCCCCGTTGTTCTGAACTTGCCAACACAGCAGATGCCTCCACTTGTAATCTATAGAGCGAATCCAAATCGACGAGGTGAGCAGGGGCAATCTCCATGCTCTACAACAGAAAGTCCCCTGGTGCAGATGGACTGCATCCAGAAGTCATTAAGAGAGGAGGTAGTCGACTAACAGAGGTGCTATATACCATCGTGAAGGATGCCTAGGAAAACTTGAAAGTCCCTACAGATTGGAGGGATGCCCAACTAGTTACCATTTTCAATAAGGGGGCAGACGAGCCTGTGGCAACTACTGCGGAATCTTTTGTCCATACCGGGAAAAGTTTTCGCCCGCATATTGCTCAACAGACTATCAATCTTAGCGGAGAAACTTTTACATGAGGCACAGTGTGGGTTCCGTGCAAACCGGGGAACTACAGACATGATTTTTTCCTTGAGACAAATCCAGGAGAAATGTATTGAACAGAATATGCCTCTCTACATGATCTTTGTTGACTTCACAAAAGACTTCGACACAGTGAACAGACAAGCACTATGGAACATTCTACTGAGACTGGGGTGCCCTGACCACTTCACCTGCCTTGTCTCAGAAGGCAATGTAACTTCAACTAACAAGAATTATGTAGTCTTCCGAGACAAAAAAAAAGTGTTCAAGAGAGCAATGAATGTGTATATCGATTCATTTTCGATGTGATCAGCATCTTTCTGGTTGTGATTTCACTGAGCATTGGTTGGAAAGGGCGCGCCCAGAAATCGCATTTAACATCTGAAAAAATAAAAAGAAGATTAATTCATAATAATAAAGTCAGTCTAAAATGATTGTTGGAAAGCGTTGATATGTTTACTTAAGAGCTATTGCTGAATAGTTCAGTATGTAAATAATCTTGATTTTACTCTCTTTCTCTCACCCTTTTTTCTTTCTTTCTTTCCTTCTTTTCATCT
>CM042155.1:58662629-58670129 GCA_023376005.1 Doryteuthis pealeii | reverse complement strand
TTCAAAAATATGGTACTTTTCAGATATTACCCCCTCATTGATTATATTTGAAATTTCAGTATTTTTGCATGACGTATATACAATTGGGTATTTTGAATATATATATATATATATATATATATATATATATATATATATATATATATATATATATATATTCTCCTGAGTTCTCCTGAGGAAGTTGTACCTTGAACACCGAAACCGTGGTAGAGAGAATTTCTCCAACTAATAATGCTCTATATCTTACAAGATATATTGAGCTCTTTCGGATTAACTACTTATGCTGCTACAATGAAAACATGGTAGTAACTTGTTGATGAATATATATATATATATATATATATGCATGCATATATATATATATATATATATATATATATATATATATATATATATATCGATGTAGTTTTTTTCTGGTCGACCTAAGGGGGTGGGGGACATGGCCAGGATGATTTGACATGGAATTACCCATTAGCCTTTGTCAATCAAGTCAACTTTTTGAATTATGGCCATATGTTGGTTTTAACATTTTTGTTTAAATGTACTGGTTTTTTTCTCAACAAATATTTTTTGAACTTGATGAACTTTGAAGAATTTGCATGCGACAATTTATGACTAATTGGTATTTTTATTTTACAATAACTGAATGAAACGGCTTAGTGAGAAAATCTTGCACCCCTCCCCCCCCAAAAAAAAAAGCTTGTGAATCTTTTGAGGATATCTTGTCTTGTGCCGTTTATAGTTTTTAATAACAACACAAGACGTTCTTGTTTTTTCTTATGAGCTCATTTATTTTATACCCAAGTCAAAATGCATCGGGAAATATACACACATATTGCGTTTGTTCCCTTCAACCGCTTAGTTCAGACTAATTCTAATACTCTCCTCTCACTACTTCATCATTTGGTATCTGTCGACCAATCAAAAATCGACAAATAGACTTGTGCTTCGTCATTAAAAATCCTAATTACTTTCCACTATTATCCAAAGGTAACTTAGATTCTTGGGTTTTTCCACCTCGTTGTATTATATTTAAAAATCAACTTGACATAAAAACCTGTCCGAGAGAAACGGACGTTTTTTATTTTCGGATTCAAAATTTACCTAAATCATTTGATAAAACTTTAAAAATTCACAAAATCTTTTTTGTAGCCCAGTATTATCTTTCTATAGTAGTCCATGACTTTCCTATGCGTAATATTGACACCGCTTTCTGTAGATGAGATATTACTACCTAGCTATGTGAACTAGTCTACTAATTCCAAACTCTTACCAACTCGTTTGAAGACATTTGCCATCTTATTTAAAACACATGAACTCCATTTTTTCTTAGAAACTCAATCTTTAGATATTTTAAATTTTAGAATTTAGAATTTAAATAAAAACTTATGTGCAACTTAAAAACTTACATCATAAAGTGATTACGTCAAGTCTAGACGAAATCGGGGGTGGGGGCTCTACGTGGTGCGGTGGTTAACCCTCTGGTCTGCAACATTGTAGTAAGCGAGTTCGAATTTCAGTCACGGTATTACCTTCACTTTTGGTCAAATACCCTTGGGAAAGGTATGAACCTCCTCATCCCACTAGCTATGGGTTAAATAGTACCACTATTTTGTTGGCCGTTATACATGAGTTAGATACATTTTAAGACCTCCGCTCCTAAGGGGAAATATATTTTATTTCATGTAGATTGTTTTGTATTTCTAAGGATAGCTTCAAATATTTTGAGGTTTTTTTTTTCAATTATTGCCTATAGAATGTTAGTAATAATACTAGTGTTCCTACAAATGAAAAAAAAAGGGACCGATTCAAATCGTCCAAGATGAAATGCAAAAATATAAATCCAGATTATCTGGTGTCGCTTATCCACCGAATTCTTATTTCACCCATTTTATCTATGCAATTGAATTTAGATGTAAATGGTGAACACCTAAATCATGGTCACATCAAGGTAGAATACAAAAAATACTGTCGTTAAAACAGGAGAAACCGAGATCAAAAGAGCAGAAATCCTCTTTGGGGGATATTTTCAATATTGTCAATATCTTGAAATTTACATTGGTCATGCTAGTTAACTAATACTGAGAAGAAGAGTTATGAATAGTGCTCAATATCGGGGATAGAAACTTCACCATGAACTAACCCAACACGGGTTGTGTCATATTACATACTTAGATAATTAACCCTTAGTTACCTTCCTTAGCGGCCTATTCTAACCGGCGGGACGTGTTCCGTACGACACCGTTTTCGTTCCCCTTTCACCACCTGTCCCTAATTTCTTCCTTTTCTTCGCTAAACCTCAATCAAGAAGGACGAATATTCTTGTCTTTGCCCACTTAGCCTATATTCGCACCTCGAAGGTAACGCCAAATTGAGTTATTTTAAATTAGCCCCACTGCCATTTACTTCTTAATTTAAAGTCATTTCTTCTTTATAGACCCTTAGATAAATACATTTTTCTCCGTACCACGCGGTGTTTATTTCAACGAAACGTACATTTCTTAAGTGTGGTAAATTTCTCCTGTCAGTAATATCTTTTGAAATCCATTCATGTTAACGTAAAACACCTGTTAGCCCAGTAACTTCTACTTTATCCCCCGTAATTTGTCTTGAATTTTAGGGTTAAGACAATTCAGAAATTCTTGCTACATTTTAACGGCTATTTGGCCAGCATCTTTGTTAACTTAGAGACCCTACACCATTGCCTTTAGCAGTTGATACTTGAACTAAGCATGCTACGTTACCGGCTATTCGGCCTTGCCTCTTTGTTGAAATTCGACACTCCTCTTCTGTTGGTACTTTAAGAATTTATTTGTTTCTTTTTTGTTGACATTGCGAATTGTATTTTATGTTTCAGTCTTTACACATTTCCATGGTGAATAAACCTGTCTATAATTATTGGTAATACCCTGTAGGAGAATTCTGCGGAGCCAGTTTTTTCATATCATGGAATGGAAACGTGATTTTGACTTAGTTAAGTCAGTTGGCAGCCAGACCCCGGGTAGGACAGACGTGTCCTACCTTGGTTACTCCGCGCGTTGTGTTAGAAACGGACAAGAAAATAAGTCTTGTAGTTAATTAATTGCTAGACGAAAAGAGCTAGCCGAGAAGAAACCCTTAGAAGTAAAGATGAAACAGCTAGACTCAGCAGAAGCAGTAAAGGAAGAAGTAACAAGTAAGTCTCAGCTTTGTCTCTCTCTCTCTCTCTCTGTCTCTCTCTCTCTCTGTCTCTGTCTCTCTCTCTATCACCGAGTTTCTCTCGATTATATACCCAATGTTGGGTATATACAACGATGGCGATACAACACATGCAGAAGATATGAATCTTAGTTGAGTTTTTCTTGTAGAAAACCAAATGGACATTTACATCTCATTATCAACACATTGAGAGGGATATCTCTGACAAGACCCACATCGTATTGCTCTAGCAATAGCTCTAGCAGCAATGGCGTAACACCAGAGCACACAATTGTGTAATATCACCAGCTCAGTGCATGGACAACATTTGTTCGAGTGACGCGCCCAGATCAAGTGCTTAGAAATTATAATTACAAAAGCAGAAGAAGGGTGTAGGCATACAACAGTAGAAAGCCGTACATAATCAGAAAATGATTTTTTGATGAATTCTCCATGGATGGATAAAAAGGTAGAACATAGAGAGTGAATTCTGTTTGTAAAAGTAAACACCGTATAATCTCAGGGTTAAACGATTGGGAAACGTCATTACAATTTACACCAATCAGCACAATCCTTTATTTTCTTTTTTTTTAATTCTGGGTAATTCATTTCGTTTCGCTTTTATTACAATTCCGTTTGTTTTATTGGTTAGTGAGAATATCGCCGTGGGGAGATGTGTAATTGACATTGGCTGTGAGGCACAACTCAATATTTGGCCAATTTAAATCATATATATATATATATATATATATATATATATATATATATATATATATATATATATATATTGGGAGAATATGTGCTTAATTGAAGTCGTATCTAATTTTTGAAAATTAATTAATTAATAATTAATGAATTAGGCGGGAATACCTATTCAAATGTAAGGCTAAACAAATCGAGAAAAATCAATCTGTATGTTCATTTCAGCCTATTAGGCCTCATTAGCAGAACTATAGACGGGAAGACCGCTTTGTGTGTGACTCGAACCCTGACTATCAAGCTAACAGGCAGAGACTCTAACCATTACACCAGCAAGCCCTTCCCAGATTTTTCGTCTTGTTTAGAAGTAGATTATATTCCACTTTATGGTGACTTTTACTACACGACAATATGAGAAGTGGCTTTTTTTTAGTCGACAATTTTTGGAAGAATATGTGCTTAATTGAAGTCGTACCTAATTTTTGAAAATTAATAATTAGTGAATTAGGCGGGTATACCTATTCAAATGTAAGGCTAAACAAATCGAGAAAAATCAATCTCTGTATGTACATTTCAGCCCATTAGGCCTCATCAGCAGAGCCACACACAAAGCGGTCTTCCTGTCTATAGATCTTTAGCCTTACATTTGAATAGGTATTCCCGCTTAATTCATTAATCATTAATTAATTAATTTTAAAAAATTAGGTACGACTTCAATTAAGCACATATTCTCCCAAAAATTTTCGGCTAAAAAAAGCCATATCAAAACACATCGTTTGTTTGTTTACTTCTCATATATATATATATATATATATATATATATAATATATTGAGGGTTCTAAAAAAAAACCCAACTCCATAAGGAAAAATAATTGAGGACATTTGATAAGAAACACGAGAACTGAAATTGACCAGTCCAGGCGACAGCACCCAAGAAAAAGGGTTACCACAAGCCCCCAGAAAGAGAGCTACCACAAAATTAAACCATTGTCACCCCGAAAGTGATAAGATGAATTGAAACCCGATACCGTTACTGGGATCAGGAGAGAATGTATAAATGTAAGCTTTCATTTGTATACCGTTTTAAATAAAGAAAGTGATCTGATGAACCCCAGAGGGATCTAAGATACCCACGGGTGGAAATGGACTATAATCGCCCAATACCCGGTTTTTAAGCCTTTTTTTTTTTTTACAAATTACTTTGCTCTGTTTATAAAAAATAAGCAATAAGCACTCAAATCGGATCTGAACTTTGAAACACCGTACAGTTGGAAGAAAAGACCAGCTTAGAATAATCCTAATACCAAAGGACTTGGTACCCCACCAAAGAATATATTATATATATATATATATATATATATATATATATATATATATATGAGAGTTCTGTTTAAAAAAACAATAAGGCGGGCAGGATGTGACACAAGGTCACGAATATGGGGTATCCCGCGAGGATTGAATTCACTATTCAGTGTTAATGTTAATATGAACGTACAGTAAACGCAATTCCTTAACCTCTATGAATAGAATAATCATAGACAAGTTGAGATGCGATTAAAATCAATGAAAGCCAAAAGATTTTGACATTTCGTTAAAATAAAATAAAATCTCTAAAAAAATAAATACACAAAAATATAAATGTAAATTGTGCGTGATTCCTTCAGCTTTAAGCATAAAATAACCCTCAACGGATTGATATACCATTAAAATCAATCAATCCACCAACGCTGCTTTAAATGCATATCAGAGGTCTCTATTCTTATTTTTGGGAAACCGAAGCTAGTCACAAGGACACAAATGGGCGATGGGGTGGGGTGTGTGGGGTAACCGTTCTGCTTGTGTTTTCCCGGAGTTCTTTTTTTTTTTTGACAAAAAAAGTCGTTCACAGATTGTGCAATATGTTAGTAATGTGTTCCATTTTCTTGTCACACTTAACTAAACCCACTTGTCATAATCCAAACATTATTATAAACTTCATTAAATGTGAATTTCTAAGAGGCAGAAAAATGAAGTAAATGTTTTCATATAGGGTCAAGGTCAACAGTAATCAGCTGATTTCGAGGCTTTTTTTGCTAACATGGAAAAAGACACCTCAAAAACTATTCTCATTACCTTTTAGATAGATCACATTTGCTAAATAATTATTAAGCCATAGAAATTTGGTTTGTTTGTTTGTTTTGGTTGGTTGGATGGATGGATGGATGGATGGATGGATGGATTTTACGGCATGCCAACCCTTGTTGGGTCATTTTATGCCGAAGACTTTTTTGTTTTATTCATTCTTGATGGGTACTCAAGTATTTTTTTAAAAACCCACACTTTTTAAAACTCCTATTATTCTATGGGAGCCTAACAAGCACCACCACTTCGTGGCAGAGTGGACCTGAGAGTAATGGTGATCAAGGGGTACTTTACATTCACCAAGAGCTCCAGAATTGGAACCTCACCATCAAATAGATAAATACTTATTAAGCAAAAGAAATAAAATTAAAACAAACAAAACAAAACAAAACAAAACAAAGAACAATAAATTTTAATTCAAGCCAGAACTATGAAAAAGCTGAGAACAAGTTTCGAACTCTGAAATCTTTTTTCTTAACATAATCTGTCTATCAATACTCATGTTCCTTTATTCTACGACCGTTATCATTTCGCAACACCATCTGTTTAAAAATGAGACCATCCAAATCGTCCATGATGGGATGTAAAATGTAAATCCTGATCATCTGGTGTTGCTTATCTGCCGAATTCTTATTTCTTATGAGAGTCGACACCTCAGCTAAATAATGGACCATTCCGTTTTTATTACAAAGAAAGAAGGGGAAGAAAAAGAACATGCTACACAGAAAAATATGATAAGAAAGAAAGAGATTAGGGGGAAGATAGAGAGAGGGTGTGATCGCGCGGAAGCGATAACGCTAATCTAATTCAATCAAACATAATAAAAAGATGAAAAGAAGGAAAGAAATATATATATATATATATATATATATATATAGATAGATAGATAGATAGATAGATAGATAGAGAGAGAGAGAGAGAGAGAGAGAGAGAGAAGATGGAGAGAGTTAAATCAAGATTATTATACTTTGTACATATTGAAGTATTTTAGCAATAGCTTTTTAGTAAACATATCAAACATTGTAATAACCAAATTATCCTACTGTTATATCCACAGGTCCTGCTATTTACAAATAAATCTAGAAAGTAGTTTTCTTGGAAAGAAATACAGCAACACACCAATAAAGATATCCCCAATCCTGAGAACACGGCTGAAAATCTTGAACTGAAACTGCCTTCACAGTTGTATATATACTTACTAAACCCTTCCACACAAGTAGGATATTACATAAGGTCAATTTCTTAAGCAGGATTTTATAGGTTTGAATTCAGAGTCTTTCTTAAGAACCAGAAGGTACCGTAAGCAATCAGAAGTCTATGCCATTATGCGAGACTTGTGTGAGACTATGTGCGAAACATGGACAAAGCTTACTAAATTCCAATTCACGCTTAAAGCTCCGGCTCCCGTCAGACCACCGAAGTTAAGCTGAAAAGCCTGCTCAGTACCTAAAGGGGTGACTACTTAAAACCATAAACAACCAGGGTCCTGTGTACCAGAATTAA
>CM042155.1:58652629-58657629 GCA_023376005.1 Doryteuthis pealeii | reverse complement strand
GGAACTTTGAAACTAACCCTTTATTCAGTCCAACGGGGTGTCCTGTTTTCATTCGAAAAGAAGGTTCCCGAGTCCGAAAAAAGGTTCCCGATTCCGAGAAAGTTCTTGAGTCCGACAAGAAATACCTGAAGAAGGCCGGAGGGCATATCGGCCGAAACGTTGTACAGATAATGAAGATGAGGATAATCCAAAATAATACTAATTATCAAGCCTCAACGAAAAAATTCCGAGAAATACCTAAACTCCCTTTATAACAGGAAGACAAAAATCACTAGATTATGTAGACTAGTTGCCAAATATCATACACTTGGTAGGGGGGACTTCTCAAAGGGGTCCATATAGATCCCTCGGGTTGATTCAAATTTTGCAGTGTGAATAATTACATAGGGGACAACAAGGGGTCATTTTACTAGTTTGCAATTATAAATCCCTTTATATCAAGAGAACGTCACTTATGAGTTCGTCCTTGCTTCTTCAGCAATGTCCTGCGTGTCTTGTCCGTCTTACTCGGATGGTTTAGGTGATATGGGGCAGGTGGCCGCACAGCTGTTTTCTCGTGGGGTGTTGTATCCACGTTTTGTTTAGGATCACACGCAGTATTCTTGTGCAGCTCCCATCTAGTTTATTCTCTAGTCGCTTCATATGTGACGTCCTCCTGTGGAATCTAACATAGGGGCACGCCAATGTGAGCCGGCCAGCTCTGTACGGATACTAGATGCTGCGTAGGGGATCTCCCGATAACGAGAAAGATTGTCATGGATATCCGTGCTAACAGTGCGACCTGATGATGATGATGATGATGATATCAAGAGGATAAACATCTCTGTATTATGTAGACCAGTTGCTAGATATATCACATGTCGCCTAATATCTGATTGGATGTAATGACCACTGGTGATTTACCGTTCACATAAAACCCGTTCAAAAAACATATGGGTCATTTAAATGAACGATGTTGAATTGTAAAGTGAATATTTCAAGCAAATTTAGATTCCTTCTTAAAGAATAATTTATTGAAATGACTTTTGATCTTAAAGAAAATTCTATGTACACATTTAAAAGAATTGGATGTTACTGGATGAACTAAAAATACTGTAGCAAACTATCCCACGCTTTGTGCAACTTTGGAGTCCATTTAACTAACGTTTTCAAGTTCGTATATGAAGGAATCTGGGTTGAGCTACATGAATTATTTACTAAGAAAACAGAGAAGCACTTTGAATATAGAACGTGGCGATTTGCGACTGAAACTCACCAACCTGCAACCCAATATTCGTGATCTCTTCATTGCATACATATGGATATATCTACTCACCGTAAAGTTCTGTGAAAAATGATTGAATTATTTACGTATAGGATTGCACATCAGCCTGCTATTAGGGTGCATTATTTATGCATTAGAAGGGTGGAGTCTGAGACCTTCGTGTTTTATGGATTGAAAGGGTTGGGCAATTCATGGGAAATGAACTGTTGTTTCCTTCAGGGTTAGTGTTACGATTCTGGTCTCAATTTTAGGTGTTTAGTTATTCTGTTGGTAAGTCTAAGTCAGTATTGAGTTTGGTGTCTTTGGTTAATCCTTGTGATTCTAGATAGAAAAGGGTGTAGTCTCAATAGATCTGTTTGTAATCCCAAATCTGTAGTATTCCTTAGACTCCTTGGTAGAAAAGGATGTAATCTCAGTAGATCTTCTTGTCTGTAGTGTTATTTCTAGTAGAAAATACAATTAACAAATGATTACACACACACACACACACACACACACACACACACATATATATATATATATATATATGTATGTATGTGTGTGTGTATATATATGAAGTAAATGGAAGTGAATCCGACAGTATGATTTGAAATTTTTTAGATAAAACAAATGATGTAATTAGTTTGCTGACAGATCTGTTTCGACCATTTAATAAAGCTGATAGATCTGTTTCGACCTTTTAATAAAGCGGCCTTCTTCAATATATATATATATATATATATATATATATATATATATATATAATATATATATATTCCATCAGCCTAATCTGCTGAAGGAATTCTCCAAAATCTGTGAGACATGGAAAGTGCTCGATTGTGAGCATGCAAATCGTTCCGAAGTCCAGTATTACTTTTACAAGCCCTGCCGCATATATGACATGTGAGACCATTGGTTCCCGTTTGTGCGTACTCATGTTTTCGCTGGTTTGCATTACGCGTGATTGACTGGCACCATGGGACCGCATATGACTGAGAAGACCCAGCAATTAACAGGCTAGTTCTGGTACAAACATCACATACATTTTCAGTCTGAAATGTGTCAATTATGCCCAGGACGTTAGATATGTGCCGCCTCTACAGAGCCCACTTCGAGATGGATTGATCGAACCGTCTTGCCTCAAAGCTCTTACAGCCACTGTAGACATGTCTCCTATAAATCGATAGATTTTTGCTATCCTCTTCTGGTTCTCAACATTTAGACCAGGAGTTCTAAGGTTGGTTTTACCACATCCTTAAAACGTTTCTTCAGTTTGTGTCTCGGATGTTTCCCATGTGGAGTTCACTATAAAACAGTTTCGTTGGGAGTCTACCCTCTTCGCTCCCAGCAAGAAGTCCAGCCCAGTGCATCTATGTATGAAGCGCATTTTTATGCAAGACCTATTAGTCTGCTGCAGGACAATGGCGTCTGGTGATATATATATATATATATATATATATATATATATATATAGAAATAACCTACTCGATGGATCTTCAGTATTAATCAATATCTGATTAATTATATAACGCACTGACTTATCTTGGTAAAACTTGTATCAACTAAATATTGAGACCAATTTCACCGGTAAGTCATTCTTTTTTCATATATATATATATATTGTGTGTGTGTGTGTGTGTGTGTGTGTGTGTGCTATATATGTTTATATGCATGTATGTATGCATTTCGAAGTATTTACTAGATAAATAAATAAAAGAAAGAACAAATCCAGCAAAAAAAAACCAAACCCACCCCCAAAAAAAAAAAGAACAAACAATGAACATTTGGCTTTAAAATATACTTTATTTAAAAAAATTAAAGAAAAAAATGCAATGATTTTATTTTTTGCCGTTTTTTTTTATACTTATTTTTTATAAAACGATTTCTTGGTTATAATTGACAAAAATGTACAACAGTAAAAAATATTGTTTCCTCTTTTTGTCTTCTCAATTTAACTAACAAGGCAACAATGTCATTTTTTTTTATTGATTCCTTCATGAATCTCTTTCTACCGTCATTTAACTCCACCTCAATTTGTTCACAAAACAAAAGACACACTTCAGTCAAATCTTTCTACATCCAGACACGTGTGTATTAATTCATATATTGGTGACCCGTTCAATTGAGCTTCATAGAATTTGGGATATTACACTAAAAGTAAATCAATGTGACTGATTTAAAAAAATAAAATGTTTTTGACTAAAAAAGATCGTTAGTCATTCTTTCTCCGGGTTTACTTTTTATTTACTGTTGGTCTCTTTATATATAGCTCTGTCCAAGGGCAGATCACTCTATTCTGCCTATACACAAGGGCAGATCACTCGGTTCGATCTATACACCGAGGTTGTAATATAGGATTGGAACGAAAATCTTGTTCGATACAAAGTAACATTTATTTAACCAATAAAGACAACACGTAAATTGAGAATATATATATATATATATATATATATATATATATATATATATATATATATATAACAAAACATCATTCGTCAGTGTCTTTAAATGTTTCAATGCTTTATTAAATACTTTATTTAAATGTTCAATTTTAATTTAATTCATATATTTTATTTATTTGTTTCAGATAGCAATTACTTAAAATATATTTTTTAGCATATTATGGAATCTAAGAGAAGCGACTTAAAGAAGCTGACATGTTTTCCTTGTGGAAAGATGAGACACTGACGAATGTTGGTTTGTCTATATTTCTCAATTCACCTGTTGTCTTTATTGGTTAGATAAATACAATTTTGCATCGGACAAGATATTCCTTTATCTCATCACAAACAGATTATTGATGATGCGAATATATGATCTCTGATAAAATAACAAAGTGATAATTCTTCCAAACTGTGACAGTGCTACATCCGAGATATAAACCCCAAAGAAAAGAAAAACCTTCAGTAGACAACATATTCTTAGATGAAGATACGTCATTATTATTAAATTTCAACGAATCTTTTTCCCCTTTATTTCCCAGGACGTTAATCGTAATTATCAGGTCGTAATTCTACGACCATTGAGTAATCATCCCTGATCGGAAATAAATGGTTCCATATCATTGAAAATTTGCATTTCCATGACAGCTGTTTACCGATTAGGCTACGATCACCAAATCATCTGCACCTCCTGAAAAAAATCGGATGGTACTATAAAAATGGCTAAAAGAAAAAAAATACTGTAAGAGCTGCCTATGTTAAATATACTAAAGTGCTCAATACAAAAAGTAGAGCTAATAAACCTAGAAAACTAGGTAGATATTCTCTGACTCATTAGGATTTTATATATATATATAATATATATATATATATATATATATATATGTGTGTGTGTGTGTGTGTGTGTGTGTGTGTGTGTGTGTGTGTGTATTTATTTATCTATATATATATAATTGTTAATTGTGCTTATTATGAGTCAATTTAGTGTTATATTTTACCACTAGATGTCAGCAGTTATCACTACCAAAGATAAACGGGGAGTAATTTAATTTTTTTCAATTTCTTTCTTTCTTATTTGAATGTTAGGGTGAAATATTGGCTTATATCACATTCACACGTCCCATCTTCACAAAAAATGGCAACTTATGACTCCGTTTATCACGATTTGCTTTTACTGATATTAAACTGAAAACTAAAAGAAAACAAAAAGTTATAAAAATCAATTTGAGTTTTGAATAATCAGCCAATGAAAATTTTCATGCAGTTTGTTTTCAGTTTGGGGAATAGTTTGGGTATTATCGCATAAACACGTCCTG
>CM042155.1:58640129-58647629 GCA_023376005.1 Doryteuthis pealeii | reverse complement strand
GCACCATTGGCTTCAGCTCCTCCGGTCGCTTCCTCACTCTCATTTTTCTCCACATCCCTTCTGTGTTTTGATCTTCTTTCCGACTTTGAACTCGATCGGTCACTCCTTCGACGTCGAGAAGAACTAAAGAACAAATTTGAAAGAAAGAAAGGAAAAAGAAAAAAATAAATCCATTAGAAAAAATATATCTAATTCAGAATTCTGTCAGCATTTAAGGTTAGGGTAAATCCATATCAAGTCATCCAGGCCATATCACTCATCCCCTTCAATTTTTCGGAAATTTTGTACAAGCGTAGATTATGATAAATCTAGAAAATCCCCAAATTTTGAGCTTCCAATTCCAAAAACTTTTTTGATAGCACTTTTGGATTCCTTGGGAAAAATGTTTTTATAAACCAATTTTTAGTAATAGGGAAGCTCTAGAACTCATTTTACAGACAAAAATAGATTACAAAATGTTGCCATTTTTCGCGAACCCCACCAAATTTGGAGAGTTAAAAATTGACATGACTCCGCCAATTTCTGGAATTGGAAGCTCAAATTTTGTAGATTGTCTAACGTTAACATAGTCCACACCAGGAAACAATTTCAGAAAAATTGAAGGGGTGGGTGACAATTTTACTTTTTTCTGGATTATTTGTCATTTTTATTTACTGAGACAATAATAAAAAGCAAAGTTAATATGTTTTTTCTGCATTCAAGAACATCGAAGATAATTTATACATAAAGGTCGATTGGTGTATATGTATGTATGTATGTCCGGGTGAAACTACGAAAATAAAACAATTAACGTCCAAGTAAATATATATATATATATATACATTAAATATCACCGGTTCTTGCTTTTTGTGAAAAAATTGTGAAGATTTGATTTATATTTGAAAATATCTAAAAATTAAAATCTACATAGAAATAGCATTGAAATTCTACTTAAAAATGTCCAGCATTTGTAAATCTCAAAAGTAAACAAATCAATACCCCAGGGTTTTTTGTCCCCCTACCTAGGTGACACTGGGTAGGCGCTCTAGTATCAATATATTATTCAAATTAGTTTAATATGTATGTACTAGCAGAAGTACTCGGTTTATGACCGAACTAAAAGAGTGTTTAGGATCACCAGGAAGTGAGAGAGAAAGGGGAAGAGATAAGTAAGAGATGGGGAAATAATTTAGCAAATTCTTTATTAATTTTTTTTATATCGCTAAGACTTCGCGTGTTACAATATTTGTTTATTTTAGGAATTTTTAGGGTCAGTTTAGCTCAGTCGATAGAGTGTCCGCCTGGGAACTACAAGGTACCTGGTTCGATACCGGCCCTCACCAACACAGCGTATGAGTAGCACATGGATCTGTGCGGTAAGGTAAGTAGCTGATGATAGGTGTTGCGCTCTGCCTCAGACGCTAAAAGAATAATCTCCTCAGTCTCGCGCTAGTGAAAAGGTGATAGACTCCCTCACTGCCTGGCTGATACCGATGTAAGGCCGCCCCGAGGACTTTACTTTTCTTAGTTTATAACTAAAAGTAAACTTTTTCGAATTACATTTTTGTTTGGTTTACATTTGAAATAGTATTTTTTTTTAAAAGGTACCCCTTGGTTTGAAACACTTTCATGGTATTTTAATCCTTCAAAAAATTAAGTTGAATTAAAGAAATTATTGTGAATTCTCGCAATAAATCGTAACTTGGTCCCGGCGGTTGACCGACCGCAGACAGGCAGCAGCAGAATGCAACAAATTCCACTGATGCGACCTGCAATCGAGCAACCTCGGGTATCGTAACTTCAAACAAAAAGGTTGGTTCGTACAAGTGCCGAACAAGACACAAATTAAACTACACAGTAATTTAACAAAATAAAAACATCTAAAACAGCTAGTCAAACGAGTTACAAACTCATTTAACACTCCGTTACCCCCCCACCAAAAAAAAAAAATTCCCTTTTATGCCTACTGGGCAGGATCGAGAGTAGAATGGAGACAGGAAGAGCTAATCCAATATTGGTACGAGGTAGCTACACCACTACACCACTACTCGCTCACTCCTGGTTAAAAAATTACCGTATTTGACGGCATATAGGACGCACTTTTTCCAAAAAATTTGGCTCAAAAAATTGCCCTGCGTCTTATACATCGTAGGTGAAGTTTATCATTATTATTATTATTATTATTATTATTATTATTATTATTATTATTTCCTGCTATTGAGCTGTCTTATGTATGCTTATTGCTTGCCTGTACTGCCAAATTGCTTTTATATAGCTATGTTTCTGCTAGTGTAATGTATAGCTAGACTGTTTTCAACAATATATGTTAAATACACTAAAAACTTTTTTTCCTGAATCTGACCAGCTGAAATGGTGATGCATCTTATATGCCGTCAAAATAAGGTAATTTTAACAAAATAAAGAAAAGAAAAAAAAAAAGGAAAAGAAAAGAAGCCTACCGGTGATTTTCGGAGTTTGCGGTTGAATTTTCGTTTCCATCGTTAACAACCTGAAGCCAAATGGATGTTTTGTTGACTTCCTCGGAGATATTCACTCGATCCAAATCGTGATGGGATAAATGAGAACCATATTTTTCTGATTGTCTTTCGTGTTGTGTCTTTACTTCCATTAATTTCTCATATTCTTCCGGATGAAGAAGACTGTCAGCCTGTGTAGAAGATGACGATATGGAGGCGGTGGAAATGGTTACTTTGATTGGAGAAGGACCGTGCATGGGAATATTCTACATATCATTAAAGGTTTGGAATTTGGTATTGGGAGGGGGGAGTAGCAAAAGGTAAAGCAACGTAGATAAGAGACAGGTTGTTTGTTTGTTTTCCAGAGGACGAGATAGGATAGGGGATGGGGGGGATTACAACATTTAGAGATAAAGAAAGAAAGAGATAATTAGTTAGCAATAAAGAGTCAAATTTTAGCCAATCAATATTGAACACGTCACAAGAAAGTGCTCCGAAAATAGACAGACACAGAATACAGTTGTACCTTAACTTACGAGTTCAATTCGTTCCTCTTGTAACTCAATTTTCTCGTATATGAAAATCAATTTAACCCATTGAAATCAAATGAAATTCAATTAATCACACCCGCGCACAAAAAACATCATAATTTTTTGTTACATTTTATTAGATAAGAAAAATAGCTGTGTATTGTATAAAACATATTGTATAAAACATAATAAAATAGAATGTAATGAATTATGTGCTGTAAATTTTGTAAATTTTATTTTATTTTTGTAAATAATATTTAATTATATATCAAATAATTTTTTCCCATTAAAATAAACTTAAATTCCATTATTTAATTACTGCCACTTGTAAAAAAGACACTATTTTTTGTTACGTTTTTCTTTAAAATAAGAAAAATAGCAGTGTATATCAGGTACCACCAATTTTCCCTACGAAATTTAAATGCATAAAGATTAATATTATCTTTAAATATTTTTATCTATTCAAAAGAAGAAACATTAAACAAACTCCTGGTGATTTTTTAAAATTTCAGCTTACGGAAATAATGAAAATTATGAACGAAAAACAATGTTTACATTTTTGCACGGTTAAATCAATTGAAATTTAACGTAGCCAAAAAAACAAGTTATGACTACCAGCTTAAAAAAAATTCTATGAAAAAATTATAAGTGTCGATGCGAGAGCTTTTTAGTAAAAAAAACATGAATACAGAATTCTGCTAAAAATATAAATAAAGAAACTGACCTGTTTGTAAAAAAAACGGACTGTTTTTCTTATTTTTCAAGATAACAGTAATTTTTACCCAATGGGATAAGTTGATCTTTGAATTAACCGTTTTTCTTTGTAACAACTCTTTATGTTCATTATTCTTTTTGGCGATATTTAAAGGTTTTTTTTTTTTTAAATTTACGCTTCTTCCTTCAACATGGCCTAAAAGGTGTCATAAAATGTACGGAAAGAAAAGTTTCGACAAAAAGAATAAAGTGAGAAATACAGAGGGATTGTAAAAAAGGAAAAAAAAAGAAAGTTCTGTAAAAGAAAATGAGAGAGAGAGAGAGAGAGAGAGAGAGAGAGAGAGAGAGAGAGAGAGAGAGAGAGAGAGAGAGAGAGAGAGAGAGCGTGTATAAAACCTAAAGCAAGAAAAAGAATCCTGGAAAGAAAAGGAAAGTGAGAGAATATATACAAAACACGGTAAAACAAATAAAAATGGAAACAAAAAAGTACTCTCTCCCCTCCCCTCTCTCTCTCTCTCTCTCTCTCTCTCTCTCTATATATATATATAATATATATATATATATATAATATATATATATACATATATATAATCACCAGGTTAGTTGGTGTTAGGATGATTCCAAGGTGGTCCTTTTTTAACAACGTAATGTCAAAGTTGATGTGGTCCAAATTGAGAGCTCAATGTTCAATGGTTTTGAACAGAGCAATATATTTGGTAAAGAAAAAAGTCGGTCATATTAGCATCAATAGATCCATTTCTACCAATATGAACAATTTAACGGTCTGATGAAACCCATGTGTATATACATATACATAAGGGTAGAAATAGATCTATAAATGCTAATATGACCGATTTACTGGAGAGAGAGAGAGAGAGAGAGAGAGGGGGAGAGAGGGGGAGAGGAGAGGGGCAGAATAGTAAGAGTCATGCCTTCCCAAGGGTAATAGCGTTACGTGAAATGAAAATAGTCTCGTTCAGGATTTGAACTCAAATATCTGACTTCTCTCCCACGATAATAACCATTACACACGGGTGCCTCATTAATGGACAGACACTTCTCTAAATGCCCTCGTTAAAAATAGATTACGTTACGCATACTATAAACGGGGGTGGGGGTGGGGTTCTGAAATACAGTTTCACCAGGAATTATTAGGAAATTGTGAGCATATGGACTAAGATAAATGGGGAAAAAATTTCTGAAATATATCATGGCGTGTGGAAACCTATAGAAAAACACTTAGTGTTCCAAAGGATGAATATTTAGTCTTGATGGTAATGTCGACGCTATAATGTGTCGGTTTTTGCAACCTCCTTCGGGACACGTAGTGAAATCTTGTGCGGAGATCTTAAAATCCTGCTCGTCATCAAATGTCCTGAAGAAGGTTGCAAAATTCGAAACATTATAGCGTCGACATTACCATCAAGAACAAATATCCATCTTTTGGAACACTTTGGTTTTTTTCTACATTATTCCGCGTATCATCCAATTGTTTTTGCTCATTTTACTCCGATCATGGTGTGTGAAAACTCACCTCTTCTTCGTCTGAGCCTTTTTCTCGGTCTTCCTTTTCTCGTGTGGTTGCCTCTGGCATTATATCGTCCAGCCACTTCAATTCTCTTTGTGTAAAAAGATAATCCATGGCTTTCCGAACGAAGCAAGTCCCTAGCACCTGGGAAAATCAGGAAGAAAAGAAATTAAAATAAACAAAAAACTCAAAAAATGCATCGATCGTACGTATAATTGATATAAAAATGATGTATACCAATTTGGATGTTTGCATGGTTACGGAAACACCCCCTACACACACACACACACACACACACATATATATATATATACATATATATACATATGTGTGTGTGTGTGTGTGTGTGTGTGTGTGTGTGTGTTGTAGTGGGGTCAAATAAAAACATCAAATGAATAGCAGCAAAAAAAGAAGCTAAGAGGTCACTACAAGCGGCCGTCCCCATTCCACCCATGGATGTCACGGATGATACCAACATCAACGGAAGAGTATATATATATAGATGCCAAAAGGACAGATCGGTCATTCTATTCGTTCTGAAGAAGGGATATAACATCCCCGAAATATTTACGAAATAAAACGAAACTTGACATTCAAAAACTAAAAGAGTTTCTTATATTTCCCACCTAATGCTTCGTACTAAATCCTAAATAATATATATATATATATATATATATATATATATATATATATATATATATATATATATATATATATATATAATGAATAGAGAATAAATGAGAAAAGTATTGGCATAAAAAGGTGCTCAATGCTAATAAAGCAGAGCAGGTTTATAATCAATAGTAATGGTATTATGGATGATTTAAACTCATGAACTATAAGTTTCATGCTTATGCAATCTTCAGATGAGTCAGAATTTTCTTCTCATATATATATATATATATATATATATATATATATATATATATATAATCAATAATAATGATATAATGGATATTATAAACTCATAACTATAAGTTTCATACTTACGCAATCTTCAGATGAGTCAAATGGTTGAGATTTTAAAAACCAATAGTTTTTTTAGCGTTATACTACTACTACTGCTATTATTATTAGATGAAAAATAAAGTGTCTACCATGGTTTCAATCAAATTGAAATGATTTCTTCTGGACCCTATTCTACGTTAACTAAGTCGATGTAATTCCTTAGTTAAATTGAAGATATTTATCGGATAATAACGGTTGAACACTACGTTATTTTTCTCTATATTTTTAATATATTGAGCACTTTTAGATTATTTACTGATGACACTGTGACGGAACAGTTAAAGCGGCAATTGGATACTATATATATATATATATATATATATATATATATATATATATATAGAATGAATAAATGGATATCTTCATTTGCTGAGATGGCGACTTGTGGTTCCGATGTTTTACCGACCGAGCTATGCGAAATCTGTGAAGAATGTAATGAGACAATTCAATTCCTATCTCGTTCGAAATAGTTCCTTTGGGAAACCACAAACCGGAAGAGGAAATAATCATTAGAGCTAAAGGAGAGTAAGGAGAGTAAGGGGGTTGTGTTGCCATAGCGATGTTATTATTTTTCGCCAAGAACTCATTAATCGTATTACGCTTCTCGGTATTCTCGTGTTTCATTTTCGCGACACACTGAAACAAATGCTCTCGAAATAACCAAAGACTAGCAGGACCTGTGGATATACCACATTATGATGATTTAATTATTACAACGTTTGATATGTTTACTTGAGAGCTATTGCCAAATAGTTTGATATGTAAAATGTATAATAATCTTCATTTAACTCTCTCTCTCCTCTCTTTTTTCTTTCCTTCTTTTTCTTTTTTCATTATGTTCGATTGAAACAAATTAGCGTTATCGCTTCCATGCGCTCTTCCTATGTTTTCCCTATATCTATCTGTGTAGCGTGTCCTTTTTCTTTCCTTTTTTCTTCATAATAAAAACGGGATGGTTCTTTATTTTGCTGAAGTGACAACATTCATAAGAAGTAAGAATTCAGTGGATAAGTAACACGAGATAATCAGGATTTACATTTTTGCATTTCCTCTTGGATTATTTGGACAGTCTTATTTTTAACCAGAGGGTGTTGCAAGATAATAGCGGTCGTACAATTAAGGAACATAAGTATTAGTATATAGATTATTATTACTGAGAGCTGAACGTGAAATTCTGAGAGGCAAACTTGAATTGAATGTTTTCGCACGTGTTTTAAGGTCAATATTGATCTGGTCAGTACGCATGCGTATATGTGTATCGGTG
>CM042155.1:58595129-58637629 GCA_023376005.1 Doryteuthis pealeii | reverse complement strand
ATTTTTTTTTTACTTTACTGCAGATACTATTAACCAGGACATATATCTCTTGTCTGACTAGTTTCATTTCGATCCATTCGAGTGGCCGGGTCAATTTTTAAAAAATCAGGTTGGAATTTTTTATGCGTACACCAAGTTTTTTGTCGAGGACTTTCAGCACATGACAAGCCTTCATTTTGAAAGTCAAGACGTGGTTGGTACACGTGAAGACAAAAGTCAAGACGTGATTTAAAAAGTTAAAAAAGATTTAAACAGAAACGTCATAAACGTTGACTTCACCATCCAGAATAAATTCATCTTTTTTTTTAGAATACTTTATTTTTCTATGTCCTACATATTGTTGGTCTATCTATCTATCTATCTATCTATCTATCTATATATATATATATATATATATATATATATATATATATATATATATACATAATGTATATTTTTGGGATTAAGTGTGAAGCATGGGTAAAGTATGATGTTAATGAGAAACTGAGTTGGATGTTATATACTAAGTTCCATTTTATTTCATCCAATATTTCGAGAGAATTACTTCTCTTTTACAATTTTTTTTAGACTCCTGTATATACAGATATAATATATACATTGAAAATTAGACTCATCAATATACTAACAAAGAAGCATACGTGGACTCCACAATGACAATATATATATATGCAGTTGATAGGTAATCTGTATTTGAAGGGGCCTGATTCCATAAATTCAAGAACAGACGAGTTAGAACGCCGCTAAGTGAGTTGCCCGTTGGAATTCCAGATTTTTGTCGGTAGTATTGTTGTTAAATTTGAAATGCGTTACGTTGGTTATATGTCTAGTTATATCGACTTAATGGATAGAACTTGAATTTCATTTTTCGTAGATGTGGTGAGAAGGTTTAATCATCTAGTTGCTGATGCTGATGCTAAAATTATGATGATCTAGATCTGAAAAAGAAAACAATAAGAGAAACAAAAGACAGAGAGAAACTTACCATAATCGGGAAGACAATCGATACTGATTTAATTGTTTTGATCACCCACAAAACAATGAGACAGAATGATTGAATGACTGTAAAGAGGTGGACCCTTTTGATAGGCACATGGCGTAAATACATGTGATCCGGTTGATACTTGGACGGCATGAAGAATAACAAAATACGATCGACCAACTGGAAAGAAAAGGAAAAATAAATGAAGTTGTATAAATGAATGGAGTCAAACTTAACAGGTTTTTATTTGCTTTTTGCTTCAAGAAACGGCCGCAAAATTCAAAGTTTCAATATCAGCAATGACAGAACCTTTGTCCGCCCTGTTGGTTGAGGCGTTAGAATGCACCGACTGCACCTCTGCAGAGGGGTAAGACCCCCCCCCAATAAGGCCACCTGTTGGCCGTGGGTGGCGACCCGTGATGCTTAAGGATAGAACCCAGGTGGATGAGCAGTTTATGACTTGCAATACTCCACTTTGGCCCTATCTTGGGCTAGACGGGCGGTCGGAGAGACCCCTCCGATCAATCGGCTGGTCACGTCAAGCCCTAGCACCTATATGTCCATGACTTCTGGTATGCGATCTCTCCTGTGTTTTGCTTGAAGTGTCCATATAGCTGTTTTTCTTCCCATTTCTGTTTCCTTGTTTTTGTTATATTTGTTCTCGTCCATATATTGCAATTGTTTTTTTTTCTGGCTGTATTATTATTATTATTATTATTATTATTATTATTATCGGTTTTTCACACCTGTCGTAGGACTCTTTTGAGTATTTTAGCCGATCATAGCCATGCTGTAGTTTGATGGTCCGATTCTTCCAATTCACCCATATTCTTTTCCAGACCATTAGAGGATGTTCCAAGGGAACCAATTACAATTGATACGACCTTAACCTTCATGTTCCACCGTTTTCTCAGTTCTCTGGCAAGGTCCAAGTATTTGTTTATCTTTTCGTTTTTTTCACTTTCACTCAGTAGTCGGCCGGGACAGCAAAACCTACGAGATGACAGGTTCTCTACTTGGAATGAATATGACTCAAGATATATATATATATATATATTATAGATGAGATTTAAATGTTTATGTTTAATAGTTAATTCAAAATTTAAATATTTATGATTAAATGTAAATTAAAGTTTAGTATTTGTTTATTTATTGACGATTATTGTTTTAACAATAAGAAAGTTCCTTAGGTCATGTAAATACATTTTCTACCGTTTTTAAAGTTCATAAGGGAAGTGATATATATATATATATATATATTAGACTTAGATATTTAGCATTATAGTCTAGTTCAGGGAGCTTAGACAAAGTGTCTAACTCTCCCAACTCATCAGATGCGAATGATAGCATCTGATGAGTCGGAAGAGTTGGACACTTTGTCTAAGCTCCCTGAAATAGACTATAATGCTAAATATCTAAGTCTTTTGTTATTTCTTTACTTATATAATATATATATATATATATATATATATATATATATATATATATATATATATATATATATATATTGTGTGTGTGTGTTTGTATATGTGTGTGTGTGTGTGTGTGGTGTGTGTGTGTGTGTTTGTTTTGTGAAGAGATAGAGAGAATAAAACATGAATTATGTAATATCAAATAAATGCTCTTATAGTACCAGCCATGACACAGTGCTGACTGGAATGATGACATAGAATATTATGAAATAACAATTTTGATTCAAAAATAAAACAATGATGTCCTGTTCTTTTTGCAACCTCCAAGAAAATCTGGAATTCCGTGACATTTCTGATAATCACAAGACAGAAACATCAGCAGGATTAATTGAAGAATTGACGTCAATGACCCCCCTACGCCTCACCCCACCTCAGGATAATTCGTAAAGAACTTACTTGCATTCCTTTAAGAGCGGCCACACCCATGTAAAGAAAGACACCGTACAGCACAGCCATCGGAATAACCTGAAACAAATATCAAAATGAAAAATTACCGGATTTGTCGGCAAATAGGACGCACTTACCCTGAATTGCCCTGCGTCTTATACATCGTAGGTGAAGTTTCAGACCTCCTGTAAGCTTAGGCTAATCTTCTCTCTGATGCTCACTAACCCAACATGCTCACTACTTTTACCTACCCTGCACTGCCAAATTGCTTTTATACAGCTATGTTTCTGCTTGTGTAATGCACAGCTAGACTGTTTTCAACAATATACTTAAATACACTAAAAACTTTTTTTTCCTGAATCTGACCTGTTGAAATGGGGATTCAACTTATATGCCCGCACGTCTTATATGCCGTCAAATACGGTAAATACGATTTCTCTGAATATTTGAAATGAGTCTTCATAATTAGACACATGGCGCAAAGGTAGAATTAATACAGTCCTGTGTGATAATCATCTCTAGGTTGCTGGTTCATCCTGGCCAAAGGCGGTAATAACATAGAATACTTAACAAAGCTTAACAGTTGTACCCGGTCACAGTTAACGGAATGAGAAGTCTAGCTCCGTGGATTGAATAAAGGGTTCGGTTCGAAGTTCCATGAAGGCCCCAAAATTTGACAAAAAGGTTCTCGAGTTCGAAGAAAAGCCTGAAGAAGGCCGACAGGCACATCGGCCGTAATGTTGTGTATATAACAATAAAGATGAGGACAATAGTCCGAATAATACAAATAATACAAAAATTAAATTATCATTAGTCTATTAATGAATTAACTTCCTCCTCAACGGCGACAATGACAAGAGGTGAAGTATCCCCTTTTTACACTGGTGGAGAAACAACGACGAACTCATAAGTGACGTTTTCCCTGTGGAAGCCTGCACATGAGCACGTCAGTGTGGGCCGTGAAAATTAGGGGTACAAAGTTTTAAACCCTTTTTGGACAAAAATAAGGAGTGGATTTTATTGAATTTTGGTCTTAGAATAGGAAATTATGTCAAGAAAGTGAGATACATAGAGACATATTCTTTATTTTTTCGCCCAACAGAAAGTATTAATTTCTCTGAATTTTTTAGATGAGGCTTGATAATTAGTATTATTTGTATTATTCAGACTATTGTCCTCATCGTCATTGTTATCTGTACAACGTGCCCTCCGGCATTTTTCAGGCATTTCTTGTCGTAATCGGAAACCTTCTTGTCGTAATAAGAGCCAATCAAAGAACTTTGAACCTTTATTCTGTCCACGGGGTTATCCTGTTCTCAGTCCGAGAAGGTTCCCGAGTCCGGCAAGAAATATCTGAAGAAGGCCAGAGGGCACATCGGCCAAAACGTTGTACAGATAACCATGAAGATGAGAACAATAGTTAAAATAATACAAATAATACTAACAATTATTAAAATACTTACACTCAATATAGAAGTAAAAAGCACTGATAATCCACTCAATAAACCAACCATTAAAGCCGTAACACGTTGTTCCCTGGAAAGAAAGAAAAATTCAAGTTCAGAAAAATCATTTTTATCTTTCTATACATATATAAAGGGCAATTGTGTGTATGTATGCATGTCCGGATGAAACTACAAAAATGAAATAATTAATGACAAAGTAAATACATATACAAATTAGATATCACCGGTTCCTCCTTTTTGTGCAAAAATCACGAATATTTTATTTATATTCGATGATATTTAAAAAATTAGAATATACATAGAAATTGCATTAAAATTCTACTTAAAATGTCCAGCATTTGTAAATCTTAAAAGTAATTAAATCAATACGCCAGAGTCTTTGTCTCCGCTGCCTAGTTGACGCTGGGTGGTCGCTTCTAGTCTCTTTCTCCCTCCCCCTTATCTCTCTCTCTCTCTCTCTCTCTCTCTCTCTCTCTCTCTATATATATATATATTATATATATATATATATATATAATATATATATATATAAAGGTTATATATATATATTTATTTGATGACAAAGCAACAGTCACGGCTTTTTGAAATTTTCGATTTTCTTTGCATTTGAACCAACGTCACCTGACGAATGTTTGCGGTTACGCATGCATGAAACCAAATGGTCGTGACTGTTCCTTTGTTATCAAATAAATAGATATATAAAACCTTTATATATTTATTTTATTATATTATATAATAGCTCTATTTTTATATTGAGCACTCTCCTAATAATACTGCACTTTGGCACACCGTTCCAGTAAAAGCTGGAGCAGTGACAATCCCATGCTATAGTTATATATATATATATATATATATATATATATATATATATACATATAATTGCACCTTGTCGACAGGCTTAGAATACACCGTCTCTAACCCCTCCACGGTGGGTAACACACCACCATAAATAAATAAATAAATAAAAAGATATGTATAACACTAAATTGCATCTGCTGATAAGACTCTAGTTCTGAACGTCTGGGAATATAGAGCGCACATTCGTTGACATTACTCCCTGATTTTTCCTTCTCCTAGACTGGTTGTCATACCAAGGTTAAAGAACCCAGTCTACCCTACTATTTACACATAACCAGAGAGAGAATAGTTGGATTCATCTGTTTCACAAGGGTATTAGCGCTATGTGAAACGCAACCAGCCTCGTCCAGGATTTGAACTCGGGTCACCGTGTCCATTTACAAGGACAATAACCATTACACCAAGCCTCTCCTGGAAGTCCATATATGCAAGTTAGTTTTAAAGAACATCATTTTTTGTTCAATATTTCTTGTTTTTTTTTATATGAGAATAAAAGTTATGTGAGAACAATCTATCGTGGTTTATTGCCTTGTGGCAAGTCTCAGCCGTTTTTATTATATATTTGCTAAACTGTGGTGGCTGAGGGTCTTAGTGTCCCGGGGATGACGTTAAACTATCTGATGGTGAAATTCCAATTCTGGAGTTCTTGGCAATGTTGAGTAGCCCTTCGTCACTACTATTTCCTGGTCAACTCTGACCCAGAGTGGTAGTACCGGTTAGTGTCCAATGTATGGGGCAAATAGAAAAATGAGTTTAAAAATGTTTTTAAAAATTGAGTACCCATCAAGAATGAATAAAACAAAATGTCTTCGGTATAAAATAACACAACAAGGGTTGACATACCGTAAAACCCAACCAACCAACCTACGACGGTAACCGTTACACCATGCGCCTCCTTGTAGCCCATATAAACAAATAAGTCTTATTGAATGTTAAGAAACGTCTTCATTTCTTGTTCATTTTTTTTTTGACAATGGAACATATATGAGGATTATAGAAATGTAATAACACTCTCTATAGAATTTCTTCTCTTTTGGGCCGAAGTGCTTTGCACAATTCCCTGGCGATTGTCAAGAAGAAAGATATCTTTTGACAATTTGTAAACAGAACAAATAAGTTTACTTGACATAATGCTGTAATTTAAATCGGATATATTAAATTGCTTCTGACGCCTCCATTCTAGGAAGTTGAGATTTGAATGACGTCATTAATATCAAGTAATTCTATTGGCTTCATCTGAACATCCTTGTATTTTAATAATCAACAGGGAATGGTCGAAAGTGCTTGAACCAGAAGAAAAAGACTAGGAACAGTTCTTATACACTCTTAATCTATCTATCCCTCACTATCCCATTCTTGATTGTTTATCAAAAAAACAATTTTTTTCGGAAAACAATATGAACAAAAAAACACATATGTAAAAAAAGGGTTTTTTTTTATAAACACTCAAAGGGAGAGAACTTTGTGAGACTTAATTTTGAATTTATCAGCGTCTATAAACTTAACCGAAAAATCAGTTTTGTTTACAAATATATAACCGTAAAATGTGAACTTGCAGACACATCAAAGGGATTAAATAGTGTCCTGAAGAAGGCAAAGCCTGAAACCTTAGGTAGATGCTCACTAAAACCTTTGTATAAACAGTTATATTTAATAAATAATGCTCTTACATTTGTAATTGAACACTTTATTTTCCTTTATTTCATCTCGGAAAAATTACCAATATATATATATATATATATATATATATATATATATATATATATATATATATATATATAAGGACCTGGCGGAGTTAGAATCCTGATGAGCCGTTTAGGTGAAACCTAGATAGGTAGTTTCTGAATTCTTCAGGTCCTTATAATTTTGCTCTCCTTAGCGTATTGAGCACTTTCTACATATATAACTTAGATAACTCTTTCGGTGTTTTTTCTTTTGGCCACTTCATTACGATACTAATGATTATTTTCTCACACTACGGGTGTTTTTTAGACTCATTTTTAAAACACATTTTTTAATGGGACCCTATCAGATACTTCCACTCCGAGTCAGAGTAGACTTTGGAGCAATGGCGATGAAAGAGTGCTCCACGCTTCACAGAGTTTCAAAATTTGTCACCGTTATATCCAGGACCCCACCCCCCTAACAGGTGCTCCCAGTCCAGTAAATATTGAACCAGGGAATAATGGCAATGAATTGGGCACAGGAGCCTCCCCCACAGGATGCAATTTATTGCCATTCCAAAACCCGCCCACATTTAATATTCATCTTTTTGATGGAATCATAAATCAGAAATATAAACACATCATAACGAAATTTGTTTTTATTATAGAAGAGAACCACTTAATATGTGACGATAACTTTATAGAAATAATCAAAAGTAATTTACTGTCCAATTTGTACGGAATGTTGTGGGGTCTGCATTTATGATGAATGTCATTTTTAATTATCAAAGTTCTCGGAGGAGGTAACTATGAAATGCGAGAATTTGAATCTTTCACTCCTTCATAAACAGCGCCATTTCACCTGGGGTTGTAGACTAATACACGGGCTGCATTAAAAAATAAGTTTAAAAAATTGAGTTAGAAAAAAAAATTGCATACCCAACAAGAATGAAGAAAATAAATTGTTATTTCTCTGAATGTTTGTGATGAGACTAGTTGCTTACTATTATCTGTGTTATTCGGACTATTGTCCTCATCTTCATTGTTGTTGTTTTTTCTCCAGCGGTTGTTCTGTATACGATCTCGGATCAGCTCATGCCCTACTCTTATGGTGATACTTTTTGCTCTCCTGGAATTAACTGGTAATTTTAGTGTTAAGCCTGGTGGAATTAGCTTGAAATCTCGGCATCTGTATAGGAACGTGAGGTGGTTCGTCATTTGTGCCAGTTTTTGATTCAGTTTATCTAGGAGTTTCCATTGACGGATTATATCGGGTCCGTGCGGATTATATATTTCTCTGAATGTTTGAGATGAGGCTTGATGATTACTATTATCTGCGTTATTCGGACTATTGTCCTCATCTTCAATGAAGATGTGGACAATAGTCCGAATAACGCAGATAATAGTAAAATAAAATGTCTTCGGCATAAAATAACCCAGTAAGAATTGACATGCCTTAAAATCCATCCAACCAACCAACCTTCATAAATAGCATCATACACCGACAACCTACTCGACGTGTAATGGTTATCGTCGTAGGGAATGTACACGATGATCGTTTGCCAATTTTTATATCATTCAATTGTTCCTCCATTCTCATGTCAAGTATAGTTGGGTGATTTTACTGTGTATATAATCTTAGTGTCATTAATATGTGTTGTGGATATAAAACACAGTTCAACATCATGATCTTACCTGACACTAGGTGAGGTGAAGAGGACCATAAAAGACTTTTAGTCTAAAACAATGTTGATTTCTGGTACTAGGAGAGGGTGGGGGTACAATAAAAAACTGGTCTGTAAAAATGTCTGTTATTACCCATACATATGTACCGCTGATCTGATGATACCTCTGTTGAGAAAGATATGAATCCAAATATCCTCTCTCCAGCTATGGGTAAATAGTTGGGCAGACTGGGTTCTTAAACGTTGGTATGGCAACCGGTTTTGAAAAAGGAAAACTCAGAATATAAACTCCGCTTAAAAATTGAGCTTGTGTCACATCCTGCTCGTGCGGAGGGGTTGGGACAATACACATAACAGCAACCCAACAGGTCTACGGGTCATTGAGTCATCTAATTTCAATAAATTCAATGTAGCATGGAATTAAGCTTAACTATTTGCCTACTTTAAACCGCTCACTGCGGCTCTCCTATCCCTGCGCATATCACACCCCAGCACAAAGTAAATAAAGAAAACTAATGGTTAGTTCATAATAATTGAGAAGAAGGACCTACAATGATAATCAAACTTTATTTGAATAGGATGAGTTCTGAGGTGAATAGATAGTGAACTTTGAAATATCCTATCATACAGGTAAAATCTACCAAGAAAATTTGGTACAGCCGTGGGGGGTGGGGTAGGTAAAGAGTTAATATCCGCCAATGGTTGCCTTTAAGTAAGTAGTTTTACTATTTACTTATCTTGACATAATTTAGATTTTCATTTTGCTTTTGCTTTTATATTAACGAATTTAAACATCTCTTATTACTGTCAAGGATTTGTACGAAGTGAAAATTTGGTTTCATATTTCCTGAGAATTTTTATTTCCCTCTTTTCCCAATCAAATATATTTTCCACAATTAAGAAAATATATTTACTAAGCTTAGATTATTAAAACCCAAGGTCACAAGTCTGATGCACTCGGTGAGGATTGAATTTAATTCAGTGATAAGGATCTACGAAACCATCTTACCAATTACATCCTCATGTCGTGGCCTTAAACATTGTTTGCTAAGCCTTGATTAAAATGACTTGAAGTTGTGTGGAGAGGAACCCAATGAGGATCTAATTCTCTTTAATAGTTAATCAAATTGACAGACAAGTTTTCTAACCAATAAGGTCATCGTAGTATGTTAGTGTGGGGCACCTAGTTAGGATTGAAATAAAGGGTTAAATCAAACTTAACGGACCTGAATTCGACCATCGCATGTCACCCCGCATTATTATTATTATTATTATTATTATTATTATTATTATTATTTCGGTTAAATTGAACTTAATGGACCTAAATTCCACCATCGTATGTGTCCCCACCAAAGAAAAAAAATCAGGGAATTAATCGAATTTAATTAAATTTTCAGTGTTGATATATTAATTAATAAAAGATATAATGAAACCGTGTTATTTTATTTAAAAAAACTTTTACATTTTTCAGGTCCGTTAACTTTGAACCACGTATCTTTGAGAATCTATATTACGCCTCAAAGATACATGGTTCAAACTTTTTGAATAAAATAACTGTTGCATTATATCTTTTATTCATTAATATACCAACACTGAAAATGTCATTAAATTCGGTTGATTCCTTAATTTTTGGTATTTTTTTCTTTTGGTGGGGAGACATACGATGGTGGAATTTAGGTCCGTTAAGTTCAATTTAACCGATATAATACCATGGAAGATGAAGAGAAAGATTGTACCAATTGTAATGGATCCAATTCCGCTTCTCGTAACCATGACAGTTCCAGCCAACCAGTTATCAGTAAGACTAACGTTCTTGTTTAACAATTCTATAAGTGTAAGGGCGAGATCTTGTTTTCATTTGTCTCTTTCTTCACCCTATGGTCGGCTGGGACCGCTATTTTCAATGTGTGGAAATTCCTCATTTTATTTACAATTATCATTTATTGTTTCTGTCGACGGTGGTTTGATATGCGACACCCCACTTTGGCCCTTACTTAATCAAGACAGGCGGTCGAAATGGCCATCTCCAATCAATCGGATGGTCACGCCAAACCCTAGTACCTACATGATTGTCCCAACCTTATTGCCCTTATGGCAAACCCCCAACCTTTTTTTATCATATATGTGCTAGAAGGTGGTGCCTAAGGGTCTTAATGTCCTGGTTATGACGATAAACTGCATATGATAATGAAATTCTAATTTTTGGAACTCTAGGGAATGTGGGGTACCCATTAATCATCATTATTTCCAAGTCCACTGACCCGGAGTGGTAGTACCTATTAGGGTACCATCTATGGGTTAAGTAGAATAAATGATATTTCTCTGACTTTTTTTTAGATGAGGCTTGATGATTAGTATTATCTACATTATTAGGACTATTGTCCCCATCTACAACGTTTCAGTCGATGTATTCCTCCGGCCTTCTTCAGGTATTTCTTGTCGGACTCGGGAACCTTCTCGAAAAAATACCTGAAGAAGGCCGGGGGAATATCGACCGAAACATTGTACAGATAACAATGAAAATGGGGACAATAATCCGAATAATACAGATAAAACTAGAGTAAATGAGTTTAAAGAATGTGTTTAAAAAATTGGGTTATAGAAATTTTGAATACCCATCAAGAATGACTAAAAAATAATCCAACAAGGGTTGACATGCCGTAAAATCCAACCAACCAACCAACCAACCGATGCCAACCAACAGAAATTTAAAAAACTTCCCGAAAATAAAAAAAATTAGAACGACCAACATTATTTAATCTTATGATGACATCTAAAATGTTTTATAAAAGGAATGACTGTATTTACGACTTAATGTTAGTTTAAATTTGTGAATGTGATTGGATATAAGCGGGAAAAGGAAAAAAAAAGGAAAATTAGGTTAAATGAAATGAAAGACGAACTGACCTGACGCCTAAAAAGGCTGGCCTTTCCCCTGGGGCTGTACACTCAGATTCTTTTTTAAGACTCATGACGTGAGCAAGTGCCGATACAGTCGCAGCAACATACCAGGGCAATCCAAGCAAGGAACAAATCAGGATACAAACAGCAACCACGAACATATCCAAATGATAACCACTTCCTTTCTATAATAATAATAATAATAATAATAATAATAATAATAATAATAACAACAACAACAACAACAACAAAGTTGTGGAATACGAGGGTCAAAGCGATACCTATTATAGTTGGTGCACTTGGAACGGTCCCAAAAAGCTTGGGAAAAAGACTGGACGATCTGGAAATCAGGGGAAGAATTGAGATCATCCAGACTTCTGCATTGTTGAAATCGGCTAGAATACTCAGAAGAGTCCTAGATACCTGAGGAGACTTATTCTCACTCAGACTCCAGTGAAATACCATCAGCTTACAGGAGTGAAACAACAACAACAACAACAACAACAACAACAACAACAACAACAACAACAACAACAACAGTAATGATAATAATAATAATAATAATAATAATAATAATAATAAAATGCCTTCTGACTGATATATGAACATATATATCCGTCAAGGAATATTTATAAACATATAATAAAATATTCATAATATATAAATATATATACATTAGTTATGATTTTTAACTATCAAATAATTTAAGAATAGATAACAAAATATATATATATATATATTTTAATAGATAACAAAAAAAGAGAAAAGATAACAAAAAATATTTTTAACTTATATATATATAATGAAATATTTCTAAACATATAATATATCAGTCAAGGATTAAAATAAAATAAGTAAATACAAAGATCTGGAAATAGAAATTGAAACATATGAGGCACCTTAAAACTACCATAATTCCAGTAATAATGAGAGCACTGGGTATGATTAAGAAAGAAACAGATAAACACATTAGCAAGATACGTAACAGTCCCAGCCTCTATAAAATACAAAAAATTGCACTTTGCGGAATTGCTCATTTCCTTGAGAGAGTATTATTAATGTGAATGGAAAAGTAATTGCCAAAGAGACAGCTCCACCACCTCCGCCCCGCCCCCCCCAAAAAAAAACAAATAAAAACAAACATGGCTTTTATTTCTTTTGTTTTCAACCATATTGAACTTTGAAATCCTCCCTTTCTTCAACCGTGTTTCCCCGAAAATAAGACAGGGTTTAGTATTATCTGCGTTATACGGACTATTGTCCCCATCTTTATTGTTATTTGTACAACGTTTCGGCCGATATGCTCCCCGGCATTCTTCAGGTATTTCTTGTCGGACTCGGGAACCTTCTTTTTCGAACTCTGGAACCTTCTTTTTGAACTCGGGAACCTTCTTGTCGTAATCGGGAGCCATCACGGAACTTCGAACCTAACCCTTTATTCAGTCCACGGGGGTATCTTGTTCTCATTCCACTAACCATAGCTGGGGTAGGAGTTGTGTTAATCATGTTTCTATGTTACTGCCTCTGCTCAGGATTGAACCCGGAATCCAGAGATAACTGTCACTTAGAACTGTCTTAACCTAACTACCTTATCCACTAGACCATAAATAATTATGATGTGACTGTGAAGAATGCTTATCCCTTTCGTCTGTCTATCGCTCACAACTAGGGCTTATTTTAAGGGGGGAGCTTATTTTAAGTGGAGGGCTTATTTTAAGGGGAGGGCTTATATTAAAATCATCCTGAAAATTCTCGCTAGGTCTTATTTTGTAGGTAGGTCTTATTTTCGGGGAAACACGGCAACTCCTCTCTCTTCTGCCCACCTTTTATTTCTTGACCCCCTCCTTCTTGTTCATTACCGTTTCTTTCTAAGTCCTCTTCCCCACGCTCGTTATTACTATTTCTTTCTCCACCCATCCTGTCCCACCTCCCCATCTTCTCGCCACATAGACAAATAAATTCTTTCTTTCTTTTACCTCTTCTTTATATCTTCTCTTTTCTTACCGTCTTCTTCTTCCTCCATTTCCCCCCCCTCTCACTATCAAATCATATATTTTCTTTCCTTTTTTTGTCTCTCACGTGCCGGGTTAGCTCAGTCGGTAGAGCGTTCGGCTAGAAACCTCAAGGTCCCTAGTTCGATACCGGTCCTCGCCAACTCAGCGTATGAGTAGCACAGGGATCTGTGCGGTAAAGTAAGGAGCTGATGGTAGGTGTGGCGCTCCAACAAGATGCCAAAGCAATCTCCTTGGTCAAGCACTAGTGAAAAGGGGATAGACTCCCTCGCTGATTGGCTGGTACCGACTTTAGACCACCCCGACAACTTTACGACTTACTTATCTCTCCTTTCTACCCTTTCTTTCTTCGTCTTCTCCTCCCACCTCCCTACTGTTTCTCTCTCCTACCTTTCCTTACTCTCTTCAACCCCCCACACAGACACATTAACTTCTATTCTTTTATCTCTCTCTCTCTCTCTCTCTCTCTCTCTTATCACGCCTTCCCCTCTCTTTCATCCTACTCGTCTTCTCCCCTCATTGGCTTATTAAATCTTTTCTCACCCCACACCATTTCTTTCCTTACCCTCTCTTTCTTATTTTCCCCTCCCACCTACGCGTCTTCTTTTCTGCCACTTCGGCATATATATATATATATATATATATATATATATATATATATATATATATTATAATTTCTCACTATTAAGCTTCGTTTTTTTTCTCAAAGTTTACTTTCACAAAATCAACAGTTCTGCAGAGACGTTTTCAGCTATAAATATACATTTTCAAATCCACTCGTATGAATGGTAAATTGCTTTGTAGACAAACACGTACTTATAGGTTGGTTGCTTGTTTGGTATAATGGTATATCAACCCTGGTGGGTTATTTAATGCCAAACATTGCTTTTAAAAAATATATATACATATGGTTTGTTAAGGAATAATTTTTGTTTACTTGTCAACCCAGTTGGGTAAATACGTTTCTAGAATAATTAACTCAAGAAACTGTATTTACCCAACACCTACGCTACGAGCGGGATGTGACACAAGGTCAATTTTTAAGAAGAGTTAAAGGGGTTTGAATTCAGAATTTTCCTTCTTGCTTAACTAAGGCTAAAGAACCTAGTTTGCTATTTACTCAAGTGTTTGAAAATCGCATATGTGAACATGCGATGTTGACTTTATGCCTTCGCTACCCTATATATATATATATATATATATATATATATAACACAGTTATCATTAAATCCACCAAGCAAATAAGTATAAAATCTTATTTAGTTTTCGATTTTTTCCTAAGACTGATTAAAAAGTTCTCAATATAAAGAGACGATTAAACCATTTTTAACCATTCGATTTTAATCGTATATATATATATATATATATATATATATATATATATATATATATATATATGTGTGTGTGTGTGTGTGTGTGTGTGTGTGTGTGTGTTTGTGTATGTTTATGTCTGTGTGAGTGTGTGTCTGTGAAGATAGACAGACAGACAGACAGACAGACAGAAGAGAGAGACAGAAACACAGACAGAGAGGAACAACGAGAGAGAGAGAGAAAGAGAGAGAGAGAGAGAGAGAGAGAGAGAGAGAGAGGGGGGTATTAATATTACTAAATAAATAAAAAGTGTATAAATATTGCATTAAACACATGATTAAATCTTAACGCTAAGTTGATTACAACCTCGACTTTTTTTCTTCTTCGTTCCCCCCCCTTTTCTTTTCGTCTGTAGCCAAATAAAATTGGCTTGCGTCTCAGACATTATTTTTACAGCCAGAAACAAGAGTCTGTCTGTTCTTTTAAGAATTAAAACTACAGAGAACACAACGTCTTTTATAGAGTCACGCAAGGAAATTCTTAAATTTAGCCGGCAGAGAAAAACAAAAACAAAAAACAAAAACAAACCCAAAAAACTAGTTCATTTTTGACGTCATCAATCTCCTCTTGGCTTGTTTTACTCATACATTAGTTTTGACCTGGCGCCTCCTCCTCAAACAAGGAACGAAAAGGAGTGGAAAAAAGAGAGGAAAGAAGCCACCACAGAAAAGAGAGCCAGAAGGAAGGAGAAAAAACAGTAACTTCAGCAAGCATCACTGTTTGTTAACCATCACTGCACCAGAGATTGCCATTCAAAAATTGGTCTGTTCAGCCACTCACGCAGTTGCAGATAAAAAAAGAAGAAAAGAGGACACTACGCCATCGTCTTTAGTAGACGGAAGGATGCCAACAACAGTTTTGACTAGCAGGGCCTGCGGATATACCACAGTATGATAATTTGACCGTTACAACGTGATCTGTTTACATTAGAGCTATTGCAATTGTTCAATATGTAGAAAGTATAATAACCTGGATTTTTTCTTTCTTTCATTTCATTATGTTCGATTGAAACAGATTAGTGTTATCGCTTCCGCGCTTTCACCCCTCTCTGTATCTTCCCCTTACTTTCTTCTTTCCTTTTTTCTTATATTTTCTGTGTAGCATATCCTTTTTCTTCCCTTTCTTTCTTTATAGTAAAAACGGAGCTGAGGTGACGACACTCATAAGAAATAAGAATTCGGCGATAAGCAACACAAGATAATCAGGATTTACATTTTTTTCATTTCATCTTGGTCGATTTGGACGGTCTAGTTTTTAACCAGAGGGTGTTGTAAGATGATAACGGTTGTACAATTAAGGAACATGAGTGTTGATATATAGATGAACGACTTTATATGTTGGTTGACTGTTATGTTAACCATGACTATTTTGATATATTTGCTTATCAGGAAATTGTGCTATTCTTCCTGGTAATGGCTCTGTTAGTATAGCTCTTCCTTTAACCCTCTTATTGTAGCGTAATTATTATGGTCTACAGGGAATTTTGGGATTGAAAATAAAACGGTAATCGGATTTCTGGAGAAAGAGAAGAAAAAGAAATAAGAACAAAGAAAGTTTGGAACTCAACTGACCCCGGAACTAAAGTTAAAAATAAAACCGGAAGTTCTAGTTTCTACAGGGGGCGGAAGTGACCCTCCCACCCCCGGGACGACAAACGGAAGAAGAGGAAAATCGGCCTTTTTGGGGCCTAGGCTTCGTGGGAGGCAGACGGGAGTGGGGCTTTCCAGGTTCCACCGTATGGGTTTCGCATAGTAGTACCGAACATGATTTACGATAGAATAATTTGATCTTATCCTCCCCCCTCTCTCTCTCCTTCTCTCTAAAAAGAACCCACGAGCCTAGAAAGGAATAAACAATCCTTTCTGACTCTACGGCTTGGGTATGTTGTTTCTGAACTAACAACGACTACTACTACTACTAACGACTAAAACTATGACTACAACTCGACTTGCTTCCCTATGCAACGCTTATTCTATTGTTGTGTCATACTTATCTGGTTTCTTCGGAACCCTATGCCCAGTGGCTTCAGCCATTGGACCGGTAAGATATTCAATATTAGCGTAATCATAGAGAACCATAGCACCAGGCAACACTTTCCCACTTCGTCTAAAAGAGACTGAGTTAGGTTTATTGCCCAGTGCTTGTGGCGCCTCAAATGGGAAATGCTGGAGGGATACACGCAATTCTAGCCACACACGAGCTTCGGTTTGTGCGTGGCTCCCCACGTAAATCGATCCTTGTGTATCAACTGATATGGTGGGATGTCAGTAAATAACCTTATCCCATTGTTATACCTATTTGCTAATGGCTGGATCGGATGTCTAAACACTGTATGGATCTGGGTTGATTCTCTGTTTTTTCTGGTCGGTTCACTTGAGACACCCTCTCATCTGTGTTCGTTGTTACTTTTAATAACAAACAGAAAGATTTGGGTATTTTCAGACGTCTTTTATTCAACCCAAGTTAACCATAAAAAAACAGAAGAAAAAGACATGACGGAGACACGTCTGTCTTGTTGAAAACCTAGAAGGGCCGGGTTAGCTCAGTCGGTAGAGCGTTCGGCTAGAAACCACAAGGTTTTTAGTTCGATACCGGTCCTCGCCAACTCAGCGTATGAGTAGCACAGGGATCTGTGGGTAAAGTAAGGAACTGATGGTATGTGTGGTGCTTCACCTTAAACGCCAAAAACATTCTCCTTGGCCTAGCGCTACTGAAAAGGAGATATACTCTCTTGCTGTCTGGCTGATACCGACTTTAGGCCACCCCGACGACTTCACTTCCTTTTTTAATTTTTTTTACTTACAACATCAAAGTTCCAAGTTCACCCCCACCCCGCTTTCTCGAACTAAAATGACCAATCACAACAGCTATAACAGTAAAGGTTCAAAGCCCTGTGAACCAGGATTCATTTTAATAATCAAGTTACGTTTTTTTAAAAATATTATTTACTTATTCTTTTCTTCACCCTTTTGCATATCTTCATTCTACGTTTCCCTATTACCTCAATCCTCATAGGACAGACTAATAGAAAAAGACGACCATTGCATTTGGCTATTACCCAGCTCACACTACTGCCACTCATATTGGCGGCATATCTGCGGCTACAGATTTCGTTTCCATTTCCAACCAATGCCAAAGAAAAAAAACCAGCCTGGAAGACATTCAATGTTGGCTTCTTTCTTATTTTTCAATTTTTACTCCACTCTAACACTTGTCTAGCTTCCTACAACGCCCTAAAACTCAGCAGGGCTGAAGAAATGGCGCAAGATCTTAAGTACGGGCCATTTAGTAATAGTCGATCTGAGAAATCTCTGGTCCCATGCAAGCCAGTACTACCTGCTGCCGGTCGATTGATCGGTGACTAAACTGGTTCTCCTACCAAGCATAGGGTGTGATGAGGAGATTAGCTAGACACGGCAGGATCAAACGGGTGGATAAACAACCTTGTAGGCTCAACCGCCATTTTCCACACTCATCGTGTGAGAGATACTAAGATTTTGATAAATCACTCTCATATAAAATTGGCAATGATGGAAGCCTTGTTTTAGTTAAAGTATCTGTCTATGGAATAGCCAGACTAGAATTTAAAGTTTCTGTAATTATATATATATATATATATATATATATATATATATATATATATATATATATAAAGGAGAGGAAAGGAGTTTAAAGAGAAGGACCAATATATATATATATACCGTTTTTGACGGCATATACGACGCACTTTTTTCCAAAAATTTAGGCTCAAAAACTTGCTCCTGCGTCTTCTGCTAATCTTCTCTATGATGCTCACTAACCCAGCTTACGCTCAGTAATTTTACCTACCCTGCACTGCTAAATTGCTTTTATACAGCTATATATATATATATACACATACACATGTAGAATTAAACAAAAGACACATCTGTTTAACAATTTTATTTTTGATCTTTTCGAGTTTTCTGGCCAACTTTTTAAAGTTTGGGTGGAATTCGTGGATAAGTCCACCAAAGTTCAGTCCCAAGTACTTTCATCATCAGGGGTGATGTGTTCAAGTTTTTAAAAAAAATAAATTAATGTGGAGGCTGAAAGGAGACGAATTGATGAGAAAGGTGTTATAAGTATTTTAAAATATGTGTACGGCATTGGAAATTAATTACTCCGGACTTGAACTTTGGTGGACTTATCCACGAATTCCACCCAAACATTAAAAAGTTGGCCAGAAAAATCTGAAAGATCAAAAATAAAATTGTTAAACAGGAGATGTGCCTTTTGTTTAATTCTACATGTATAAATGAAAGAATGCTGCCCAAATACACACACACACACACACAGATATATATATATATATATATATATATATATATATATATATATGTTTGTGCGAGTACACATGTGTGTGTGAGTGTGTGTATGTGAGTGTGTGTGTGTGTGTGTGTTCTTACCTTCAATTTATTCTCTTTTCGATTAACGATGACTGCCGTGATTTGCTGATCCATAAAAATCAAAATGACAGCGAGAAGAGCGGGAATGATCGCCGCTGGAATAACCCACCATGGATTCTTTTCACTAACTGGATTGATGAACCATTCACGGTTGGGACGTGTCGGCTGAAATACAAATAAATAAATAAATAAGTTCATTATTTTTTAACCAACCAGAATACCATACAAATTTATCCAATTCAAAATTTCTCTTTCAAAATCAATTTAGTGTTTTTTGAGCTTTAAACAAAAAATAAAAAATGAAAATCACATTGGCCCAGAAGATATTTACACTGCCCTTCATGAAGTTCTAAATGTTTTGTTCATTCATGATGAACTCGAGAAAGGTCTTGGTCAATGCTGCAAACCTTAGACAAGATTTATTTTGACAAACTTGCATATACCAAATTGGTTGAGGCTCTTTTTTTGAGTGGAATTTTAATATCCACAGGGGAATTGTGTCTGACGATGAAAGAGAAGATTCTGCTCCTGCAGGGTACTTATATCTTTACGCCCTCCTTCAGTCAGGTTAATTTATGTATTTTGGCCAACAATATTGACGAATCTGCAAACAGCAAATTGGTGGAGGCTCTGTACAAAGAATATGGAATTAACCTGCTGAAAGATTGAAGATAGAAAAAAACGGTTATTTCCTATAACTCCAACCTAAAAAGGGGGAACCACTCTAATTGACTGATAAGTTATTTATTTATTATTGATCTACTAGGAAAAAAAGAAGACGGGGTTAGGTTTAGGGTTAGTTTAATGGGAAAATAATGGGTAGATTAATTAACAGATATAATTCATTCAGAGTGGTCCCCTTTTTTTAGGTTGGAGGAAATAACCCAAAAAACTTTTAGAATGGACCGGTCCTTGAAGGATCGACACAAAAGAAAATTTAATGGTTGTGGTTATGTAGTGGCAAAGTATGAGAGGCGTTGGGAATTCTTAATAAGTATCCCCACTCGAAGAAATAAATGTGAAAAAAGTAAAATTGTAAATCAGGAGCTGCGATCAAGTCACTATGGAATAAACAATTTGTTTTTATAACACATACATATACATGCTCTCTCTCTCTCTCTCTCTCTCTCTCTCTCTCTCTCTCTCTTTCTCTCTCTATATATATATATATATATATATTATATATATTTTAAATTTTGCTCAAAAATTGCCCTGCGTCTTATAAATCGTGGATGAAGTTAGATACCCCCCATAGGTTAATCTTCTCTATGATGGCCACTAACCCAGCTTACGCTCAGTAATTTTACCTACCCTGCACTGCCAAATTGTTTTTATACAGCTATGTTTCTGCTAGTGTAATGTATAGCTAGACTGTTTTCAACAATATATGCTGCTGAAATGGGGGTGCGTCTTATATACCCGTGCGACTTATATGCCGTCAAATACAGTACACATTTGAATGCGCGTGGTGTAATGGTTACCGTCCAAGGAAATGGACACGGCGACACGAGTTTAAAACCTGGATATGACTGTTTGTATTTCATATAGCGATAATACCTTTGGAAAGGTATGAATGCAACGATTCTCTCACCAGCTATGGGTAAATTGTAGGGCAGACTGTGTTCTTTAACCTAGATTAGGCAACTAGTCTAGGAGTAGGAAAACTTAAATTCAAACCTGTTAAACACCGCTTAAGAAATTAACCTTGGGTCACATTCTGCTTGTAGAGAGGGTGTATATATATATATATATATATATGTGTGTGTGTGTGTGTGTGTGTGTGTAGATCTAGGTTTGGGATGGCGTAGACCCAAGTGTCAATGGCGTTTGGAACGAATATCAATCCAGATGACTCTCTCCTCTCTCTCTCTCTCTCTCTCTCTCTCTCTCTCTCTCTCTCTCTCTCTCTGAACTAGGAATGATGATTATTTTCCTCACCTTGAATTTCCTGGGGACATTCAATTTGGGGTCGGGATGCCGAGGAGCATGTCGATTCCAACCATTATAATGATGGAGAGTAAGACAGAGAAATCACTTAAATTTTGACGCACCTGCAATCGAAAAAGAAAAAGAAAGAAAAACAAATTATATTATGAATAAACAATCTTTTTTTTTCTGAAAAGAAAATCCGATAATCTGTTAAGAAAAAGAAGAAAATTCTAATTTTCTTTCTTTCTTTCTGATTAATAAATTTAAATAGTACACAATTGGGAAAAGAAAGATTGTATAGCACCAATATTCTAAGTGAAGGGATCTTGATTGTTTTTAAAAAATCCTTGTTGTCGAGTTTCTGCGAACTGCAGAAAACTATTATATCTACAAAGTTGCTTTTTTCGGGTTTTTTTTTGTCTCTGCTTTAATTTATTTTCATTCATTCATCTTTTACTATTCATCTTATCTTGAATTTATTTTACTTACTTTCTTCTTTCCTTCCTTCATTTACTTTTAATCATATATTGCATTTTCTTTCTTTCTTTCTTTCTTTCTTTATTTCTTTTCTTTCTTTCTTTTTTCTTTCACTGTTGATCTCACCTTAAAGTTTTCAATCAATTCATTCATTCTCTCTTTCTTTCTTTCTGTTTTTCCCAGTTCTTCAATTTTACATTTAATTATCGTTGCTCATTCTTTCTTTTCTTTCTTTCTTCTTTTCTTTCTTTCTTTCTTTCTTTCTTTCTTTTCTTCTTTTTTTCTTCTTTCTTCTCTTCTTTTTCTTTTTCTTTCTTTCTTCTTTTTTCTTTCTTTCTTTCTTCTCTTCTTTCTTTCTTTCTTTCTTTTTTCTTCTTTCTTTCCTTATTTGTTTTCTTCTTCCTTCTTTTTCTTTCTTCTTTCTTTCTTTCTTCTTTTTTTTTCTTTTTCTTTCCTTATTTGTTTTCTTTCTTCTTTTTTTTTTCTTTCTTTCTTTCCTTTTTTTCTTTCTTTCTTTTTTCTTTCTTTCAGTACAGTGAAGTTCTTATTCATTCTTCAGTTTCCTGTCTACTTCATTCCTTACTTTCAATCTTCTCAAGGCTTTTTTTTTCTTTTTAATAATCAAGTCACTTTTTAAAAAATAAAAGAATACTTATTTCCTTTTTCTTTTCTTCTTCCTCCTTTTGCATATCTTCATTCTACGTTTCCCTTATTACCTCAATCCTCATAGGACAGACTAATAGAAAAAGACGACCATGCATTTGGCTATTACCCAGCTCACACTACTGCCACTCATATTGGCGGCATGTCTACGGCTACAGACTTCATTTCCATTTCCGACCAATGCCAAAGAAGAAAAAAACCCAGCCTGGAAGACATTCAATGTTGGCTGCTTCCAAAACAAAGAAACTAGGACGGAATTAGAAAAAAGTACGGAATCCAAACTCGAAGACTACGGCTGACCCAAATTCTCGAGGTTCTCGGGGTTTATATAAACTCTGCTATCCAAGAAATCTAAAGAGAAAAAAAAAAAAAAGGAAAAAAAAAAAAGGAAAAAAAAAAGGAACATTCTTGGATACTTCACAACGAGACGTCGAGGTTTGATGAAAACGTTCAGAGATTCCGGGAACTGCTACCCAGGAAATAGAATCTGTACTCCAGACACCCTTATACGATGAACGTGTCTACCCGAAAAGGAAGTTCTTTGTCATTCTTCGTGACTTGTTGATGTGTTGGTTGGTTGGATTTTACGGCATGTCAATCCTTGTTGGGTTATTTTATGCCGAAGACGTTTTGTTTTATCAATTTTTGTTTAGTATTCCTTAAAAAAAAAATTAGTTTTTTAAAACACATTTTTAGAACTGATTTTGTTCTATTAAATCCATAGATGGGACCCTAACAGGTTTGTTTGTTTGATTTGTTTTACGGCATATCATCTTCACTGGGCTATTTAATGCCGACGACAAAGTTTTGAAATAAAGTCATTCTTAATGGTTACTCAATCTTTTTTTTAAACACATTTTTCTATTTAACCCATAGATGAGACCCTAACAGGTACTACCACTCCAGGTCAAAGTGAACCAGGGAACCCTAACAGGTACTACCACTTAGAGTGGGCTTGGGAGTAATGGTAATGAAGGGGTACTCCACATTACCCAGAGCTTCAGAATTGGGACTTCATCATCAGATAAAGTTTAACGCCATACCTAGGACATCTAACCTAACAGGTACTACCACTCCGGGTCAGAGTGGACCTGAGAGTAATGGTAATAAAGGGGTACTCCAAATTCCCTAGAGCTCTAGAATTGGAACCTCACCACTAGGTGAAGTTGTTTGTTACCTGTGTGTTTCATTTGTTTCATTCATTCATTTATTTTATTGTATTTTATTTTATTTTTTAATTTCATTTTCTTTAAATATAGTTTTTAAAAAATATTTTCTTTTTCTTCTTTCATTATTTCTTTCTTTTCAATTTCTTTTTCTTGTTCTCCTCTTTCCTCTTTCTTTTTTAGCTTTTTTCTTTCTTTCTATATTTTCTTCTTTCTTGTTTATTTCTTTCTATCTTTTATTTTTCGCTTCATTCATTATTTATTTTCCATCTTTTGTTTGTTTGTTTGTTTCTTTTTCAAATTTGCTAGTTCTTTCTTTCTTTCTTTCTTTCTTTCTTTCTTTCTTTTATTTTGCGCTTCATTCGTTAATTCTTTTTCATCAATCTTTCTTTCTTTTTCAAGTTTTTTTGTTTGTTTGTTTGTTTGTTTCTTTCTTTCTTTGTCCCTATACAAAAAGTTTATCTACCCTCAGTCATTCTCTGAATCTCCTCACACTCGACCAGTGGTTTCCAAAGTCGACAGTGAGACAAAAGGGGCATTTGTGATGGGGGGGGGCATCTGGAGCACTTGATAAATAACTTGTTTATTTCCAAAATCAAAATGACAACATATTTGTCATAAACACCAAGGTAAAGGAACACATATGCAGTTTATACTGAATAAAATACATCATTGTGTTTAATCTTGTTTTTAGAATGAAGCATCCAAAAAATAGGTGTGTCATCTGCGTATATGAGGGGGGGGGGCGCTAGGAATCCACTGGAAAGCGAAGGGTGCGCTAGCCGGAAAAAAGTTTACGAAGCATTGCACTAGACGGACACATTTTCGTTAATTGTCCCCATACGAAATCGAAACCGCTTCTACAACTCATGATCGTGTGTAAGCAACATCAAGACCGATTAGTTAGAACTTATCTGTTTTTTTGGTATGCAGGATCCCACCGATCACGAAATTAACAAAACAGTCTAATTATGTTATATTTAGATGGACAAATAACACAACACCGACACCAAAACTACCACAACTTTTATCTCTTTCTTTCTTTCTTTCTTTCTTTTCTTTCTTTCTTTCTTTCATTCTTTCCTTCTTTCTCTCTTTCATTCTTTCTTTCATTCATTCATTCTTTCATTCTCTGTCTTTCTTCCTCTCTTTCATTCTTTCTTTTTTTTCTCTTTCTTTCTTTCTTTCCTTCTTTCTGTCTGACTTTCATTCATTCTTTCTTTCTTTCTCCCTTTTATTCATTCTTTCTCTTTTTCATACTTTCTTTCTCTCTTTCTTTCTTTCTCTCTTTCTTTCATTCATTCTTTCATTCATTCATTCTTTCTTCTTTCTTTCTTTCTTTCTCTTCTTTCTTTCTTTCTTTCTTTCCTTCCTTCCTTCCTTCCTTCCTCATTCTCTCTCTCTCTCTTCTCTCTCTTTCTACCTCTCTCTTTTCCTCTCTTACTTTCTTTCTTTCAACAACAGCTGTGAAAACGTAACCTGGCCATCAAAACAATGACTTTTCAGTCAAGTTAATTGCCAGTCATTGAGATAGAGTAGCAATGAAATTTTATAATTCAACTTCAATTCACAACCTTTTAGTCCAGATGTTGAAATAATCTAAATACAATTTAGAAAACGTCAAGAAAGGCCACTTCACCGAACAGTTCAGGTGGCAAAAGAAAACTTTTACTGGTTACCCTTAAAAATTTACGATACCATATCTTTGACACGAAGTCATTTATTTGATACCCGATACTCAACAAAAAGGTGTGGAGTGAGAGGTGCACTCTGATAATACGGGCAATGAGCGAAGCAGTTGAGCTATTTTGAATGTTCCACCCTAAAATATAGTGGGTGAAACGAATGTTAACAACAGCTGGTAATAATAATAATAATTAGCCCCCAGTAAACCACCAGCTTAGGTGGCTGTGAAGATCTAGTGTTGATAAAAAAAAAAAAGAACTTGTCAACTGGTGGATTTTGCAGTTCTAGCAGATCACAGGGTGAAGCTAAAGGAAAATGAAAAAATGGACAAATATCTGGACCTTGCCAGAGAATAGAAAAAGTTATGGAATATGAAAATGAAAGTGATACCAATTGTAGTTGGTGCACTTGGAACGGTCCCAAAAGGATTGGAAAAGGGTTTGGAAAGTTTGGAAATCAGAGGAAGGATTGAAACCATTCAGAACACTGCACTGCTGCAATCTGCCAGAATACTCAGAAGAGTCCTGGAGACCTGAGGAGACTTGCTGTCACTCAGACTCCAGTGAAAGACCATCAGATAACACTGATGTGAAAACTCAAAAGGAGTAAATAATAATAATTGTTATGTGGTGTCTGGAACAGACGCTGTCTTAGTCAACTGTAGTAGCCAACTGCTTATTACTGGGACAGTTTTGCTTTTATAGCATTAACTCATCTATATATAATACCACAATAATAATAAATAATAATGATAGTAATATGATAAACAACAACAACAACAACAACAACAACGAGAGTCCTGGACATTTGAGAAGACTTGTTGTCATTGAGACTTCAGTGAAAACCCTGCATTTAAAACTGGCATAAAACGCTCAAAGAGTAAAATAAATTAAAAGTTAAACTCTATTATCGTTTTTACTAAAGAGTGGTAAATGTTGGACAATGTATTTTCAAAAATATCTGTAGTCGATCAGGACTCTATCAGCAATTAAATGACCCACTGAGGTTGATATGCCGTAAAACAAAACAAATCTAACCAAACCTTCAGGACTCTATTGCAAACTGTTGCACTTATATTACAGGCACTCGTGGTGTATCATCGTAGGAAATAGACAGGACGACACAAGTTCAAATCCTGGAGAAGGTTGGTTGCATTTCACATAGCGCTAATACCCTTGGCTGTGGTGATCCGATCGTAGTGTAATGGTTAGCATGTCAGTCTTGCAGATCAATTACTATGGAATAGCAACTTTGATTCTTGCATATCTGGCCTTGTGTCACATCCTACCGGTGTCGAACGGGGTGGTTAAATACTTACCCTTAGGAAAGGTATGCATTCAACTATTCTCCCTGCAACTATGGGTGGGTTAAACTGGATTCTTTAACCTTGGTATGGCAACCAGTCTAGGAAAAGGAAAACTCAGGATTCAAACTTGTTAAACTCAACTTAAGAAAATGACCTTGTGTCACATCCTGCTCGTGCGGAGAGATTGCTAAATATGTATATGTTTGTAAGCGAATTTGATTGTTGGGAAATATTTTCTTTTTGTTTGGTTTTATAAACTGGTAGAAACAGTTTTCACTAACTAAATATGCATCAATATATTAGTAGAAATTATGTTAGATTTTTCCTTAACTACACCGCCCTGTCATCTGGGGCGTTAGAATGCACCGACTGCACCTCTGCAGAGGGGTAAGACTCCCCCAATGGGGCCACCTGTTGGCCGAGGGTGGCGACCCGTCATGATTAAGGATAGAACCCAGGTGGCTGAGCAGTTCATGTCTAGCAATACTCCACTTTGGCCTTTTCTTGGGTAGACGGGCGATCGGAGATGCCCCCTCAGATCAATCGGCTGGTCACATCAAGCCCTAGCACCTATATGATTTTCCCAACCCTATTGTCTTTATGGCAAGCCCCAACCCCTTTTTATCTTATGGGTGCTAGAAGGCGGTGACTGGGTCTACATGTCTTGGGAATGACGTTAAACTTTATCTGATGGTGCGGTTCCAGTTTTGGAGGTTTGCGGAATGTGGAGCACCCCTTCATCATCATTGCTCCCTGATCCACTCCGACCCGGAGCGGTAGTACCTGTTAGGGTCCCATCTATGGGTTAAATAGGAAACATGAGTTTACAAAATTGTATTATCCATTAAAAATGAAATTATTTCAAAACTTTTTCAGCATTAAACATTTTTTTTACCAATAGAAGTATTCGGCATAAAAATGACCAAGGGGTTGACATGCCGTAAAACCCAAACAACCAACCAACCAACAACCAACCAATCATTAACTACATATGTATCAATAATCTGGTATAAATAATGTATATAAATCTGCAAACAAATCTATTTGAACCATAATTAGAATCCTAAAAGATAGTACCATTCCGGGTTAGAATGGACCTGGGAGTAATAGCAATGAAGGGGTACTCCACACTTCTAAGAGCTCCAAAATTGGAACCTCACCACTAGATGCAGTTTAGCGTCATGCTCAGGACAATTATCCGAGGATGAAACCTGTTAGAATACTAAGGAGAGTGATAAGATTTGCTGTTACTTAAATTCAAGTGAAATCCATTCCTACAGATGTTGAAAGTTCAATAAGTACAAATAAAAAGATGAATAAAAGATTGTTGACTTACCCAGGTTGGGAAAAAGCGACTGGTCTTGAAGGATTGCAATCCATTTGCTACGGTAAAAGTTCCGATGAAGAGCAGAATTGAAAGGAAGAACACATCAGGAACAAACTTGCAGTCGGGACCAACAAGTTCTCCTCCCCTCTGAACACAGTCTTCAAGGAACGAGAGTTGAGTGCCATTAGAGGTGATATTCAGAGGAGGAGAAAGCGTTGGCATTGCGTAGGTCATATTCGGATTGGATTCATTGAAGAGGCTGTGGTTGATGGGTAGGCACTCGCACTGGAATGAGTGATCAAGTTCCACGTGTGTTTGAACCGGGTACTTTTTGGCGATCCCAAATGTTTTCTTGAAGGCCTCCACGATGAAGATGATCGCAATTAACGAGGCGAAGCTCTCCTCGGTGAATCGAGTGATGTATCGTACAAGGGCGCTCAGATCAAACATGACGATGACGAGGAGTAGTACCGTAGTCCAAATACCAATCCAGCATCTCATCGGAAGAAAATCAAAACCCTTTTCCCTAATATATAAACATATAAATATACATATAAAGATATTGTTCGACAGTGGTAGAACTTTTTAGTATGTTCTGAAGTTTTGGTAGTTTATCTTTTAAAAATATTTCTACTACTCAAGGTAAACGTAGAATAAAAATTGTTTATCTATCTACTTTAAGCTTTTTGGAATATAAATTGTTATATCTAGTTATTGTAAACATTTAAAAACATTATCGTTGGTTTCAAAGTTAATTCTATTGGTATAGAACATATAATGATGTACTCTTGAAATGAATTTTCAGTTTAGAAGACAAAAGAGAAGGACTCCTACTTATGGACATACCAGTGTTGTTCGACCAGAAATAATTAACATTTATTAGTTCTGGGTGGACACCGAGTAGCACCTAATGGTCTCACAAGTGCAATGGCCGATATGGACGGTTGGTAAGTTTTAACTTTGTTTTTATTTTAATCTTAAATTTTAAAATTCGAAACATTCAAACATTCAGTCTCGATACTTTTTGATCAAACCTCGTTGGCATTTACGAAGATGATCTTCTTTTAGCACAAAGCCACAATATTTGAAAAAAAAAGTAAATAAATAAGTAGAAAAGATAAAGAAAAAAACCGAACTCTCAGCACTAGTGTATCATTCATTTATATTTCAAATCTCGTTCAAAATGTATCGATATCGTATACATAATTTTTTTCACGTTGGCATTGATTTTTCTAGGTGAAATCTATCTATCTATCTATCTATCTATCTATATTCATATATATATAAGTTAAGAGAAAGGAAATGAATCCGACGGTATGAGTATAGATAAAAGGATATGAAAACAACACAATATGCTGTTAAAGTGAAAACATATATATATATATATATATATATATGTGTGTGTGTGTGTGTGTGTGTGTGTGTGTGAAAAGTAAAAACATATATATATATATATATGTGTGTGTGTGTGTGTGTGTGTGGTTGAGAATAGAGGAAAATGTGGATATGACAATACAAACAGCTATTGATATTTCGCCTCATCATGGGTTAAAGCTTTCTGAGATTATTGACTAAAGTGTTTGTACATTCTGCTGTTATATCCACAATTTCCTCTATTCTCAACCACATTTTGTCGGATTTATTTAAATCCCTCACTCCTCACACACACACACACACACACACATATATATATATATATATTAAGAAATTTGAAAAACGAAGTGTTCAAAAATAAGATGAATTTGGAACACTTCGTTTTTCAAATTTCTTAATATTGTCGGACTTATCTATTTCCATATTTACTCCCATATATATATATATATATATATATATATATGTGTGTGTGTGTGTGTGTGTGTGTGTGATTGAAAATTGAGGAAAAACAGATAAAACACAAAACAACTTGAGTCAATTGATCTTTCACCAGAATATTTATTTGGGACATATAAACAAACTTAGTCTCATTGTCTGGTTGGTAGTATCTTGGTAGATGGTGCGCTGACAGCTTCTGCATTGCTTCACTGAATGTGTGTTTTTAAATGCACACAGCTAAACATGCAACGTTGTCTAATTCGAAAACTCATTCTTTGCTCTTTCGAAATTGGGCCTCAACGCCGCCGAAGCAACTAAAAAAAGCTGTAAGTGAAGTCGTCGGGGCGGCCTAATGTCGGTATCAGCCAATCAGCGAGGGAATATATCCCCTTTTCATTAGCGCTAGACCAAGGAGATTATTTTAGCATCTGAGGTGGAGCGCCACACCCACCATCAGCTCTTCACTTTACCGTGCAGATCCCTGTGCTACTCATACGCTGAGTTGGCGAGGGCCGGTATCGAACCAAGAACCGTGTGATTCCTAGCCGAACTCTACCGACTGACCTAAACCGGCTTGCGTAGATGATCACAAATGGTTCATGAAATATCAATAGCTTGCAAGATGATCAGGCAAAGTTAGGTAAGGTTTGGTTTGGTTTGGTTTGGTTTACGACATATCAACCTCAGTGGGTCATTTAATGCCGACAAAGTTTTGAAATAAAGTCATTCCTAATGCATACTCAATTTTTTTACATGTTTTCTATTTAACCCATAGATGAGACCCTAACAGGTACAACCACTCCGGGACAGAGTAGACCAGGGAGCAATGGTGATGAAGGGGGATCAATATTCCTCAAACCTCCAGAACTGGAACCTCACCATCAGGACATGTAGACCCTCAACCAATATATGATAAAAATCTTTGGGGCTTGCCATAAGGACAATAGGGTTTGGGCAATCATATAAGTGCTAGAGCTTGACGTGACCAGCCGATTGATCGGTGGGGGCCTCTCCGACCGTCCCGTCTAGCCCAACAAAGGGCCAAAGTTAGGTAAGACTAAAAGCATGGATTCCGAGGTTAGACTCCAAGCCAATGAGTCAAATCTGATGAGTAGCACCCGGAGAGTACCAAGCGAGCTTGGTATCTCATAGTCCGAATTGTACCTGACGTTACCAAACTATTGCAAAATGTTTGACTCACCCTAGTTCATACCCCAGAGAACATTAACGAAAATTAGCCGAATGCATTTGTAAGAAAAGTAAAGTCGTCGAGGTGGCCTATCAGCCAATCAGCGAGAGAATCTATCCCCTTTTCACTAGCGCTCGACCAAGGAGATTGTTTTTGCATATGAGGTGGGGTGTCACACCTACCATCAGCTCCTTACTTTACCGCACATATTCCTGTGTTACTCATACGCTGAGTTGGCAAGGGCCGGTATCGAACTAAGAACCTTGTGGTTCCTAGCCGAATGCTCTACCGACTGAGCCAACCCAAGAAACCCATTTTTGCTAGATATCTTCTGGATTCCTTTTTAAACTACTATATGCACCCTGTGAACTTTATAATGGATACCGTCGCTGCTGTTTTTATCAACATCAGCTAGACTTTGGTTTCCCACCCTTCTTCCGTATAGGCCCCACCCTAAAACAATTGGTTACGTACTGCCCCCCCCTCCACTCCAAATTCAACCATTATGTAATAAAGGTAGCTGATAAAGATCAAAACGAGGCTGGTTGCAATTCGCGCCAATCCAATAACAAACGTCTATTTGTTTTTATTCACTCTCACTGACCCCATAACCTAATTTTGGTTTATCGGGATGCTACTAATATAGCATGTCTTGGGGGCGGAAGTGACCATCCCCTTTCGATATGTCTGCTGGGTTGAATTCATTCTCCTAGTATCGGCAGCCGTACACGGGTTAAAGAGCCCAGATTTTCCTACTATTTTACCCATAGCTGGAGGGAGAATAGTTGGATTCACATACATACACGCGCATGCTTATAGGATGGGCGCATTTCATAACAGTTATCATCAAAGGAAATAGAAATAGCTTGGTGCGACTCTCAAAGTAATTTGGACTCACGAGAAAAGAGTCCCTTTGGTTTGAATTCAGAATGTTCATTCTCCAAAACCGGTTGCCAGACCAAGCTTAAAGAACCCAATCTACCCTAATATTTTAACCATAGAAGGAAGGAGAATAGTTGGATTCATACCTTTCCCAATGGTATTAGCACTCTGTAAAGCAAATAAAGCCCCGCTCAAGATTTGAACTCGTCTAGACGAGTCCATTTTATACGATGATAATCGTTCCGCTTCGAGCGCCTACTCTTATATTTTTGTGCATAGCCATTGAATAACATTAAATCAACTGCTTGTTGGCACCTTTCTGTCCACTAAGGACGATGGCGTAGTGTCCAAATGAATAAATAAATAAATAAATTATCTGCGCAAGTAACTGTGCAGGCCTATCCCTGAGTGACAGTCTTTGGTGCACTGACTGCAAACAAACTGTTTTCTGGGGCTGCTGTCTTTTCTCCCTCTTTTTAGCTCTCTTTGCTGTTGAGGCTACTCTCATTTTTAATTGAAAAATCCTGGTCATGATGCCAAGAAAGATATTTCATCTACGCCGAAGATTTTCGAGTCTTAGTGCATAGATTAAGTAAGCAAAAAGTAAGTAAAATAGGCGTAGCCAAACAGCGAGGGAGTCTCTACCCTTTTCGCAAGCGCTAGACCAAAGAGTAATTCTTAATGGTTAATGGTTTGGTTTCTTTGTTTAATGGCACATCAACCTTCGTGGATTATTCAATGCCTAAGCTATCCTTGTAGAAGAATAGTAGTGGTATTTTAACCCTTAGATGGGGGAATGAGGGGGATTCGTACCTTTCCCAATGGTAGAAGTTTGAAAGTGAACGTGATAGCACGACTGGAATTCGAACTCGCTTACTAAGATATCGCAGTACAGCATGTTAGCCAGGACACTACGGGGACTCCCCTAAAGTCAATTTTAAGTTTTTTACAATTTCAATTGTTTGAATACATGGGTGCTTGGTTTAATGGCATATCAACCTTGAAAGGTTATTCAATGCTAAAGTCATCCTTGTAGAAGAATAGAAGTTGTACTATTTAACCCATATTTGGGGATAATGGGGTTCATGCCTTCACCACGTGTATAAGTCCAATAGTAAACGTAATAGTAGGACTGGAGTTCGAACTCTTTTATTCCGATATCACAGTCCGGCACGGTAGCCACTATGTAGGGATTAAAAAATACAAAAATAAAAAGAGCAAAAACTCCCATGGACCTTGCGTAGGCCCGACAAAAAGGCCTGGCTGCCAAAAAGAACCCCTTTGCCATTCCATTGAAGACCCAAATTGAGTGAACTTCGTCTCTTAGCTAGGGTCATGGCCCTCACTACTAACGACTATACCCCGTTCAATAAAGCCTTGAGTCGTAAAACTATCTCTTTCCTTTTTGTACCTTTTCGTTCTTTTCCTTTCATGCCTTCCATTTCAGCTCACCAGCCCAGAAGAACTAAAAACCAAAGCTTTTATATGGAGCTAAAATACCAGCAGCCAACATACCTTTAACATGGCCCCATAACTACCCCCACAGGGAGCCCCTCCCTGTAATATTATCAAAACGAGGCTATCTATTCAGTCATTTAATTTGTCTCTTCCCATTTCATTTCCCCCATTAATTAAGCTATTGTCAGTATCAAACTTAATCTCCGTTCAGAATTCTTATCACCCACAAATTCTATCGACGAAAGGGTAAACAAAAAAAAGAATTGTGAGTTGAGATCACGAAAGGGGCGGGGTGGGGACAAAGACAGAGGGGTGACACTGACCGATTTTTACCCTCCTCCTCCTCCTCACCCTTCTCCTCATCCTCCTCGCAGTTTTTTTTTATTACACTTCAGCCTCATTACTCTTTTCACAATAGCGAAAGGTGGCATTTTACATTAACGAAAAAATCGGTAATGGGGGGCGGGATTCTTACTTGCAAACGTTGTAGAGAATCATTTCCAAAACCAACATTGGTCCGGTGCTGCCCAGGATATTTAGGGGTTGTCCGGCAAACAGAGCAAAAAGGACACCAGTGATGGCCGCTGTCAGAATGCATTCCATTGTACCCTGGAACGAAAAAAAAAAAAAAGAAAAATGAAAAAATAAATGTGAATAATGGTACTAATCCTGTGGGATGCCAATCCCTGGGGGGAAGTGAAGGGTTAAGGTTATATTATTCATACACTTGAACTTTCAGCGACCTTTCCACTCTCTTTTTCTCTTTGTCTGTCTGTCTGTCTGTCTGTCTCTCTGTGTCAGTAACCAAGTTCCGTTGGCTTTTTGTCCACGCTAATCAAAGTTTGATATACATGCTTCATCAACGATATTTACTGATATCTCTCTCTCTCTCTCTCTCTCTCTCTCTCTCTCTCTCTCTCTCTGTCTCTATATATATATTGTAGAATAATCATACTAATTCCAATTACCGTTGAATTGGCAAGACAAGACAGCAAGCAGTCGTAACCCATTACGATTCTGGTTCGCTGCAAAGACTACTGCAAATGCAGGATATTTATGGAGCCTCAGAGGATCCAACAAACCAAGCAGCCAATCAGGACTCAGGTAATGGAATCACCCAAATGCATGAGTGGACTATTCTGAATTCCCATAAGTACCAGTTGTCTTGACACTGGTTCAGTCGTGCTTGGCCAGTCACATTGTTCAAACCAATAGTAGACTGACTGACTACAATATATATATATATATATATATATATATATAGAGAGAGAGAGAGAGAGAGAGAGAAGGTAAAAGAAGACTGACTTGTTAATATAAGTGTCCACCGGCTCCGATTTAGTATTTTTCTTTTGGGCGGTAATAAATTCCGAACCTTCTGAACTCCAAAGTGTGGGTCTGTTTGTAAGGAATCACTCATGACTTTCCTTATCCAATCAAATTCTGGAGATTGCTTTATTATTTTTATGAATCGTATTTGTGCAAAATTATAGTTTTTAACTTTTTTGCATTTAGATAGGAGTCATGGTTGGCACGTCTTTTACGGTTTTGTTTTCTTTATTATAAATTATAGGAGTTTATCCTATAATCTACACGTGTGTCGATCCTCCATTATTCCACGACACAACAGATATGATATCTTTTTTTATTTCAACTTAATGCTATTTCCATCCCAAAAACAAATGAATGAATATTACTAAAATTCTCCCTCATATAAACAGTACCAAACCTAGAAATATCTTTTTGAAAAAGTGAGTGGAAGTGAATCCGACAGTATGACATAAATATTTTTAGAAAAAACAAACACATGATGTTATAATTCACTGACAGATATCTGTTTCGACCCTTTATTGAAGTGGTCTTCATCAAGAGCGAGATGTTTGTGATAGAAAGACGGTGTGAGTAAACCGTTACAAAACAAAAAGTGGTACAAACGAAACGTTCGAGTTCGGAGCCGGAATTATTTTTTTTTTAATTTTGAAAATGCATATTCTGTCTTGAAACAGATACATTTTTATACATATTTACATCAAACTCTTTTGAGTTTTCTTTGTGGATTATAATACTTCTGATTTAATAAAATAAGATAAAATTTATTTTATTTTATTTTCAAAACAGAATATGCATTTTCAAAATTAAAAAAAAAATCCGGATCCGAACTCGAACGTTTCGTTTGTACCACTTTTTGTTTGTAACGGTTTACTCACATCGTCTCTCCATCACACACATCTCGCTCTTGATGAAGACCACTTCAATAAAGGGTCGAAACAGATTTCTGTCAGCGAATTATAACATCATGTGTTTGTTTTTCTAAAAATATTTATTTCATATATATTATATATAATATATATATATATATATATATATATATATATGAAAAAGTGAATGGAAGTGAATCCGACAGTATGACATAAATATTTTTAGAAAAAACAAACACATGATGTTATAATTCACTGACAGAAATCTGTTTCGACCCTTTATTGAAGCGGTCTTCATCAAGAGCGAGATGTTTGTGATAGAAAGACGGTGTGAGTAAACCGTTACAAAACAAAAAGTGGTACAAACGAAACGTTCGAGTTCGGAGCCGGAATTATTTTTTTTTTAATTTTGAAAATGCATATTCTGTTTTGAAAATAAAATAAATTTTATTTTATTTTATTAAATCAGAAGCATTATAATCCACAAAGAAAACTCAAAAGAGTTTGATGTAAATATGTATAAAAATGTAAGTATCAAAAAGTTAAAAAATCTCAGCCACTGCATACCACGTTAGTCTCCGGAGAAGATGTAGATATCCAGGTATTTTGTTTTTTCAAGAGACAGTATGAATATCTTTTTATATACCTTACTCACTTACCATATATTGGTCGGTGGCTTGACCCAATAAACCACCGAAAGTAACGTTTGGTGTCAATGTGGCCAAATACAAGAACACAATACTGGCCACACATTGCAAATGAAGAGCATCTTTAAAATCACTGATATACCATTGGGCTTTTCTTTTCACATCGGCAACCAAACCACCAAATAATCTAAAATGAAAATAGGAAACTGTTTTTAATAAATAATGAGAAAACAAACAAACAAACAAAAAAAAAAAAGCAACAACAAAAAAAAAAACGCTTCTTGTAACGAACCTCGATATAATGAATTTTTGGTTTTAACAAACTAGTCGATCCAATTACACACACACACACACACACACACACACAACACACACACATATATATAATATATATATATATATATATATATATATATATATTTGCTCCCAACTTTCATGTTAGGGCACTGTAGGGGAGATATTAGTTGAACTTTCACCGTTTAGCGTAAAAGCATTTACTCGCCTGTTGTTTACAGACTTGAGTTCTCTGGTGATGGTAAAAACATACATCCTGTAAGTTTGTTTGTATCAATTAATTGTGCGTCCCGATAGCCGTGAGGGTAAGGAGCTTACCAGACGAAATTTCTGTCGAGTTTCGCACCCGGCTAGAGGCTGTTAAAAAGTCGAGCTGCACTTATAAGAAGTAAACTTCGAAACACGTGTCCGTGGATGACTGGTGTGTATATATATATATATATATATATATAGTTTTTTATCCTCTTACATATTGTAAAGTGCTCGATATGTGATAAAGCTGTTAAGGTGGACTGTAAAATGCAAAGTCTGAAAAGTTCATATGATGACGTCATATTTGCTGTTCATGACATATTTGAACAATGGGATACAATCACTGCAACAATTAGGGAAGAAATGTGTGGACTGTACGGGGGACTATGTTGAAAAATAAACCTCATTTGGTCGAATTATATGAGCTAATTTGGTTAGCCTGTGAACTTTTCTGCTGATTCTCGTGTGTATGTATTGTGTTGTATAATGTACAGTATATAATAGAAATTACATTTTACGGTCTGGATTTAATATAATATAATATGAATTGAATTTTACGGTCTGCCTTTCTAAAGTCAGATTATATTATTCAATACATTACAATACAATGCAATACGTGCTCACACACACACACACACGCACGCACGCACACACACACACACACACACACACACACACACATATATATATATATATATATATATATATATATATATATATATATATAAGGACTGCCTCAAGGACACTCCGATTGCTATTGCTGTGGAGTACTGGGAGAAGCTAGCTTGTAATAGACCTGGCTGCAGAGCCACTATCTACCTGTCTGTGGAAGAATTTGAATCCAACCGAATTAAACACTAAAAATTGAAGCGGGCTATTAGAAAGGGTAATTTTCAGCCCAGCAACATTAAAAGTGGAGAAGTTCCAACATGTAGTTTATGTGGAAAAGTAAATCTCTCCAGGGCTGGCCTGGTGAGTCACCTGAGAAAACACAAGGATACAGTGTCAAATGCTACTGGCACCCAACTATTGATAAAAAAACAAAAAACAAAATAAAAACAAAAAACAAAACAGGAAATGGTCTTACTCGAACACAAGTTGACAGCCGTTATATATATATATATATATATATATATATATATATATATATATATGAATTGTCCTAAGAACAATTCTAAACTTTGCTTACTTTTTCTCTGATTTTTTTAGATGAGGCTTGATAATTAGTATTTCCGACAAGAAATACCTGAAGAAGACTGGAGGGCACGTCGGCCAAAACGTTGTACAGATAACAATAAAGATGAGGACAATGGTCTGAATAATTCAAATAATGCTAATTTGCTTACTTTATTCATTATTTAATGCGAATAGTTCTCTGATGTGATCCCAGGTCTAGCATACCATGTTAGACTTGACCTGGGAGTTTTGAAGGGGGTACTCTAAAACTCCCATGAGATCCAGAATTGGAGCCTCATCGATATTGAAGTCAGTCAGTCAAGGAATGGAATCAACCAAATACGTGAATGGACTATTCTTGAGTTCCATAAATATCAGCTGTCTTGAGCACTAGTTCAGTTGTGCTTAAACAGTTGCTGTTTTCCAAACCAACAGTGTACTGACAGACTGACTGACTTCAATATGGCACTGCGAACAGGATTGCAACAAGATTATATCCGTATTCAGTTACAGCTACATGTTGTCCTTGTCTTACCTATTCGACGGTAATTGGAACTTAGTATGATTAATCTACAATCACCAGATGAAGTTTAGTGTCAAAGTCAAGACACTACTCTTTGTGGGTTGGTGGGGGTGTTAACCCTATGCAAAAGTTGCAGTTGACGTATTTTAAACCCTAAAAACAGTAAATAAGAAATAAGTTCAGTATTTTATCACATTTGCAGAATGCCCGTCATATTCCTTTACTATATGGCAGGAGTCCCTGGGGCGTAGTGGCTAACGTGCTGGACTGTGAAATCTTAGTAAGCGATTTCGAAATCCAGTTGCATTATTACATTTATTTTCTTAGAAAATCAGAACTGATATTATAGAGAGTAACTTGAGATTATTCCAATGACAGGAATTGTGAATAAGTAGAGTCTTTAAAAGTCTATCTCATAGAAATGTTCAGGTTTTCTTTAAAACCTCTGTATATTGGTATTATCTGCGTTATTCGGACTATTGTCCTCATCTTCATTGTTATCTGTACAACGTTTCGGCCGATGTTCCCTCCAGCCTTCTTCAGGTATTTCTTGTCGGACTCGGGAACTTTCTTGTAATCGGGAACCTTCTTGTCGTAATCTGGAGCCATCACGGAACTTTGAACCTAACCCTTTATTCAGTCCACGGGGGTATCCAGTTCTCATTCCGTTAACCATAGATGGGTATATTGCATAGATCTGTAGATTGCATCTATCAACCGGATTAGTTATTGTGAGTTCCCGTGGCGCAGTGGGTAATGTGCTGGACAGCGATATCGTAGTAAGTGAATTCGAATACCAGCTGTACTATTAAGTTTACTTTCGGACTAATATCATTGGGAAAGGTATGAACCCCTTCTCCGCATCTAAGGGTTAAATTGTACCATTACTGTTCTTCATGTTTACATGCCAATAAACAACGAATCCATGCAAATCCACTTCGGAGTTTTTTGTACTATTATAGTAGTTAAAGTAAAGTCGGCATGATGGCCTATTGTCGGTATCAGTCAGACAGCGAGGGAGTCTATCCTCCTTTCCCAAGCGTTAGCCGAGTGAGATTGTTTTTGTGCCTGATTTAAAGTGTCACATCTAACGTCAGCTCCCCACTTTACTGCACAAATTCAAGCTGACATACGAATGGATAGGTCCGGGTATTTGCGACAGGAGACTCTGCTCTGCTTACCTTCCGGTTCTAACCAAAGTTGGATCACAGTGAGAAGCCTCCTCTTCTTCTTCTTCTTTATTCGGATCGTTTGGAGGCTTGATAGATTTTCGAGCTCCCTGAAAAAAGAAAAAAAAAGGTAAACAGTCTTATTGAAAGATGTAATTCTATTGCAAATTTACCTTTGTAAAACATAAACAATGCTTTTACTTAGTAATTTTATCAGCAAAGTTTCATTATATTAAATTCGATTATATGGAAATCTAATCTCTCTGATAAGATAAAACGGGAATTCTTACAAGCTGTGGTCGTATCAGTACCTCTATATGGCTGCACCACTTGTACTCTAACGAAAGGCTAGGACAAAAAGCTAGATGTAAAATACCAAAAGATGCTGCGTGCTGTCTTTAACAAATCCGGTAAGCTGCATCCTTTCAAAAGCAGTTGTACAACCACTTACCTCCTATCATACAAACCATCAAGTAAGACAAACAAAACATACTAGACAATGCTGGAGGACTAACAACGAACTCACAAGTGATGTTCTATATATGAACACACTAGTGTTGGCCGGTCAACAAAAACTTACAAATAGCATCAATGTGTGGACACTGTAAGCCGTGCTGAGGACCTTCCAGGAGTGATAACCGATAGGGAAGAGTGGCGGTGATATTTAGTATTAAAATCATTAGCTATATTTGTTCGTAAGTAAAATCATTTGCCATGAATAATATTTAACTGACCCATGACAACCTGCAAGAGGGACATGAAGACATGCCACATCGACATCAACACATGGGAGGCTTATGCAGAAGACCGTGCGACCTGGCGCCTCCTCGTCAACCAAGGAACAAAAAGGTGTAAAAAATTAGGAAAGAGGCCGCCGCAGAAAAGAGAGCCATAAGGAAGGAGAGACAACAGTATCTCCAGCAAGCATCACCGTTTGTTTGCAATTACTGCCCCAGAGATTGCCATTCAAAAATTGGTCGGTTCATCCACACACGCAGTTGCAGATGAAAATAAAAGTAGATATTAAGAATATTTACGGATTTCGAGGGAGCTCTTATATCTCCGTAATTGTAGGCAAATTGTCGGACAAAGAAGACAAACAAACAATGGAAATTTAATACATGTATTGACAAATAATACAAGCACTTGTTGAAAATTTTATTGGTATTTGCTACGAGACTTATCTGAGTTAAGTAGAGTTCTTGGAGTACTGGTGATAACAGGGGTATTCTGTTCGTTGGTAGGAAATGTTGACAGTACGCTTCTTCGAACTTTCTCGTTCTTCCTCGTAACCGGTTCAGTGATAAGTAATGGGGGATGCTATTTTAGAAGCTTCTCGCCCGGGTAACAGTACTGTTAGGCGATAAGTAAAGTTCTTGGTATTGGCGCCAACATACGATGTTGGCGATTCGCCCCCTAGCGGCAGGGGGAGATAATTAACTATGGAATTTCCAATAATATCATGCAATCGTCTTTAGTAGACGGAATGATGCCAACACACATTTGTTCGTAATTAAAATCATTTGTCATGAATAACATTCAACATATGACAACCCGATTAGGTCATTGACATTTCCATCAATTGTTGATAATTCATTGTTTCTTCATTTGTAACGCATCTCATGGTAAAATCGTTACCAATGATTTTCTCATGGTAAAATCATTATCAATTGAAATTGACTTTATAAATATGATTGACAGCTTTAACCTTTCAATAATGCTTACCTTAATTCCTAGTCACTAACAATCACTTTAATTTTTCTTTTTACTCATTGGCGCTTATTTGCTAAAGTAAAATCATTAGCAGTTATGATAATGCCTTTTGACTTTTAGTTTTAAAGAAAGATAAAAACTTTGGTCATAATTCTCATTGTATTGCAAGAGTACAAAAAACACAACCGATTCGAGCAGTGTGTATTGTTTAAATTTTTGACTACTGAAAACTTCTTCTGGCGTAATTTTCAATGCATTTTTATAGCAAAATCAATATCAATTCTGAAATTGCCTGTTGCTTTTATTATTAACACGCAAAAAAACCTTTCAATGTATTTCTATAGTAAAATCACTCGCAATTCGGAGAACATCTCTTACTTTTATTCTTAACATCTGACACTACCATTTTTGTGATCTTCAATATTCTATTGTAAAATTCTATTACGAAATCATAAGCAATGCTGACAGGGTCGCTCGCTTTGATTGCTGACCCATGACAATCCCCTTCAATGCATTTCTACAGTAAAATCCCAAGCAATTCTAACCGTATTTCTTGCATAATAACTGACAAATAACATTTCTCTGTGTAGATTATTTACTCGTCATCTGCATTGCAGTCTCGGAAGACCGTAGATTTCTCCGGCCCTGAAGTTACGTTCTAGCACAGTGCCTTCTGTGACTGTGGAGGCCAATGTTCGAAAAACAGTTTCAATCAGAGATGTTGCATGTGATGCCGGTCCTGAAGACCTCTTTGCTTCATGGTGTTGCGCCAGGGTGACTTCTTGGTGTTGGTGTTGCGCCAGGGTGACTTTAGAAATGAATAGTCCGCTACGGAGAGCCTTTAGCCACCGAAGATGAGCGCTGATAGCTGAGATAAACGGGCGTCTTTTTTTCATCGCTCAATGAAAGCGATGTATCTATTGTCTTTAAAGTAAATAAGGGAAGTGATGATTTTTTTAATCTGTCTATTTATTCATTATTTGAATCATATTATTTATTCAACTCGTAAATTTTATATTCAAATTACATACATTTGAATTATATTGTGGAAACCAACACACGGACATGCTAATATTGGCCACACACCAAAGACCTACATTGACCAACTCTGTGAGGATACTGGATGCTGAGCACAGGACCTCCCTGGGACAATGAATGATAGAGAAGGTTGGCGAGAGATTGTAATGGATATCCGTGCTGATTGTGCGACATGATGATGATGATGATGATGATGATGATTGTTTATTTACAATTTCCTGTTTAAATTGCTTTACTCTGAAATCTAAGTTAAGTTTCTTCATAAGATAAATTTATATAACTACCTCGTATTTTAACCTAAGTCTAGATTTTGGCACAAAGGCAGAGATTTATTAATTCTGTTATTATCTATCCATCTATTTAATTATCGTATATT
>CM042155.1:58550129-58590129 GCA_023376005.1 Doryteuthis pealeii | reverse complement strand
TGACTGTCGAATATATATATATATATATATATATATATATGTGTGTGTGTGTGTGTGTGTGTGTCTGTACCCGTCAGTCAATATATATATATAATATATATATATATATATATATATATATATATAACTCGAGGTGTGTTTTACGTGTTAGCAAAACTGATACGAATACAAGGAAGTCATTTATAATTTAAATTTAGCTAATCTCGGTGGCACTCCTCCTCAGTCCAGTCGTTTGAAGGATTGGACAGACATAATTCATAATACGGTGCCTTTCCCGCGTCAACCGTAGACGTGATGGTTAACGAGTTCGTACCTCGGATCGGTTCGTTTGTTTAGCGAATTTCATGTCGTGCTGGTGCGCCACAACATAATCAGGCAGCAAAAAAAAAAAAAAGTCATTCCGTAAGCGAAGATTAATTTTGATCATGGCCAGACTCAAACTTGCTGGGATGACTGTGAGTGAAAATCCAATATTAACCCCTGGACTGTGTTGAGAAAAATACTCGAGAGAATCCCGATATAAAGTTACTTTAAAGAAATACCAGGGCGAGTCAAAAGGTAATGCCATTTTGATTAGGACAGGTATAATTACCAGCACGGGAACATGGAATGAACATCAAAATGAAGCTGGTCCACATCCCTATTTCCTCACATTGTCACCGTTTCTCTCAATAGCAATGTTCCACCTTCGAATGAGAGCCTGTATCCCTGCCCCATGAAATTCTGTTGACTGTTCTTTGAGCCACTTTTTCATTACAGATTTCACTTCCTCGTCACTGGAATAATTTTTGCCTCACTTTGAAAATGGGTTTGAGAAGCAAACATTATTCCAGTGACGAGGAAAGTAAAATCTGTAGTGAAGAAGTGGCTAAAAAAACAGTCAACAGAATTTTTTACGGGGCAGAAATACATGTTCTCATCCGGAGGTGGAACATTGCTATTAGGAGAAACGATGACTATGTGGAGAAGTAGGGATGTGTTCCACAGTGGACCAGCTTCATTTTGATGTTATGATACATGTTCCTGTGTTGGTAATTATACCTGTCCTAAACAAAATGGCATTACTTTTTGACTCACCTATGTGGAGAAGTAGGGATGTTCCACAGTGGACCAGCTTCATTTTGATGTATGATACATGGTCCTAAACAAAATGGCATGATTCACCTGTGTGGAGAAGTAGGGATGTGATCCACAGAGGACCAGCTTCATTTTGATGTATGATACATGTTCCTGTGTTGGTAATTATACCTATTCTAAACAAAATGGCATTACTTATTGACTCACCCTCGTATTTAATACTAAAGCAGGCACACGATGTAATGGTTATCATAGTTGGAAATAGCTGGGGACCGAGCCTCACCAACATTTAGTGAGGGGGTCGGCTTAGCTCAGTCGGTACTTTGTCCGTCTGGAAACCACAATATTTCTGGTTCGATACCGGCCTTTGCCAGCGCAGTGTTTGAATCGCATAGAGATCTGTGCAATAAAGTGGGGAGCTGATGGTATGTGTGGCACTCCACCTCAGACGCTAAAAAAACAATCTTCTTGGTCTAGGGCTTGTGAAGATGGGATAGACTCCCTTGTTTTTTCGCTGCTACCGATTTTAACCCCCCCCCCGTGTACTTTACTTATCTGTAGAAATGCAGAATGTGAACTTCTAATGTTAAAAGTTTTTGGTTGTACTCCCACACTTGGACACCCTGTTCTATTTTTCAAATAGAAGTCCCCCTTCTTTTTCTTCCGCTCAGCTACCACTTTAACTTTGTCCCGCGGAGTAGCACACCAAAAGGCGCCAAAAACAACCATTTTTTTTTGTTTCTTTAATATCAAATAACGTTTACACTGAAGTGAACGTTGACAGTTCCTTTGTAAAATTGCAAATGGATGAGGTTACCAACGTTTATTAAATAGGTCAAGTTATTAACACGAGGTTAGTGGTGTTTTATATTAAGATGAAAATTAGGTTTTTATATACATAAATGTTTACATTTCTATTCATAGATTGGATGGCCTGTTTTCTCGATAAAGTGGTCATTAGGTTTAAATAAGCTTAGCTAATCTGTAATTAGATATTCACAAAATTGATCGAATAGAAAATCGAGGTTAGTGGAACGATCGATTTTGCATTCGAATTTGTGTTGGAAAGACGCCAGACAAAAAAAGCCATTGACGCACTTGTTGGTCTTTATTGATTAGAATTTCAAAAAAGCCGAAATAAATGAAACGACAAAATGGGTCCAGGTTAAAAGCACCGTAAAGGTGAACCGAAACCGAACTTTTTTGGGACCTTATTTTTCCGATGCAGGTGTCATTGGGGAACGAGAAAAGTTTTCCTAAACGACCTAAAGCCGCAGTGTTTACTAAACCAGCTGAAAAAAGGCGGTAAAGGTAACTCGAACTGAACTATTTTAGATCTTATTTTTCCGATGCAGGTGTCATTGGGGAACGAGAAAAGTTTTACTGAATAAGCTAAAGCCGATGCGTTCACCAAATTTGGACATTGTCCTAGTTGGAAAAACGCGGTAAATGTAATCCGAGGTCAAACTTTTTACATCTTATTTTTCCTATGCAGGTATCATTGGGGAACGGGAATAGGGTTAAGAAACTGGCCAAAGCCGTTGCGTCTACCTAATATATGGTCAAAAGGGCCGGTATAGCTAAGTTGGTAGAGCGTTCAACTAGGAACCACAAGGTTCCGGGTTCAATACCGGCCCTCGCCAACTCAGCGTATGAATAGCACAGGGACCTCTGCGGTAAAGTGAGGAGCTGATGGTAGGTGTGGTGCTCTACCTCAGGCGCTAAAATAATCTCCTTGGTCTAGCGCTAGTGAAAAGGGGATAGACTCCCTCGCTATCTGGCAGATACCGACATTAGGTCGCCCCGACGACTTACCAGGTGAAAAAAAACGTGGTAAAGGTAACTTAAAAATGAACTTTTTTAGACCTTATTTTTTCGATGCAATTCTCATTGGGGAACGGGAACATTTTTGATAAACGGGCCAATACCACTACGTTTACCAAATATGTTCAGAGGAACCTAAAACCAAATTGTTTTAGATCCTATTTTTCCGCTGCAGGTATAATTAGGAAACCAGAAAGATTTTGGCCAAAACGAGTTAAAGTTATATTTTTAAAGTCTATCAGTTTGGTTTTATGTTTATGTATCTATGTGTGTATGTATTTACCCAACCCGTTCGCCATGGGAAGGATGTGACACAAGGTCTCAAGTATGGAGCATCCAGCAAGAACAAAGCTCGCTTTACAATAGTAACCGACCTGCAAGACTAGCTGGTTAACCATTGCACCACAATGTGATGCCTAAGCTTACTTTGACGTATAGTCACAAATATGGGGCACCCAGTGAGGATCAATATCACAAACAGTAGTTATAGGAAAAAGGAAAATTGATATTATAAATAGATCAGCTTTTTCTTCTCTCTTTTTTAAAATTTTTATTTTTTTGAAGTCATGTTTCAGACGCTGTGTATCCTCCGGTCATACAAGGGTTACTGTCGCATGTAAAATTCTTCCTTTGTTTAACTCGACATAGACTGGTACCTTCACTTACAAGATAAATGATAGTATAGATGTGGCTTTCTCGCCCAGTAAGTGTCCCTGATTAAGCTAAGATCAAACACGGATAATACACTTGAATACTACCAAATCATAACAAGCAAAATTAAAAAATTTAAAAAATCTGGAATCATACGAAGACATTATTAAACACACACATACACACACACACACACACACACACACACACACACACACACACACGAAAATTCAGAGGAATAGACATTACCAAACAAGCATACAACAGAATGACTGTTAACATCTCCCTTTCCAGAGCAAAAAAAAAACTCTGCTTTCCGGTTAACGCCGGGTTCCAGCGAGCTTCGGCCGCTGGACTTGTTGAGGGTTAAATAATAGCGTCGATCCCAGGGGGCTACCCCCCAGGCAATACCTGCCCCCTTGACTTAAAGGGGACAGGGATGGGTTTATTTCCCAACACCTGAGCCCCCCCCCCCTTGTGGGGGAATGCCGAAGGGATCAACGCAATTTTTGTTCTTTCCCACCCATGAGCTTCGGCTTGTGGGTGGGCCCACGTTAAAACGAGGCCTTGTGCCCAGCCCATACAAGTGGGGTATGAGGCAAATACAACCCTTTCCATAGCTCGGTGCTTTCAGTAATCTTCTAGCGAAAGGGATTTTTTCATCCCAAAATATCAAGAGAATAAATTAAAGGTAAATGAAAAAAATATTATGGTTAGCTCGTCTTTTATTTACACTTGCATTGTGATAGCCTTCAAAATCAACTACGAAACCAATATAACACAATGCTTCAAACAAATCATAAAACTCTAATAAAAAAAAACTTTACTTACTTTGCACAAAGAAGGAGATTCGGGAAGTGCCCCATTTAACGATTCCATATTTGGACTGCTGTTGTTTCCTCTCAAAGAAGTTTCCGTTTTGGAACTTAACATAGAATTACTTGCTCCCTCTGAAAGAAACGAAGAAAAATGCACTAGTATTATTTGTACTATTCGGACTATTGTCCTCATCTTCATTGTTATTTGTACAACGTTTCGGTCGATGTGCCCTTCAGATTTCTTCAGCTATTTCTTGTCGCATTCAGGAAACTTCTCGGACACGGGAACCTTCTCGCATAGAAATAAGCGCAATATAGGAACCCTCCTGAAATAACGGGATTTTTGTTTTTAGACGAAACTAAAAACAAAAAAAAACATTTTTATTTTCGGAGGGTTAATCGGTTTGCGCTGTATATTAAATGACAAGTGGTGGCAGCATGTTTCAAACAGGACCATCCTGAAGAGAACTGGACTCCCTGGCATGCACGACATACTTGTTCAGCGCAACCTGAGATGGGCCAGCCTCTTAAACAGACTGGGAGATGACAGACTGCCAAAGCAGGTCTGTACTCTCTACTGAGAGAGGGATCACCTGAAATCGGTAGACCAAAGCTCAGGTACAAAGACAACATCAAAAGAAACCTAAAGGACTTTAACATCCTCATAGGCAGTTGCCAAGACGCAACCAGAGACCGAACATATTGGAGGAAACTACAAGGTTCCGAGTTCGATACTGCACCTTGCTAATTCAGCATATGAGTAACGCAGCTTGAATTTGTGCGGTAAAGCTGGAAGCTGATGGTAGGTATGGCGCCCCACTTCAAAAGCATAAACAATCTCTCTTGTTTAGCGCTAGTGAAAATGGGGTAGACTCCCTTGCTGTCAAGTCGATACCAACAATAGGCCACTCCGCCGACTTTTACGTCATTTTAGGGGAGGGGGCGGGTACGAGTACGTGTTCTGATAAAAAAGTAAAACACATAAAAAAACCTTTTTATTAACAAAATCTTAGTGATGTACTTATGGGCGAAACTATGATATTCTTCTCATAAATTAGCTGATCGATAATCGAAGTTTGAAATAACAGGATTCACTTATTCTGGACATTTTATTCATTTTATAGGTTTTTAAACCAACACTCTCCAACAAAATAAAGAGTTCCATTCAAGTATTGGGTTAATCGGGATTCTCAGTGAAAAAAAAAAAACCCAAAAAAACGTTCGACAAGATGACATAAAAGATGACAATTATAAAAAAAACATCAAATATAAAAAAAATGTTGCTCTTTATTTTCTGAATAGCTTGTTCGATCCTCACTGGATTTCCCATACTTGTGACATATATAGGTGCGTGGTGTAATGGTTAGAGTTGTGGGAAATGGACACGTTGACGCGAGTTCAAATCCTAGACGAGGCTGTTTGCATTTCTCATAGCGCTAATACCCTTGGGAAAGGTATGCATCCACCTGATCTCCCTCCAGCTATGAGTAAATAGTGGGGCAGACTGTGTTCTTTAACCTTTAGCGATAGGAAATGGACTCATCGACTTGAGTTTGCATTTCACATAGCGCTAATACACTTCCAAGTATGGGTAAATAGTAGGACAGACTGGACTCTTTAATCGTGGCTAGGTAACCAGTCTAGGAGAAGGAAAACTCTGAATTCAAACCTATTAAAATCTGCCTAATTAAATGACCTTGTTTCACACCCTTCTCGTGCGGAGGAGTTGGTAAATATGTACTTTCGACCTTGTGTCACATCCTACCCATGGCAAACAAGTTGGATAAATACCTACAAATGTGAAAAAAAAAACTATGTGCCAGGTGTGTTAAACAGCTGGATAAATATGTGAATCAACATGTATGTTTCATGTCTTTTTCTTCTTGGTTAGAACTTTCCATGGTTAGCAAGCTAGTCTTGCAGATCCATTACTACTGAATAGTGAGTTCGATTCTCGCTGGATAACCCATATTTGCTTTCTCGTGTCACATTCCATTCATGACGAATGGGTTGGGGTAAATACCTATCACTGTACAGGGGTGCCCCATTGTTGTGTAATGGTTAGCAAGCCAGTCTCGAAGATCTGTTATTACTGAATAGCAAGTTCAATCCTCAATGAATGTCACATACTTGCAACCTTGTATCACATCCTACCCCTGACAAACGGATCGGGTGAATACTTGCCACTGTGCAGGGGTGCTCTATTGTAGTTTAATGGTTAGCAAGCTAGTCTCACAGATCAATTACAACTGAATCGCGAGTTCAATTCTCGCTGGATGGCCCATACTTACGAAATGATAAGAAAGCTAGTCTTGCAGATCCATTCCTACAAAATAGCGAGTTTGATCCTCACTGGATGCCGCATACTTGCCACCTGGTGTTACATCCTAACCATGACGAACAGGTTGGCTAAATACCTATCCTCATACAACTATTCGTTATGATAGGAAAATAGATTGATGTAATAGGAAATTCCAATTCGACGAATACTCGAATCCGCGACGGTAATTTATCAACCACTTCCTTGTTTGTGTTTTTATTTATTTCAATGGATAAAAAAATTGTTGCAGCTCTACCTTGACTTACGAGTTTAATTCGTTCTGAGCTCGACTCAATTTCCTCGTATATCAAATCAATTTTCCCCATTGAAATAGACTGAAATGGCATTAATCTGTTCCAGTATGTAAGGGCATTCTGGAACGGATTAATGCCATTTCAATTTATTTCAATAGGGAACACTGATTTGATATACGAGTGGACGCTCTTCTTTATCCAATCCATTCACCACGGGTAGGATGTGACAAAAAGTCACAAATAAGGGTATCAAACGAGGATCGATCTCGCTATTCAGTACTAATAGATATGCGAGACGAGGTTGTCAACGATTGTACCACGATGGGACGCCCTAAAGAAGAACTCGTGTAATTACTAAATATGTACTGTGGGAGGTGTGTGTTTTGCACCTGAAACATTGGTGACACTCTTTCAAAAGAAGCTTAGCCTCACTAGCCGGAAATCGTGGCTTTTAGTCTGTTGACTCCATCCCCAGCTGCTACCATAAGCTCCCCACATTATCGCGCATATCCAAGTTGTGCTGCTCTTGCGTGATTTGACAAGGGCCAGCATCGAACCTGGAACTTTGTGGTTCCCAGGCAGATGCTCTACCTATTGAGCTAAAACGATACGGAATAAATAGCAAACCGGAATAATTTCAATCTCAAAATAATTATATAAAATTGGGTTATTTCTAATTTCCCTCTTTTGATATTGAAATGAAAGTGACTGAAATATTAAAGTATAGTTTACCCATTTTCTGTGGAGACCCTTCAATGAGGGGCCAGAGAAAAAATCACCAAGATTTAGGAAAATATGTTTCACGAAAATAGTTTGCGGTTACGTGTTTGAGGCATGTGGAGACTAAGATAGAATAAGAATAACATTTTAAAAAATAACAATATCCCAACAGCTCTTAGACAGGAAGAACTCTCTGGGCATGCGCAGAGAAAAAGACCTCCATTCTGGCACCAAGAAGAACCCTCGGCCATTTGAGCACAGACCTTGACTGGGAAAACACGTTACTGACTGGCTCAGGAGAAAATATCCTCTCCAAGAAATAACTATGAAATAAAGTCTGAAACCTAAAAGTATCTTTTGTCTTGGTCTCTTCCTTTAATTTCTTTTTATCTTAAAAACCCAAAAGGAAAAACCATTTATAATGGGGTTTAAAAGAAACAATTAATGAACACGCACCAAAATTACCAAAAACCTAATCCCACCCATAAAACCACAACCAACCCCACAGATGTCTGCAATATAAATGATGCTCAGTATGTGTGGTGTTATCATCCTCGTATTCCGCTTCCACACATAACAAATAAGATAATAAAAAAACTCAATGAAGAAGGTGTTTGTAAAAGTCTAAATCAAATATATAAAGATTAATTTACATTAAATAAAACATAGAAATAAACTTAGTAAATTCCAATGTCTTTGTGTCAGACATTTTGTTAAACGTTATAAATATCTCTGGTGACTTACGTCGGAAACTTCCGGAGAATTGTCGTCCGATTTCCGAAAAAGTCCGTTTCATTGACTTCCGGAATTTTTGTGGATCGTCTGTGGGTGCAAAACTTTTTTTGCGTTTCATGTGTTGATGGAAATGTGGACGGACAATCATGACACGAAGTTTGTCTCGCATGTTTTCTTCAAGGAGTTTGGCGTTGACTAAATTGTCCATTAATAAATCTGGAAAGAAAAGAAAAAAATTGGTCAGTCTGGGGAAGAAGAAGAAGAAGAAGATGAAGAAGAAGAAGAAGAACAACAACAAGTGTGTGTGTGTCTGTGTGAGTCTAATTTTTGTGTCTTTCTATGCATGTTATTGGCCAACAAAGAATTAAGATTTTCTCTAATTTTTTCTTTTATTTTCTTATAATGGATTTATTCAATTCTATTTATATATACAAGAAAATAGCAGTTTACAGTGTGAATGGGAAGGCTAATTTGCATATTGATACTAAAGATTTGATTTTAATAAATATGTGCTTGGTATTATTGATTTCTAATTGTTTGGTTTTATTTTACTAAATATGAACAAGAATATCTGGAATAAATCTTAAAACAAATCTATTAACAAGAAGAAATAACTGTAATTTTATTATTTACTTTAATTTAGGTATGAAAGACAGGAGTGATGGAAAAGTAAGTTTCAGTTGTTCTATCTTTCGATTATCCCCCGCTTCTGTTTCAAATCGTTTTATCTGCATTCTTATTTAGTTTCATTATCCTTTCTAACTTAATGTAATATTTCATTACATTAAAACCTAAATACTAGCACCCGGGGGTGCATATATTTGCTAGTTCATGTTAATAATAAATCAATTATTTAGTATTGGTCTGCTGTAAATTTGTGTCCACGAGATTTTATTTATTCTGCATTATATCAACAGCGGTCAGTGTTTCATCATTTTGCTTCACCGAAAATGTTTTCAACTCACCGTGTGTCAAGCTGTTCGACTTGTCTGGTAAGACGTAGGAAATTCATTGTCATTGTTTTGCTCTTTTGTAGAGAATACAGTTCAGAATCAGTGAAGTATGAAGTTTCCTTGTGTTACGAATAGCGAGATTTCTTTTTCTTTTTAATTACTCAACTGAATTGGGTTAGTTTACAACAATAACAACATTACTCTGTTCTATCAAAACGCTGCTGGATTTCTCCAATAGTTGAACAATTGAATCGCGAGTGACACACCGCAGGGGAAAATGGAATTGGTGTGCCGAGCTCAAATCTCAACCGAGTCTCTTCACTTTGTGTTCAATATTGCTTCATATTATTTTCTTTTCTGGGCGTAAAAGATATTAAATTGACAAGTTTTCAGATTCACAATTCCTAAATCTATAATATTGTTTGTACTTAACTAATTTTCAAAAATATATTCATGACAAAATCTTTCCTAAGAAAATAAATTTAATCTTGTATTTTAAAAATTTTCGGACTGTTGACCTCATCTAAAAATCTATCTTTTAATGTCTTCTCATATCTGCTTGTAAAGATTTTGCTTCTCTTCGTTGGGGTTCATCTCACTCCCTGGTTTTGGGTTTCATCTTGGTTCTTCAGATTTTGGTATTCCATACTTTCTGGTCATTTCCAAGTAATATTCTATCGGTACAAGAACTGAGCAACCGGATTATCATTTTTTTTTTTATAGTTTTTTAAGTTTTCACGCCAGCGTTAGCTGATAGTCTTTCACTGGAGTCTGAGTGACAACAAGTCCAATCAGGTCTCCAGAAATCAGCTGGTTTCAATAATGCTGTTGCCTGGATTATTATTATTATTATTATTATTATTATTATTATTATCAAAATAAAAAGACACCCTCCGGGCGATGTAAAAATAATTTTTTTGATATGCCTGAGGGGATGGGAGCTGAAAATTCAATATCATAGAGTGTGTACCATAAGTATGTAAAATCGTCAAATTTATTAAAGGAGTAAAAAAAGAAAGAAAGAAAGACAATTTGAAATGGAAACAGTTCCGATAACTTTAAATATTATATTAGAATAAAACAATCTATATATAAATATATAACGCCGGGCATCTATTTATTGAAACAATGAGGATTGTCTTACGTTGCATGCTCACATTTTGAGTATATTTATTCTATGTTATGATGTTGGATTATGTGTTGGGTAATGTGACGTAAGCAGTGACACAGTTTTTGCTACAGACAAAAACCGGAGGCGAATCTCCATTATTGATAGATTATTATTATTGTTATTATTATTATTTTCACTCCTGTAAGTTATTCACTCCAGTGTTAGTAGATGGTCTTTCGCTGGAGTCTGAGTGACAACAAGTCTCCTCAGGTCTCCAGGACTCTTCTTAGTATTCTAGCTGATTTCATCAATGCTGTTTTTCAGTTCCTCCAGTCTTTTTTCCAAGCTTTTTGGGGTCGTTTCTTGTGCACCAGTTACAATTGGTATCACTTTCACCCTCATATTCCACAACTTTTTCAATTCTCAGGCAAGGTCCAGGTATTTGTTTATCTTTTCGTTTTCCTTCGTCTTCAGCCTGCGATCTGCTGGAAATACAAAATCTACTAGTTGACAAGTCTTCTTTCTTTTTTGTTAATCAGTACAAGTAGTGTCGCCTATGGGTGAAACGCTCGCAGTAAGGGGAGATAACTCTTTTGGACACATGTTCATCTCAGAAGGGGCAGATAATCACTACATTGACTTTACGCAGAATTAACCCCTTCATCGAAGAGTTGCTTCCGCGAAAAATCAGCAGGCCGAATTAAGAAAAAGCCAAAAATAAAAAGCAAAGAATCTAAATAAAATGTTTACCTATGGCTTGTGCCATGTTGTGAGCATCCATATCTAACATGACTGCCCCAGACAACATACTGCTTCGAAGCTCAAAGAGAGAATGCAAAGACAATGAAGCAACATGAGGTTTCGACCAACGTTCACCGCCTTCTTCCACATCTTCTTCATACTTGACCCACCTGATAGAAAAAAAGAAAGAACCAGAAAAACAATTTAATTAGACAGTTGTAATGTAAACATCGATACAGATAAATGACGATGAATTTTGTCTATAGTGAAATATTTTATAATGTGATAAAATTAGTTAAATATATTATATATATATATATATATATATATATATATATATTTTGTTTTGCCGACAATTTTTGGGAGAATAAGTGCTTAATTGGAGTCGTACCTAATTTTGAGAATTAATTAATTAATAATGAATTAGTCGGGAATACCTATTTAAATGTATGGCTAAACAAATCGAGAAAAATCAATCTCTGTATGTACATTTCGGCCTATTAGGCCTCATCAGCAGAGCTATAGATCGGAAGACCGCCCTGTGCGTGATTTGAAACCGGACTGCCAAGCTGACAGGCCGATCCCATAACCCCTACACCAAATGGACTTCTTAGATTTTACGATTTGTTTAACAAATTTATTTATCATATCGTCGTGTAATAAAAGTCACTAGGAGAGGAATATTAACCTACTCTAAACAAATCGTAAATCTAAGAAGTCCGTTTGGTGTACGGGTTATGGGATCGGCCTGTCAGCTTGGCAGTCCGGTTTCAAATCACGCACAGGGCGGTCTTCCGATCTATAGCTCTGCTGATGAGGCCTAATAGGCCGAAATGTACATACAGAGATTGATTTTTCTCGATTTGTTTAGCCATACATTTAAATAGGTATTCCCGCCTAATTCATTATTAATTAATTAATTCTCAAAATTAGGTACGACTCCAATTAAGCACTTATATATATATATATGTATATATATATATATATATATATATATATATATATATATATATATATATAATCGACTGCAATTAATCAATATCTTGATTAATTCAGTGGATTTAACCCTGAAGATCCTTATGGTGAAACTTGAGTAGGTTATCACTTGTACCTATATTACAATAAATTTGCTCTGCTAACGTATTGAGCACTTTTCATTTGTTATATCGCTGTCTTACCTTCCTGAATTTTGCATCAACTAACCATTGTGACCGTATTCACCCGTAAGTCACCTTTTCCATAATACATATATATATATATATATATATATATATATATATGTGTGTGTGTGTGTGTGTGTGTGTGTGTGTGTGTGTGTGTTTGTAAGAAATAATGACAAATAACAAATGTTATGCGAGAAAACAATTGTTTCGATAAAAACGATGGGTAAAGAAAAGTGCCCGGATGTGGGCAGATGGAGCAATATAAAAGATAAAATATTTATTTAGCACGCAATTCTTTTGACTACATTTTTCTGGTTTATTTTTGTTACCCCCCCCCCCAAAAAAAAAAACAACAACCAAAAACAATGCAATCATCAGAGCCGAGGTTGTGTAAGAAAAAACTGATTTTTTTTTCATTTCTTTTAAGAAAAGAAATTGAAACTCCTATTAACATTAGTCAAGGAGATTGTGAGATGAATAATAACTATTATATATATATATATATATATATATATATATATATAGAGAGAGAGAGAGAGAGAGGGGGGAGAGAGAGATTGCAACCCACTTCTTTACAGTGGAAGGTCACCTTCTCAAACACGCAAAAAACCAGCCGTGGGAATACACATGACTCTACAGGTCATATTCACCCTTGTAACTCCTACCGCATCTGCTGTACGTAAAAGAACTATCTTTGGCATTGACATTAAGCTCGTTCACTTTCATTTGCCTTCTTCTCAGATTTGCTGCAGTCCTACATACTTTGTCAGAGAATGGACGCGAATTACCTGTCGGTTGCTGAGAGAGGACCTGTGTGAAATCAGTTTTCGATTATTTGCTGTCATGTGACATGACATATGACTGGCACGTCCGGCTTTGGATAAAAGGATCCTACTGTAAATTATAGCTAACTGCAGAAGATTAAACTCCTGCAGTTAGCTGTAATTAATCAATAATTTGATTAATTCAGTGATTTTAACCCTGAAGATCCCTATGGTGAAACTCGAGTAGGTGATGTATGTACATACTATAAAATTCGCTCTACTTACGTATTGAGCACTTTATATTTGTTATAACGCTGACTTATCATGGTAAGACTTGTATCAACTAATTTGAGACCAATTTCACTGTTAAGTCATTCCTTTTTTACACAAAACACACACACACAAACACACATATATATATATGTGTATGTATGTGTGTATGTGTGTGTGTGTATGTTGAAAGGATTAATAAATAAACAAAAGAAAATGTTGAATGGATAAAATAAGTTTAATGAATTACCAACACGTGTTTTGACCGGGAGTTTGTTCACATTGTATTCTATTTATTATTATTTTAAATATGAAATAAAATAATAATAATAGAAAATTATAAAATATGTGTGTATAAAAAGAAAGAAAACGGCCTTCGTCAGGGTAAAATGTTTGATATTTGAAGTTAAAACGGTAAAAATACAGAGAATTTTGAAGCGTTCGAATATATATATATATATATATATATTTAATGTATTACAAAAGAAAAGACCAAAGCACCCGTACTGTCTCGTCAGTATTGTGATGAATGGTCAAAAGAAAAAACGTGGGAACAGTTGTCAATGTTAAATGACGAGCGGTTAGGTGAAACCTAAGTGGGTAGTTTGTAACTCCTTAGGTCCTTATATATATATATATATATATATATATATATATATATATATAGAGAGAGAGAGAGAGAGAGAGAGAGAGAGAGAGAGTGGAGAAAATGTGCACATCTTTACTGGGTTATAAAGAGAAGTAGACTCAATGTAATATTACGCGGCATGTGCCAAATTCTAACATTCCGATTTCCCCAGAACATTAACATGACAGTTAATCCAGAATGGCACCGGAAATGAATGGCCACGTCATGCCCGTGACACTAACTGCCAACCACTCTGACCGGGAGCAGCAGATAAACAGGAACTACACTCAGTGATTCACACTAATTCGTCTCTGATGAGGGGGTGAGGCATCATAACAAGGTGGGTGTTGTCAGACCGTCTCACTTCTTCTCACAAGGCCTCGACGAGAGGGTCAATGCCACAGCCAGCATCGAGGTGATGTGATAAGTCCTGGATCGAGGTGGGTGGGCGAGCGGGGTGGCCCTACATCATCACTCTGCTTCCTAACACATGGCCCACGTGACCCAGAATTTGGCTGACCAAGAATTTTCACTCCCATTAACCTAGCTGAAAACTACTTCCAGAGTGGTCGTCAAAATTAAGACCAACCAGTGGCCCAACAATATCGAGGACTCGTTGAGGGCAACTTTTACGAACGTGAGAGTCAATATGTACAATCAAGGAATACAGTCACATCCGAGGCCTTCTCAAAGGCTACCCTCGATGTTGAATGTGCGGGTTAGATCAGTCGGTAGAGCGTTCGGCTAGAAACCTCAAGGTTCCTAGTTTGATACCGGCCCTCGCTAACTCAGCGTATGAGTAGCACAGGGGTCTGTGCGGTAAAGTGTGGAGCTGATGGTATGTTTGGTGCCCCGCCTCAGACGCAAAAACAATCTCTTTGGTCTAGCACTGAAAAGAGGATAGACTCCCTCGCTGATTAGCTGATGGCGAATTTAGGCCACCCCGACGACTTTACTTTACTTACTTATTTAAGTAATTAAGTAGTTAATACTATTATTATTAATAATTATAATATTATTAAGTTATTAGTTATTATTACTATTAAGTAATTTAAGAGGGGCCGGGTTAGCTCAGTCGTAGAGCGTTTACCGGTCCCCGCCAACTCAGCGTATGAGTAGCACAGGGATCTGTGCGGTAAAGTAAGGAGCTGATGGTAGGTGTGGCGCTCCACCTCAGATGCTAAATACAATCTCCTTGGTCTAGCGCTATTGAAAAGGGGATAGACTCCCTCGCTGACTGGTTAATACCGACTTTAGGCCGCCCCGTCGACTTTACTACTTACTATTAAGTTATTATTAAGTTACAAGCAGGACTTGTGGATATATCACAGTATGATAATTCAATTATTAAAACGTTTGGTATGTTTACTTAAGAGCTATTGCGAAATACTTCAATATGTAAAAAGTGAAAATGATCTGGATTTAACTTATTATATCTTTTCTGTGTAGCGAATCTTTTTCCTTTTCTTTCTTTCTTTATGATAAAAACGGAATGGTCCATTATTTAGCTGAGGTGATGACACTCATAAGATATAAGAATTCAGTGGATAAGGAACAGGAGATAATTAGGATTGACATTTTTGCATTACATCTTGGATGATTTGGACGGTCTCAATTTTAACCAGAAGGTATTGCAAGATGATAACGGTCGCAGAATTAGCTCAGTCAGTAAAACATCTGCCTTGGAACCACAAGGTTCCCCGTCAGTTACCGGTCCTCACCAACTCAGCGTATGTGAACCACAGCTTGGATCTGTGTAGTAAAGTGGGGAGCTGATGATAGATGTGGCATGGTATCTCAGACGAAAACCAATCTCCTTGTTCTAGCGCTAGCTAAAAGGGAATAGACTCCTTCGCTGTGCGAAAAATACTGACAATCGGCCACTCTGCCTACTATATATATATATATATATATATATATATATATATATATGAGACATTATTGGAAACCCTGGCTGTATATTGATATATTCCATCCCTGATCAATTATTATAGTGTACCATATTTCGGAATTTTGAAAAGTCCAAGGTGGACACTATTTGGAATAGTATAAGAAATATCCCTACCTAATTTTCTCCATTATAATTATATTACACTCCAATCATGTATTTACAATTTTTAAACGTTCTAGGAGGACACAATTTGGAATAATATATATATATATATATATGTGGTGTTGTGTGTGTGTGTGTGTGTGTGTGTGTCGTGGGTTAATGCAGACAATTACTTACACACAAAGAGAAGTGGGAGATATGTAATAATAGCGAATAAGAGACAAAGTCAAATACGTGGTAATAGTATATTTATTTGATCAGGAATTCATATCCATACTAATCCCCCGCTTGTCCGTCTGACAGCTAATTTATAAGTTAGACGCAACGATTCTTTTACGGGAGGGAGTTAGGTAATCCTAGAGGGGAGGTAGGTAATCCTATATATACAACAGAAGAGGGGAGTATAATCCTATACAACAGAAGAAGCAGTAACCAATTCTAATCTGGATCGGTGAATATTAATTATATAATAGTAAATAGTTAATATAATAGTAATATAAAAAATCCTATGTAAATTATTTTCATTTGGAATTACACAGTTTTTCACTCAATCAAGAGATGACCAACTTCCAAGAATAATTATTTGTCATTTGTATAAACATTAATCGGCTCAGTTCAAGATTTATTATATGGCTTATGTGATAACTTCTATGTATCATCTGATATCCCATATTTAATGGGAAACATGGCAGACAAGCCAGAAACAAAGAAATATAATCCATTATTATATCTAACCGATTATAAACTAGATCCAAATGTCAAATACGTTGAATTGGATGTCTACGTCACCATCGATACATCTATAAAATATAATAGTATTAATTACATGCGCCCACCATATATATATATATATATATATATTATATATATATATATATATATATATATATATATATATTGTATGTCTACGTCACTATAAATTCATCAACAAAATATAATAGCATTGGTTACAACCCATATATATATATAACAACCCATACATATATATATTATATATATATATATATATATATATATATATATATATATATGAGGATATGGGGGTTGGATTAAATCCGACAGAATGTGGTAAAGAATAGAGGGAAAAAGTGGACAAAAAGAGCAAACTCAAACAAGTAATGCAGGATATATTTTTCGTTCTGCCTAGAACAGAACTTCATCAGTCATTAATTAAAATATTAGTGCAACATACATTTGTTTTTTATAGAAGTGAAGTGAATGGGTGGGGGTGAGTTTGGTGATGAAGTCAAGAGGGTGGGAAGAGTTTATGAGAATTTGATTGGTCAGAAGAAATTTAACCAAAAAACAACTTCCCAGGCCAACTATATAAATGATGACCTAATGACCTCCCTTCCTGTCCCATTTCATCTTGTTCTCTCTCCCACTACTCAAAGAATAAAAAATTATCTCCAAAACAACCAAAGAATGTTGACCTAATTTCTCCCTACCTTACTCTACTCCTTTGCACTAAACTACCTTCTCTTCCTATCTCCCCGAACAAATTCCATACATTTTCTCCCTCCCCATCCATAATAGATCTTCTTTTTGTCCACTTTTTCCCTCTATTCTTTACCACAAGGTTCCTGGTTTGATACCAGCCCTCGCCAGCTCAGCTTATGATTAACACAGGGCTCTTTGCGGTCAAGTGAGGAGTTGATGGCAGATGTGGCACTTCATCATACGCTAAAAACAATCTCCTTAGTCTAGCGCTAGTGAAAAGGGGATAGACTCTCTCACTGTCTTGTTGATACCGACTTTAGGCCACCTGATTTCTTATGTATCGTCACCTCAGCTAAATGACGGACCATTCCGTTTTTATCATAGAGAAAGAAAGGGAAGAATGAGAAATAGAATAAGAAAGAAAGAAAGAAAGAAAGAAAGTGAAGGAAAGATAGAGAGAAGAGTGAGCGCGTGGAAGCGATAAAGCTAATCTGCTTTAATCTAACATAATAAAAATATGAAAAGAATGAAGGAAAGAAAAAAGAGTGAGAAAGAGTTAAATTAAGATTGTTATACTTTCTACAAATTGAACAATTTAGCTATAGCTCTTAAGTAAACATATCAAACGGTGTAAAATTAAACTATAATGAGATATATCCGCTATATTATAATTGTTATACTTTTTAGATATTGAACTATATCGCAATAGCTCTTAAATAAACATATAAAAAATTGTAATAATATAATTACCATACTGTGGTATATCCACAGATCTTGCTAGTACAAGACTAAGTTAAAAAATATACAAAAATGTATTTTTTTAATAATTGGTAATACACTATTGCCCTATTAAACATTGTGTTTGCCTTTTAATTCTAAGATTCCAACGAATGAGGATACGTTGTGTATTCATTTTTCGTGTAACGCCATTCGACGACCACGTGGATCAGCCATGCGTACAAAAGAGAAAAAAAAAGAAAAGAAAGACACTAGGTCAAGGATGAACGGATTAACCTGATAATCCTAAGGATTAATCCAGATTGACCTATTAATCTAATTCGGCGATTAGGTAAATCGCAAGGCACTGAGAGTTGAGGGTGAGAATGTTTTTTTTTTGTAGAACGGAAGTCACGTTGTAGGAATTTTTCCGTGTGATCTTCCCCTTTTGATTACTGTTGTTGTTGTTGTTGTTGTTGATACCCCGAAAGGAGTGGTTTCCTTTTTCAAAACCAGAAATAAATAAAAAAACAAAAAACAAAAGCAAAAACGAAATGAACAAAAATAAAAAAGAATAAAAATAAAAACGGAAGTACGATTCGAGGTCAAATTATGTATTCCCTTCGGAATGCGAACAATGCAAATATAAAATATAGGCAAAAAAATAAGAAATAAAGAAAATAAATAAATAAAAAATAACCCAAATAATTCTTAACATTTCTTATAAGTTCACCCGGTTTCTCCCATTTTTTTGTTTGTTGTTAAAGCAATTTTTCCTCTTCTGAAAAACCCAACTCAATAGCCATTGATAGTGACTAGATGAGAAAATGGTGCTTTATAGCTGAAAACCTGCTCTATCCAACTGTGTTATTGTGTTCCATCTATCTGGTGTAGTTTACACAGAAATAAATCGGAGGCATTATTTATAGGGCCGATTTGGATCAGTCCGTATAGCACCTTCCCACGAAACACAACGTACCGGCCCTCACCAACTCAACGCATGAGTAGCACAACTTGGTAAAGTGAGGAGCTGATGGTAGGTGTGGCACTCCACATCAGACACAGAAACACTCTTCCTCTGGGTATTGAATTGTCTTTTAGTTTTTTTTTCTGTTTTTGTTTAATGGCATATCAACGTTCGTGGGTTATCTAATGCCAAAGCCCTCTTTATTGAAGAACATCAGTGGTACTATTTAACCCATAATAGGAATGATTAGTGGGTTTATATCTTTTCTCAAGGGCATTAGTCCGAAAGTGAACGTAATAGTGAACGAACTCGCTTACTACGATTTCGAAGTCTAGCACGTTAGCCACTACAATAATATAGGAATCGCAGAATAATCTATTCATTGAGATTTATAAACCTTTATAGGAACGTTATTAATAAGCAAGATGCTAATTAAGATTAAACAAGGATTATTTAATAATAATTCATAACTAGTACAAAATTAAAAAAAACACCCTCCGGGCGATGTAAAAATAGGTTTTTGAAACATATAACGTAAGCAGTGACGTAATTTTTGTTAGAAGACAAAACCAAAAGCGAATCCCCATTATTAATAGAGATATAACGTAAATAAACTAAGGGACTTGTGACGTTGGTGGTGACGTAGTTCCGGTTACAGACAGATAGACACACAGTCTCCATTATGATAAGATAGTATTTATACTATACTCCGGTTTTGCACAGTCGGTAGAGCATCCGACTAGGAGCCACAAGATTCCTGGTTCGATACCGGCCCTCCCAACTCTGGGATCTGTGAGGTAAAGTGAGGAACTGATGGTAGGTGTAGCGCTCCACCTCAGACGCCAAAACAATCTCCTTTGTCTAGCGCTGTCTGGCTGATACCGACTTTAGGCCACCCCGACGACTTTACTGTACTTGCTATTAATATATATATATATATATATATATATATATATATATATATTCATGTGTGTGTGTGGGGGGGTGAGCAAAAGGGGATGTTGGTGTCAAAATATTTCGGTAATTATGGATAACAAAGTAAAAACCAAGTACTCTGTTCACCTTTGCTGACACGCTGACACCCAAAAGACGGGGGAACATTTGATGAGAATTGAAATGTTATTTTTTCAAGTTTTTTCTCTAATTTATGAACAAAACTGATTTAGTAAAAAGATTTAAGTCTCCCATAGAAATGAACAAGACAAGATAAGATAAAACTATGAAAGTAGCAAAAGAAAATCAAGTTGCTCTGATAAAAGAGTGCAATTAGCTTGCAGTCAGATACGTCGGGAGTCGGGAGTTGGAGTCGGGAGACGGGAGTTGGGAGTCGGGAGACGAGAGACGGGAGACGGGGGTCTGGAGTTGGGTTATTATAAGGAAATGAAGACAACAGGCGCAGCACTCAGTGGTTCGACAATAAATAAATGCATGAATGAATAAATGAAGAAAAAAAAAGAAAAAAAAAACGAAAACACATTTCTAGTCCAACACAAAAGTATTTTTGAGGAATAAACTGGTTCACACACGGATACATTCGCAAAGGTTGTCTATAGTCATATTATGGGATTTCTTTTATTGAACTCTTCTTCTTCTTCTTCTTCTTCTTCTTCTTCTTCTTCTTCTTCTTCTTCTTCTTCTTCTTCTTCTATTATTATTATTATTATTATTATTATTATTATTGAGTTTTCACATCAGCATTAGGTGATGGTCTTTCCCTGGAGTCTGAGTGACAGCAAGACTCCTCAGGTCTCCAGGACTCTTTTGAGTATTTTGGCATGATTTACAGTCCCATCTCTATTACCGCAGAGTCTACATTTACTATTCTGTTGGGTCTTATCAATTTTCGCTTCGATATAGTTTGTCCTTCTGGCATTATTTTGTGCAGCAATTATTAGTGATTCAGTTTATCTTTTGAGGTTTCCTTTTCTTAACCATGTCCAGGTTTTTTCATGTGCAACCTCTCCGATTTGTCGTTTGAAGTGTCCATATTATTGTTTTTCTTCCCATTTTTGATTTCTAGTCTTTCTTGTTTTTATGTTTGTCCATATGTCATATCTACTATTGTTGGCCGCCATAAGTAATCTGTCTTTGCTCTTTTTTGTGTAGTCTTCGAGTTGTTGGATTGTGGTTTCTACGCAGTCCTCTATGTTGGCAATTCCTCTTGCGAGTTTTCCCCGCCACTTTTAACTGATGGTCCTTTACTCTGAGTCTGAGTGTCTGAAATTCTTCTTAAGAATCCCTTATTCTTCTGGTTATTCTAGCCGATCTCAACAGTATTTTAGTCTGTATTGTCTCGATTCTTTCTCAGTATTTTTTACAAGCTTTTGGGGACCGTTCCAGGCGCACCAACAATTGGTATGACCCTCACCTTCATGTTTCACAGCGTTTTCTAGTTCTAAAAGCAAAATAATAATTCTGAAATTCGATCTAGACTTATTAAGTAGGAGCAAAACTTTACAATCTCCTTTTGTTCTTTGAAAATTATAGACGGAATAAATAGAAAACCATTTAAATAGAAATTGGAAATTTTGCATACATATTAAATGGTGTAATGATTAGCGAGCTGGGTCAGACATATTTTTGGTGAGTTCGATTCTCACTGGGTGTCCTGTAATTTTAGCCTTGTTCCCAAATAAACTAAGTTTAATAAAATGACTACATATATGTTGGATTCTAATATGAAACATGAAACAAGATGAGACACTAGTGTCAGCTCGTCCGGTCGGTAGGACTAAATGATCTGCTCTGTACCTTACACAGAAATGTTAATATGAATGTACATTGAATGGATTTAACTAATCTGTTGCCCTTTTTATCATATATGTGCTATAAGGCGGTGGCCGAGGATCTTTATGTCCTAGGAATGACGTTAAACTCTATCTGATGGTGAGGTTCAAGTTCTGGAGGTCTGGGGAATGATAAGTACCCCTTCATCACCATTGATCCCTGGTCCACTCTGATTTGGAGAGGAAGTACTTTTTAGGAACCCATTTATGGGTTAAATACAAAAATGTGTTTATAAAAAAAAGAATTGAGTATCCATTAAGAATGAATTTATTTCAAAACTGTTTGCATTAAATGACACACCGAAGTTGATATGCCGTAAAACAAGCCAAACCAAACCAAACCAAACTTTTCTGTAGCCATAAAATAACCCGAGAGAGATTGACATGCCGTAAAAATCAAACAATCAGTCAATCTGTTAATCAATCCAGTGTCAGTGAGAGGGTTATGACGTCATAGTTTGTTTTAGGATGAAAGTGATACCAATTATAGTTGGTGCACTTGGAACGATCCCCAAAAAGCTTACAAAAAATACTAGAGAAACTGGACATAAAAAATGTATGAAATGTGGAAAAGGCACCAAATCTATTGAAAGATGGGGTCGGGGGTGATCGTTCCCCTGTCCCACTTCTAGCAATCCACTGGTGCGGAGTGGGGTAGGGGCGCGATCACCTCCCTCTTCTAGCAATCCACTGGTGCGGAGTGGGGTAGGGGCGATCACCTCCCCCTCTTCTAGCAATCCACTGGTGATGATTTAAAATTTATCTTAGTTCGAGTTCAGGATCTGATAAGGAAAATCCAGCCGTCATGTCATGTGACCCTTTAAAGTAGCGATTGAATTATAGACTTGTCTTCTTTTTCTTCTTCTCGATTTTAACCTCATTAATTTGCTGCGAAAACATTCAATTTAGAGGTAGACGAATAACTCTGGCATTCCTTCACCGGAAATGCCGGCATTTTGTGCGCCCGACAATTTGTCTTATCTCACCGTCTGCACATGCGCAGATCGCCCAATGAAACTGATCCTTTGATTTTAATTTCGTGTAAAACGTCTAAGATCGTAAACCTGCGTGGTAACAAGGAAGAATATTTTCAAGATAAATTTGCCGCCAATAAGACGCATTAAAAGATATCAATGACAACCTAGAGAAACACAATACGTGGATCAGCTAAAATGTTCTACTTACTAATAGTTTCACTTAGTTGCTCATCAGGGCAAGAATCTGGCTCCTAATATTTGCTCTACTTAGGTATCAAGCGCTTTTTATATTTTAGCTTTAGATAATCCTAGCGGTTTACATATATTTTTATGAGGTTAAGTAAACAAACAAATGTGTTTATTTTTTATATGGCTTTAAGCCGACAATTTTTTGGAGGATATGTGCTTAATTGAAGTCATACCTAATTTTTGAAATTAATTAGTTAATGATTAATGAATTTAGGCGGGCATATATGTTCAAATGTTTAGCCTTACATTTAAACATATATGCCCGCCTAAATTCATTAATTATTAACTAATTAACTTTCAGAATTAGATATGACTTCAATTAAGCACATATCCTCCAAAAATTATATTTTTATATAATTTTTTTTGTATAATATACTTCCTCTTATATTTTCTATTGAAGACGCGACGTTTAATTTCCACGGGTTCAACAAATACGAAACAACTAAGTGTTTAAAAATCATATTTCTACCTCTTTCAGTTTTCTGAGAGAGAGAGAGAGCACTTGGCATAAGGGGAGACGACCCAGTTAGCATTCAGGTCGCAATAAATAATGAGTGTAAAGAAAACAATTAGGTCATTGCAATTGTGTCTGTGAAGCAATGAAGCCAATTTTCAAACACTAAAAGGACCTTGACACTTTGTGTTTTCAGGATGTCCTCCTAAATACGAGTCTCGATTTAATTGTGAAAAGATTCACATACATTGCGCTCATTTTAATAAGTGATAATTAGTTGATTGTTGGTTGGTTCGATTCTACGGCATGGCAACCCTTGTCGAGTTATTTTATGCTCCAGATGTTTTGTTTTATTCATTCTTAATGAGAATCCAATTTTTTTCTTAAAGTCAATTTTTAAAACACATTTTAGAACTCATTTTGTTCTATTTAATCCATAGATGGTACTACCACTTGGAGTGGGCCTGGGAGTAATGGTAATGAAGACGTACTCCACATTACCAAGACCTTCAGAATTGAAACGTCATATCCAGGATATTAAGAGCTTCATCCACCGCCTTCGAACATATATATGATAAAAAGGGTTGGGGTTTGTCATAAGGGCAATAGGGTTGGGACAATTATATAGGTGCTAGGGCTTGATGTGACCAGCTGATTGAAGAGCTAAAAAGGAATGTCGCATGTCATGGACTGCTCAGCAAACAGGATTCCATCCATAAGCATCACGGGTCGCCAGCCACAGCCACCAGGTGGTTCAATTTTGTTTAGTTGTCTTTTTACATATAGTAATATGTTATCAAGTATTCCTATATAAAACAATTTTCACATTTGTTTCAAGTATTCCTCTCTGATACAAACAATTATATGGTTTCAAGCAACAATTTCTATTTAATAATAGTCGTCTGGTTGCACATAGTTATATCGTTTCAACTAGTTAATAATAATAATCTTTAGCAAACATTTATTGTTTCAAGTTACTATTCTTAATATAAATAATTTACAGTTATCTGGGATCAAGTATTTCTATCGAATACGAATTATTTTTACACAGATCTATTTGACCCAGTGACCCACCCAATAGACCAAGTCATGACCAGTGAACAATCTCACACTCACCATCTCCATATCGAGGACACTAGGTTTTTGTGAGGTGGGGACACAGGTTTTTCTCAGGTTAATAGGGGAAGAGAGAGAGAGAGAAGAGAGAGAGAGAGAGAGAGAGAGAGAAGAGAGAGAGAGGGAGAGAGAGAAGGGGGGGGGGGGAGATAGGGGGGCGCATTTGACTGTGTTTCTTTCCCGCATTTTTTTCTCGAGGGAAAAGTGACAAATATTGTCGCAACTTTATTTCGCAAAAGAAGATTTCTCTTTCTTTTTCTTTTCTTTTCTTTTTCCTTTTTCTTTTTCCTTTTCTTCTTTCTTTTCTTTTTCTTCTTTTTCTTTTTTTTCTTTTTCTTTTTTCTTCTTTCTTTTTTTTTTCTTTTCTTTCTTTTCTTTTTCTTCTTTTTCTTTTTCTTTCTTTTTTCTCTTAGTTTTTCCTTTGTTTTTCTTTTTCTTTTATTCTTTTCCTTTCTTTTTTTCTTCTTTTTCTTTTGCCGTGTCCTCATTTTCGGTGCTTTTATTCATCTGCATTCCGGTCATCATAACCTTTGCTCTCTACTTATTAGCCACCCTGTCGGTGAGGCTTAGAACACGCTAACTGTGGTTTAGTTCAATCGGTATAGCACCCGAATATAGCACCCGAGTAATCGCAAGTTCGATATCCGTTCCCGCCAACTCTGCATATGAGTAGCAAAGATTGGGTAATCTGATCTGTACGGTAAAATGAGGAGCTGGTGGTAGGTGTGGCGCTCCGCTTCTACAAAAACAGTCTCCCTGGGCTAGCGTTAACTAAAAGAGTATATACTCCCTCGCTGTCCGGTTGACATCGATATTAGGCCATTCCGCCAACTTGAATTTTTGTACTTATCCCCTATAGAGGGGGTAAGACCGCCCCCCCCCAAAGATATGTTCTGTGTATGACAATAAACTGCATCTGATGGTAAGGCTCCAGTTACTCCCAGGTCCACTTCGACACAAAGTGGTAGTACCTGTTAGTGTCACATCTATGGGTAAAATAAATGTTTAAAAATCATTCGTATTTGATAGGACTGTGAGCAAAGCAAACTTCTTAAGAAACACCCACACAAGAAATGTAGGTAGTTACCCAACCCGTCCGCCTCAGGTAGGATGTGACACAAGGTCAGTAGTAAGGGGCAACCAGGAGTTATCGAACTTACTATTCGGTAGTAATGGATCTGCAAGACTATCTTGCTAACAATGATAATGAGACACCCACCTCCATTAAAAAAAGATTCGACCTGTTGACTGGGGTTGTAGAATACAACAACTGCACCTCTGTCTTCAGCATAAAATAACCCAGGATGAGCTGACATGCCGTAAGAAATGCATAAAAATTTGATTGGGATTGCCTTTTAGAGTTCTTTATATGGATCAAATAAATCTATTTAAAATTATTCATATAAAAAACACAAAGACAATATAACTACACAAAGAATATAAATAAGAACGTACAATGAACGCGATTCCCTAACTTCACGGCATAAGTTAATCCTAGACGGGTTGATATGCAGTTGAAATGAATAAATCAACGAATCAGTCAATCAATAAGATCTTTTTATGATGTTTAGAAAAAAATTATCATTTTTTTTCATTATTAGAACCAGTTCTCGCTAGATCACCGGTTAAGAAGTGATGAGCATGTTGAATACTTAAGCAACAGCAGGTACTGTAAACAACTGGAGTCCTTTGCTTATCAAAATTGCTTTGATTCGGCAATAAATGACCCAACAAGGGTTGATATGCTTTTAAGAAAAAGAATCAAATAACCAAACCAAATTGTTTGGTATTTCTTTATTTAGAGTCGTAAGATATGGACTCGTCGACCAGAGTTCAAATCCTAGACGAGGCTATTTGTATTTTACATTGAACCTTTGGTAAAGTTATGCATCCATGAACTCTCTAGCTATAGGTGATTAAGAGGGCAGACTGGGATCTTTAACATTGGGTAAGTAACCAGTCTAGGAGAAGAAAAACTCTAAATTCAAACTTGTTAAAATGCGCTAAAGAAATTGACCTTGTGTTACATCCTGCTCGTGCGGAGAGGTTGGTATATATATTTATATAATACAATGGTGTGTCATAAAAGTAACGAGATTGAAGCTGTATTTACCAAGATAGAAATGAACAATGAATGGAACGTTAATTTTCATTCAGATTAAAAAGTGTGTCATATATGTGCCGAGTTTGAAGCTTCATTTACCAAGATAAAAATGAATAATGAATGGAACGTTACTTTTTTCAGAATACAAGGTGTGTCAAAAAGTACCTTCAATTTTGATACTTTTTGACACACCTTGTATATCTACTTATTTCTGTGCGATACAGTTTCAGACTTTTTCTGCCTTCCGTTCTCTATTTGACCATTAAACCATATAAACCTGTTCTGGTTTGTTATTGAAAAGTCGTCAGTTTGTTTTTGATTCACTTTTTGTTTCATCGGAAAAGTAAAAGACTCAAGAGATTAGCGATATTTTTGTCATCGGGCGTTTTTAATATTTCAGCGTCAAATTGAATCCCGCCAATTTTTGATTGGCCATTGATTCCAATTTACAAAAGGCGGAGAATCAATTCAGGTTTATGCACCGACAATTTTAAAACTGAAGGATTAAGTAAATAAAAGACGGATTGTTGGTATTCTTATGGCCATTATTGTTGTCGTTAATCTAAAGTCTGGTGTATTCAATTGCAATTCGGCAGTTAAGTCTGTAGAAATCCGTAACGGTTCTAATATTCGCCCAATCCAGACAGTGAATGATTTTAAATCCTTTTGTGCTGTTTATTTATTGACTACATTATCGGAAGTTGTTGCAGCAGTTGTTTATAAATAGAGCGGTGATTCTGTGTGGGTCTTATACAAAAAACAAAAAGAAAAAACAAGCTAACAACATAAAAAACTTGAAGTGCGTTTTTTTTACGCACACATTCTGCACTTGCTATTCTGTTGTGTCTTATCTATTTTTGCTTTTATATAATTGTCCTCATAGCATTATCTTACGCTGTATTTATAAACGATTCAGTTTCTCTCTTGAGGTTTCCCTTTCTTAGCCATGTCCATGTCTTCTGATGTGCGATCTCTCCTGTTTATCGCTTGAAGTGTCCATATAATTGTTTTTCTTTCCATTTCTGTTTTCTTGTTTTTTGTTATATTTGTTCTCGTCCATATTCTGCAATTACTTTCCCTGGCTGCTACTATTAGTCTTTCTTTGCTCTTTTTTGTGTATTCATCAAGTGCTCGAATTGTCACGTCAACATTATCTTCAATGCTGGCGAGACCTCTTCCTCCTTCTCTTGATACATATTGTATGTTTGTGTTGTCTCTTGGGTGTAATGCATTGTGCATTGTCATAACTTTTACCTTGTACACTGTTATAAATCTCCTCAGGTCCCCAAGACTCTTCTGAATATTCAAGCCGATCTTAACAATGCTGTTGTTTGGATGGTCTTGATTGTTCCTCTGATTTCAAATTCCAGACTCTTTTCCAACTCTCTTGGGATCGTTCCAAGGGCCCCAATTACAATTGTCATAATTTTTACATTCATATTATTATTATTATATTATTATTATTATTATTATTGTTAGTCCCATAGCGAGGTGATTGAGTGACAGCAAGTCTCCCCAGGTTTCTATGACTCTTCTGGATATTCTAGCCCGGTCTCAATTCTTCCTCTGATTTCCAATTTCACCAGTCTTTCTTTTTTAATCCTTGGGGGCCGTTCCAAGGGCACCAACTACAAAATGATACGACATTGGAACGCCCCCCCCCCGGTCTGAAAAATAGCCTGGATGAAATAGAGGAAGAATCGAAACCAAAACTACGGCTAGAATACTTAGAAGAGTCGTATTCTAATTGTTCCTCGTTGTCATAGACGGATGACTCGCAAAAAAAAAAGAAAAAGAAAAGAGCAAATGAAAATTAAGATGAAAGAAAATATTATTTCAAATTAATGTCTGATTGTTTCTTCTCCAACTTGTTGACACCCGATGTCATGTGCAAATGAATTGGAAAGAAAAAAACTCGTGAGATTTTCGAACTGAGGGACTCTCAAACTCAAGGAGACAAAAATGGCCATTAGTCTCTGGGAAAAGAAGAAAAGCACCGTTGCTAAGAAGTGAGGTGAGGGACGGAGTAAGGTAGGGGATCCACAATATTTATCAGTCAAAGTTACAAAATGGCAATCCATATAATTGGCAGCTAAGGAGGAAAAAGAGGAGACCCTTCATTAAGGAAAAGAAATGAAGCACCTTACAGTAAATCCTGGGAGTATTGAAACAAATATTAAAAAAAAGTCCTATGTGAATTTTTAAAAATTAAACAGAAAAACAATTTATAGTTAAATAGCAGAGTTATTAGGTTAGTTTTGTTTTACGGCATATCAAACCTTTTCGGGTTATCTAATGCCGAATAAAGTCATTTTCATATTCGGTTTCTTACAGTACCTACTGTTGCTTAAATGGTCACCCATCTAAGTATTGAACATGCTCATCGTTTCTTAACTGGTAATCTAGCAGGAACCAGTGCTTTCAAGTGACTTGACCGTTAGCCCAAGTTATTAGTAAAGTACTGGTTACGAAAATAGTTCTACAGCTGGGCACAGATACGTAGTCTTCGGGCCTCATACAGCCCACTGAACGCGTGTGTGTGATCTCTCTTCTAGATGAGTGATTAGTTGATTTTAACGACATATCAAACTGCTTAGGGTTATTTTATGCCTCGAGGTCAGAGAACTTTTTTGCATACGATCTGATCGAATATAATGATAGTGTAGTCCACATTCACCATCATCGCAGGAAATAGACGCGGCGGTGTAATATTTTAGGCTTGAAAGCGATTTTATTGTTTATTTAAAGACATATAAACATTCGTGGATTATTTAATACCAAAGTCTCTATTGTAAGAGAACTGTAGTGGTACTATTAAACCCATAGCTGAGGGATAAGGAGGTTTATACCTTTCCCAAGAGTATTACTCCGGAAAATGAATGTATTAGCGCTACTCGAAGTTGTTACCACGATAAGTCCAACACGTTAGCCAAACACACACACACACACACACACACACACACACACATATATATATATATATATGCTCCTCCCATGGTTGAGCACTGTAGGAGGGACATTAATTGAAATTTCACAGTTTAGCGTAAAGCCGTTACTCGTCTGTCCACTGTTTACAGTCTTGAGTTCTCTGGTGATTGTAACAACTTTCCACGTAGTGATGTATAAATTAATTGTTCTCTCCAGACTGACAGCCGCTGTTAGCCGCAAGGGTAAGGGACTTTAGAAGACGAAAATTCTGTCGGGTTTCGATCCCGTCTAGAGGTAGCTGTTAAAAAGTCGAGCCGCACTAATGAGGGAAACTTCGAAACACGTTTCTGTGGATGACTGATATACATATATATATATATATATATATATATGGTTGGCATCCTTCTGTCTACTATAGACGATGGCGTAGTGTTCACTTTTTATCTGCAACTGCGTGAGTGGATGAACAGACCAATTTTTGAATGGCAATCTCTGGTGCAGTGACTGAAAACAAACAGTGATGCTTGCTGGAATTGCTATTTTCTCTCCTTTCTGTTGGCTCTCTTTTTCGTGACGGCTTCTTTCCTATCTTTTTCACTCCTTCTCGTTCCTTGTTTGACGAGGAGGCGCCAGGTCGTTCGGTCTTTTGCACAAGCCTCCCATATATATATATATATATATATATATATATATATATATATTTTATTTTAAAATTCATCATTTGCATATAAGAACGGTAATGCAATACAAATATCCTCCACCCTAAAGGTCATAGGTTCGCACCCCGCACGACGTCTGTAATGGTACTCCGGTTTCAAAGCAAGTATGTTTTTGTGGTGTAACCCAACGCTGCCCGGTTTTCAGTTTCATTCTCCTTGACCAATCGAATTTGTATTTAAAACCAGCAGGTGTTTGGTCAGCAGGTCCATTGCATAAAATACTAATTGAAACTGAAACCGCAGAACCTTCACAGACATGTGAAGGGGGGGGGGCGAGAGGAATGTGACCCTATGTTCCCAAGGACGCAAAATATATTCATTACATTTCAGTCTCGATGACAGTGTGCTGCATAGGACACTAAACTGCATCCACTAAACTAAGCTCCGGTTATGAGTGTAGATTACCCCTTCATTGACATTACTCCCAGGTCAACTCTGACCTTATGTGGTAGTACCTGTTGGGGTCTCATCTATGGGTTAAACGAGCTAACAAAAGTGTGTTTAAATAATTGAGCTTGAAAAAATTGAATATCATTGAAAATGAATAAAACAAAACGTCTTTGGCATAAAATAATCCAAAAGTGTTGATATGCCGTAAAATCCAACCAACCAACCTACCAACCAATCAACCAACCAACCAACCATGTAAACTGCACCCGATGGTTAGACTACAGTTATGAATGTACATTACTCCTTCATTGACATTACTCCCAGGTCCACTCTGGCCCTGAGTGGTAGTACCTGTTAGGGTCCTATCTATGGATCAAATAGATGTTTGCAAGCTTTAAGACTAAAGAACCCAGTCTGCCCTACTATTTACTCATAGCACAGAGGTAAAAGAGAATGGAAAGATATATGGCTGTCTCCTGGGAATGTTTTTGAGTGCGTTGAATTAATTTCACCGAAGAAAACTTGACGTCATCCACTATACCAATGGGCACTGATTCACTCAGAGAAACAGTCGACGTACAGCTTAGAAATAAATCGGCATAAAACACAAACAGAATATTTGTAATTTTGTTGATTTAAATTCGATTCGTTGTTGCACATTCATTTATATTAATCCCATTTTACAAAAGATTTTTTTCTAGAATAAAACTTTGTTAAACGGGTAAAATAAAAGACATATTTTAGAATCCTGTTATTCCAGTCATACAGAGCTTAAAGCGATGTGTGTATGAAAACAGTTAAAACCCCCTTTGCATTCTGTAAGTGATGACAGCCTAATGGTTAAGGTGTCGGACTGGCATCCAACCGATCGGATTTCAATTCCGGCTGTAGGTAGCTTACAAATGTTTAGCCACACTGAAGAGACTTGATAAGTCGGAACACGTGTCTGTGGATGACTCTATATATTCTCCCCATTCCCCTAGGGTTAAGCACTCTGAAGGGATTTCCGCTGAGGGCCGCCAACTCAAGCGTAAACGCAACGCTCTCCTATATAAGGGATGGAGCACTCTATGACGGCCTTTACATACAAAGCGATGTGTGTATGAAAACAGTTACAACCCCCTTCGCATTCTGTAAGTGAAGACAGCCTAGTGGTTAAGGCGTCAGACTGGCACCCAACCGACCGGATTTCAATTCCGGTTGTAGGTAGCTTACAAATGTCTAGCCACACTGAAGAGACTTGATAAGCCCAAACACGTGTCTGTGGATGACTATATATATAATCAGTCAGATATACCTACTAACAGTTTCGCTTAGTAGCTCTTCAGGTCAAAGATCTGCTCTATTTAGGTATTGAGCACTCTTTACTTTTTAGCTTTAGAAAATCTTGGCGGTTTATATATTTTTGTTTCTAAATCTTTGATTCTCTTTCAATCTTCCCGCGTTATCCACTATTCTCTTCCTCTGCACCGAGGAGGCGCACCCCACCGGTTGGGAACCACTAGTCTAAGAACTGCAATTAATTCTATGTTTATTTTCTTTGTGTTAAAAATGAAATAAAATCTACCTGGCCGCTTCTCTCCATTCGTAAGAAACACACAATTACCATCTATATCAATATATATCAATACGGCTGTTCCTAAATCTTTCGTCTGTTATCATCCTGCAACACCTTCTGGTTAAAAATGAGACCGTCCAAATTTGTATTATTTGAATTATAACTTTATATAACTTTATTGTTATTTATATAATAAATGTATTATTATATGTGCAGATAACAATAAAGACGAGGACAATAGTTCGAATAATCCAAATAATACAAATGTTCATACGTCATTTCAAAAATTCAGAGAAATAGTATTTTACAAATGCTCTTAAGTACTCGGGGGATCCAGTGAACTTCAGCGACTGGATCGTTAAGTAAATTGATAGCGTCGATCCCAGGGGCACCCCCCCCCCGCTCAAGGGGGAATGCCGACGGGATCGACGCATTTTTTGTGCTTCGGCTTGTGGATGGGCCCACATAAAAATGTCCTTGTGTCACGCCCTCATAAGTGGATTGAGAGGCAAATACCCTTAAGTAAACATATGAAACGTTGTAATAATTGAATTATCATAGTGTGGTATATCCACAGGTGCCGTTAGTTCTACGTTTATTTTCTTTGTGTTGGAAATGAAATTAAATTTTACCTGGCTGATTCTCTCCATTCGTATTCACCATTGTTGTTGTGTAACATATCCATTTGACAGAAAATATAATGATGATTATGTTCATTATCTTCGACTCCTATCAAAGTCTGGACCTGCTCCGACGGTGACAGATACACTGAAAACAAAACAAAATAAAGAACATCAAATTACACCGTCTGGTTAAAAATGAGACCGATGCAATGCAAAAAATGTAAACCCAGATTATCTGGTGTCGCTTAATCGCAGATTTCTTATTTGTCCCATTTCATTTCGCCCGATTTTAAAAATTTTTTGTTTGTTTCGTTTGTAATATTGGAATTGTGAATTACGGAATATATATTTTAATTTTTGATCTTACATCGTCCCGGCCTCCTGCTTTAATTTTGGCTATATTTTAGCGAACCAGTGTCAGGCAAATTTCCAGCCCAACTTAAATATTTTCCGAGTTGTGTTTTTATCACTTTTTATCGGCAAATCAATGTAATTATTTTACACCACCTTCCTTTCAACAAAGTGTGTGTGTGTGTGTGTGTGTGTGTGTGTGTGTGTGAAAGAGAGGAGAGAGAGAGAGAGAGAGAGAGAGAGAGAGAGAGAGAGTTAAATCAAGATTATTATACTTTTACATATTAAACTATTTCGCAATAGCTCTTAAGTAAACATATCAAATGTTATAATAATTAAATTATCATACTGTGGTATATCCACCGGTCCAGCTAGTTTTGAATTAAAAATCAGAACAACATGTCTGTCCTGAATTGGTTAACGTTTAGCTTTATCCAATTCTACTGAGCCCAGTGGTATGGCGAACTCGCCTGGACGATTCCAATACGAAAGGGGTGGTACAGAGAAATGTAATATGTATTATTTGGATTTTTCAGACTACTGTCCTCAATTTTATATATACAACGTTTCTGCCGATGTGCCCTCCGGTCTTCTTCAGGTGTTTCTTGTCGAACTCGGGAACATTCTCTTCCAACTTAGGAACCTTCTTGTTGAACTCGGCAGGTTTCATGCCGTAAAAAAGTTTTGGAAAACAGTCAGAAAAATCTAAATAATACAAATTACCAACTCTCGTATTAAAAAAATTAGATAGAAATGCAATACTTATATTTACTTGTATATGTAAGTAATTAGTCGGTAGAGCGTTCGGTTAGGAATCACAAGGTTCCTGGTTCGATACCGGCCCTCGTCAACTCAGTATATGAGTAGCACAGGGATCTGTGCGGTAAAGTGGGGAGCTGATGGTAGGTGTGGCGCTCCACCTCAAACGCTAAAATAATCTCCTTGGTCTAGCGCTAGTGAAAAGGGAATAGACCCCCTCGCTGTCTGGCCGATACCGACATTAGGCCGACCCGAGGAGTTACGAAGGTTAGTAAAAAGTTTTGCAATATTTAGATACGTTCGGGTTTTCGACGCATATATCACGTGACAAAAGCAGTTCAAATCGAGATATGTACCCACTTGGGTTGGTAGCTGGTACGCTGACACGTTGAGCATTGCTTCACTCTGTATGTGATTTAAAAGTAGCAACGTGAAACTAAGGAAGTCTAATTCGGGAACTTATACTTTACGAGTTCGAACTGGGCCATAAACGCTGTTGGAAACAACAAAAACATTTGTTGTGAAAAAAGGTAAAGGTGCAGTTGATTCCGGAGGCCGTGTTCCAAGTCAAGTTCCAAGACAAATCCGGTGAGTAGCACTCGATTGTCTCAGGTGAGCTTGGCACATTAGAGTTCAGTGAGTTTTTCCCCTTCACGACCTAGGATGTGACACAAAGTCACAAGTATGGATCATTCAGCGAAGATTAAATTTGCTATAAATAAATAATGGATCTTCGAAACTAGCTTGCTAATCATTACATGAGACGCCCGGTTTTTTAAACAACTCGTTCTCCACGGACAAGAGATGACACAGCGTCGAATGTATGTGGTAACTAGCGATGATCGAACTCGTTATTCAGTTGTAATAGATTGCGAGACTAGCTTATTAACCATTGCAGCTCGAAGGAACTCCTTAACTGTAAGTCTGTATATTTTAATCTTGAGTAATCTGAAATACATAGTGGGCGCATTGCAATTTTCTTTTCACTCAGTATATATATATATTATATATATATATATATATATATATATATATATATTATATATATATAATATTATATAACTAGCGTCGCCTGGGTAGAGGGGGATTTTTAAAGTTAGTCTCGCAGATTCATTATTACCGAATTGTGAGTTGAATCCTCGTGGGATGCCCCATTTAAATCCCTATGTAAAAAAATAGACCTTGCATTGATCCAGCTACTCTGAAAAGAAATGTTAATGTCTACTATCTAAAATATTAATGAAAAAAATCCATGCTGTTATCATTTGAATTTTATTTTTAAATTATCTTCACGAATATAAATGAAATCCCTATTATTTTGCTCAAAAAACCAAGCCCTGGTGAATATTTAATGTGTATATATTTACTTTGTCTTTAATTGTTTCATTTTCAAAGTTTACTCCGGACATACATATACACACAAACTGCCCTTTATATATTATAGATGGATAAACACACACCACACACACACACACCACCACACACAACACACATATATATAGTATATATATATATGTATATATATATATGATAAATCCACGAAGATGGCCAATGGCACGAAAAGTTAAGGCAATTTTTTCTTTCTTACCTGGAGCGTGAATTGTACCGTTCGAACTAGAACTGGAACTTTGTTTCTTGGAGCGGGATTTCTTGTCCGGACGTCTGGGTCGTTTTGGTAAACGGAGTCCAATATACATCGCTTGGCGATGATCCATCGCTGGAAATAAAGAATAATGATATAAATGAATATAATAAATATAAGAATATATATATATATATATATATATATATATATATATGAGTATAGATAAAAGGATATGAAAACAACACAATATGCTGTTAAAGGGAAACATTTTATATCATATTCATAGCTAATATTAAACAATTTTTATAAAATCTTCTGCAGAGCTTGTTTTTTACCCCGGACTTATCGAGAGCGGAGACGAAATAATATGAATTCAAACGAAAACATTAATGTTGCAAAAAAGTTATCGGTAGTTTCAAATATAAGCACATCCGCCACGCGTTTCACGGTCAGCGATAGTCATGTATATCTTATTGTAACAGTTTTTGACAAAAGAAAACATATTTCAAATTCGACAATAGACACATTCTCTTTTTCAAACAGGATGAGTTTAACCCGTTGACGGTAGGCCCGCAACAGATTTTTAGAAAATAATATTTTTATTTTTTTTATTTTTCTTATATATAAAGTAAAAAAAAAGTATGAATGGTTGTAAGGTTTTGTTTCTTTGGATAATGTAAAATTTATAATTTGTTGGGAAGTATATGTCGGAAATGGTTACTGAAGGGGATTCTGTGATTTCTGACTACAAGCAACATATACTTCCCAACAAATTAAAATTTACATTATCATATATATATATATATTGTGTGTGTGTGTGTGTGAGATTAAACAAAGGCACATCTCCTGTATTAACAATTTTATTTGATCTTCTAATTTTCTGGCAACATTTTTTATGTTTGGGTGGAAATGGTGGATAAGTCACCAAAGTTCAGTTCCCGAGTATTTTCGGCACTTCAAAATGCCATCATCAGGGTTGATGTGTTCCAGTTTTTAAAAAAATTAAATTAATGTGGAGGCTCGGAAGGAGAAGAATTTGTTGAGAAAGGTGTTATAGGCATTTAGAATGTGTGTACTGCATTGGAAATTAATTTTGTTTAAGGATGGTTTGTATTGTTTTATGTATAAAGCTTCTAGTATTTGGAGTTTTTTGTTTATTTCGAAGTGCCGAAAGTACTCGGGAACTGAACTTTGGTGACTTATCCACAATTTCACCCAAACATTAAAAAGTTGGCCAGAAAATTAGAAAAGATAAAAATAAAATGCTTAAACAGGAGATGTGCTATTGTTCTAATTTCTGATATGTACAAGAAATTGTATGAGAGAAAAATTGCGAGGCTAAGAAGTCAAAACCATACACTCCATATTTTTAAGACTTCCACGTCAGTCCGAGCACGATAAGAATCTTCTGCGCCTTTGATCCAAGGCATGAGGAGATTATATTAGTGGTGTCTGGGAAAGCTAAAAATGTTCCCATTTAAAGCGCTCGCTGCCTCAACCGTTATCGTTTACTGAGAATGGGACAAGACGGACCTGGTTCAATTCTGGACGAGGACTATTTGCATTTTCAAAAAAACGTTAATATCCTGGGAAGGTAATGCATCTTGACTATTCTCCCTCCAGCTTTGGGTAAATAGTAGGGCAGACTGTTATCTTTAACCTTGGTAGGCAACCGTCTAGGAGAAGGAAACTTCTGAATCAAACCTGGCAAAGACGGACGAAACGAGATTAAATCCTGAGGAAACTGTTTGCTTTCAGGATATGCTATACCTTAGGAAAGTATGCATCCGATTATTCTCCCTCCAGCTATGGGTAAATATTTAGGAGACTGGGATCTTACCGATTAGGCAACAGTCTAGGAGAAGGAAAACTCTGAATTGAAAACCTGGTACTTCAATTTTTTTATTAAACTCATGTTTTTTTCTATTTTAACCCATAGATTGGGACCCTAACAGGTACTACCACTCTGGGTCAGAGTGGACCAGGAGCAATGGTGGTGAAGGGTGCTTCACATACCCGAACCTTAGAACTGGGCCCTCCCATGACCGAAATGGCGATTATGTAGAAAAATAAATACCATGTTTGAAAACTTTGAAATAATGATAATATCACTGACAACAAACAATAAACTTTTCTGTGATTTCTAAATATTTTGTGGGACCTTACTTTTGGGATTACCCTCGTATTTTTGTCATTAGTTGAAGTTAGACATTCCATAAGACATTCCACAGTGTTCAATTATCATGTTAGTACCCCACCCTGCTGGATCTGGGTCAGGTAGAATATATAGTTCTAAGTGGAGTTGTGTAATATAAACTAGATATAATGTTATACCCAGGAAACTAATATCCTCGCCATTGCCTTTAGCTACATAAAAAGTGTTGGGGACTTACCATAGGACTTATAGGTGGGCGCAATAACTATGAATGTAGGCTTGACGTGACCACGATGACTGGGGGGTGCAGCCTCTCCTACCGGGTCGACTAGCCTGAATAAGGGCCAAATGGAGTGTTTGCATGTCATGGACTACCATGGTTCAATTCTTAAGCATCACAAGTCACCACCATGGCCAAAGCAGGTTTGCCCCATTGTGTGGGATCTTAGCCCCTCTGCAGAAACCCACACGGTTGCAGGTCGGTGTATTCTAAAGCCCTCAGCCGACACGACTAGATAGACAGCGGAGATGGTATTTGGATAAAGCTAAGCGAGATAAGAACGGGCCATTTTATTTATTTATTATTATTTATTCATATTTGAATTACCATGAATTCCTAGGAATATTATTTTCTGGACGGATGTTTGCTTTATCTTTCCAAAGTTTCACTCGAAGAGAAAAATTAGTTTTTCTTTTTCCTTTCTCTTCTTTGTGGATTATTTTTCACTTTGTATTACAAACTTAGAGAAAAAAAATATAATAAGAAGAGGAAAAAAATTCCAATTTCGATTGATGCTTCTTCTACAATTTATATGCACATAAACCAGTTCTAGTTAGATCACCATGCAACTTCCCTCTGTCTGTCTGTCTGTCTGTTCTCCTTTCGTCATTGCACTATTCCTCTCAAAACTACTCGCACTTTCCGTCGATATATGCGAGGGGTAATCCCTAAAGTTAAGGTCTCCTAAATATTTTAGAAATCACAGAAAACTCTTATTGTTTACTAGAAGCGACAACCGGCGTTGCTCTGCGGTTCAGATGGCGGGCATAACAAAAGTTGGGTCTCGCAGATCCATTGATCGTTTTTGGTCTGACCATAATTGATTATCATATTTTAATCACGACGCCACCACATGAACCACTTTCCCATTCCTCCTTCCTTCAACAATATGCTTTAATCTTTGAAAATCCTTCATCAATTTAACTAACTCACTTATTTTGTGTACAACAAAGCAAGCTCCGATGATAGTGAATGTGTATTTGTATAATTCTACTTTCGTTGTTTTATGTTCGTAGTTTTCGATTCCGGACATACACACATACATACACCAACTGTCCATTTATTTTTGTATACACTGTTCAATTATTTTTTCATTATTTTGCACACCAAAATGACTGTGAATGTGTATATCATTATTACTTGTCGTGTTTTTTTGTTTTTCTTTTCGTAGTTTCATCCAGGACATACATAGCTAGCAATTAGCATAATCTTACAGATCGATTGTCGTCCCTCCCAATCTCCCTGGATAACTCTCACCCACCAGAAACCTTTCCTTCACATGAGCCGTTGTAGTTTTCATTCTGGCATACATACTACATCTCGAAAGACATCCTGTATGGAGAGTAACACTGGCTAAAAGACAGATATGGTCGCCCCCTACTGCGATTCAAGGAGGGGCGGGGGGGCGGGGGGGGGGGGGGGGGGGGGGGGGGGGGGGTTGTCTTAAATGATCTCAGGTTGCTTTGCATGTCTCCCTTCCAGGTGGAAATTTGGCTCAAGGCCGCCGTTCGGTGGCGGCAGAATCTCCAATAGAGGACTGTACATGTCAGAAGTTCACCCTTGATACAACATCATGAGTTAGAGGGTCCATAAAGAAGCAACGGCAAACAAAGCATCAGAACATCATATCTACAGGACAACCTACAAATGCAAAAATCTCGTGGTCGAGAATGTTTCTCAAACACATAGGATCATAGTTACGGAGGCGCTGCACCTTCAAGGGCACACAACAAATGTTTATTCATGTCTTTGCGATAAGA
>CM042155.1:58530938-58538438 GCA_023376005.1 Doryteuthis pealeii | reverse complement strand
ATCCACTAATAATAATGATAATAATAATAATAATAAATAATAATAATAATAATTATTATTATTATTATTATTATTATTATTATCGAGTTTTTCATACCTGCCGTAGCCGATGGTTTACCGGAGGTTGAGTGACAGCAAGTTTTCTCAATTCTCTCGGAATCTTCTGAATATTCTAGTCGATCTTAACAATGCTGTAGTTTGGATGGTCTCAATTCTTCCTCGGATTTGCAATTCTTTCAAATTCTTTTCCAGACCTTTGTTCCACAGTTTTCTTAGGTCTCTGGCAAGGTCCAAGTATTTTTCTATCTTTCCACTTTCTTTCACTTTCACTCAGTGTTAGCCCGGGACGTAGCGGACTATATATATATATATATATATATATATATATATATATATATATAATGTGCACCGCTTAACTTGGGTGATTTGGAGGAAACTAGCGTAACTATAATATTCTATCAGAATATTCTATCTGTTGGTTGGCAATGGATAAAAATTGATACTATTTCTCTGATTTTTTTAGATGAGGCTTGATAAGTAGTATTATTTGTATTATTCGGACTATTGTCCTCATCTTCATTGTTATCTGTACAAAGTTTCGGTCGATGTGCTCTCCGGTCTTCTTCATGTATTTCTTGTCGGACTCGACATGGCTCCCGATTACGACAAGAAGGTTCCCGATCACGACAGAAGGCACCCGAGCTCGAAGGGAAGGTTCCCAAGTCCGAGATGGTTCCAGAGTCCGAGAAGGTTCCCTAGTCCGACAAGAAATACCTGAATAAGGCCGGAGGGCATATCGACAGAAATGTTGTACAGATAACAATGAAGATGAGGACAATAGTCCGAATAATACAAATAAAGATTGATAAGTCGTTAATTTGTAGAGAATTCTTTTCTTGAACGGAATTGGTATTTGGTGTCATCATTCAGGTCTTACTAAATTCGACAGAATTCCAGGAAGTGAATAGATAGATGAATGAATTGTAAATGATTCAACTAGAAAAGAATTGGACAAAAGAAACATTGAACAATTGTTGTCCAACATCCTCATCCGTTTTGCATCGGTCATTTACTATTCATAATACAGTGTTAATCTCGAGAAAGAATCTAGGTTGGATTTATCACAATTCAATCTCTTTAATCTGTAACTAATCCTTTTTCTAATCCCCCATTCCCTCTCTCTCTCTCTCTCTCTCACACACACACACACACACACACACACACACACACACACACTCACACACACACACTATCCTCTACTCTTTCTTTCTTTTCTTTAATTTTTCTGTGTATTATATCCTTCTTCTTTATGATAAAAACGGAATGGTTTATTATTTAGCTGAGGTGACAACACGATAAGGCCACAGATAATCAGAATTTACATTTTGCATATATATATATATATTTATCTCGTACACATACATATCTATCTATCTATCTATCTATCTATCTATCTATCCATCTCAATGTGTTCATATATCTGTCTATTCATATATCTACGTACACTACAAGAATATCTGAGTTTAAATATTCGTATCTATCTGGCTATCAGTTCAATATTTAAGTGGGTGACCACTTAAGCTACAACCGGTACAATAAACAACCTTTTCTTAAAATAAAATTCGGCATTAATTTACCCGAAAGGGGTTGATATGCCGCAAAGAAAAATATTTAAGTTCTTTCATTATCTATCAATCTATCTACATACACTACATGTGTGCGTTTAAACTACAATATGTTAATCTCCCCCCCTCTCTCTCTCCCAGTCTGTTGCTTTGTCTATCTATCTATCTATCTATGAAATGAATGCCGACGCTTAAACCTTGCTTTCTATCAATCAATCTATAACTAAAATTTACATTATAATTGTCTGTAATTGCAACCCAGAAACTCAATCAATTGACCAGTCAGTGTCCGTGTAGTTTTCTGTGTAGCATATCCTTTTACTTCTCTTTCCTTCTTTATAATAAAAACGGAATGGTCCATTATTCAGTTGAGGTGACGACATAAGAAATAGACCATTTATATTTGATCTTGGAAGGTTTGGACGGTCTTATTTTTAAGCAGAGGATGTTGCAAGATGATAACAGTTATGCAATTAAGGAATACGAGTATTGATAAATAGATATTAGGGAAAAATTCTTGGGAAGATTTGTTAGATTATTTTTGGTATATATATATATTTACCAACCCCTCCACACGAGCAGGATGCGACACAAGGTCAATTTCTTAAGCGGAGTTTATCAGGTTTGAATTCAGAGTTTTCCTTCTCCTAGACCTAACCATGGTTAAAGAGCCCGGTCTGCCCTATTAATTACCCATAGCTGGAGGGAGAGTAGGATTCATTCCTTTCCCAAAGGTATTAGCGCTAAGTGAAATGCAATTACCACGTCCAGGATTTGAACTCGGGGTGACGAGTCCATTTCCTAAGACTTTAACCATTACACCACGCGCTTCCTTATTTTGGTATATAAGGTGTGCTGAAGATTGCAGCTTGTATTTATAGACTCTTCCTGATTGCGTTGACTGAATTGGCCAATCGGAGCATTCAAATATGTATTTGATTTACCATTTAAAGGGTGTTGATAAATTAGCGCTCAATTGCTCGTGGATATACAGACGAACAGACAAGGATTATACAATTCTTTAACACAGATCAGCTTAAAAGAATCAAACTTTGAGCCACAAGGAATATTCACAGTAAAACGACTGTCACCTTAAATGGCCACATGAGTCGAAACAAGATTAATCAGTGTTTCAGACAAGCAATATATATATATATATATATATATATATATCAATGCGTGTTTCAGATAAGCTAAAATAATATATTTCAAAAAGAGTTTCAGACAAGCTAAAAATAATATTTCGATAAGTGTTTCAGACAAGAAAAACAAAATCACCAAGAGTTTCAGACAAGAAAAAAACTCCATGCGTGTTTCAGACAAGCCAAAAAAGAAAGATATTTCAATTGGTGTTTCAGACACAGACAAGCCCAAATATAATATTCCAATAAGAACAAAAAAATCAACGCGTGTTTCAGACAAGCAAAATAAAAGATAATATTTCAATAAGTTTACAAACAAACAAAAAAAGGTTACAGAAAATGTTATCGTTCATTATATTTCCTAGTACTTTCAATTTCCTTTTTGAAACCCGACACATTTACTTACAAGCCAAAAGATTATAATAGTAGAGAAGAATCTAAGCATTTATTACGTCTTTATACATTTCAAGTTTCTTTTTTTCGTCAGCAACTTTGACTGTTGTTCTGTTTCAATAAATAAATCTTCTATTTAATTTGTTATTCTTAAAAAATCATCAGATACAAACAACGTAAATAGACTCAATCTGATGTTTTGAATGTCAAAATACCAACATCTTCGTTTGAATAAATGTTTATTAAAATAGCCTCGTTCTCGTATGCTAATTTACATAAATACGTACACATGCGCATGCGCACATGACGCCACTTAAAAATCTGAGAAATGAAAGAATTTGCTTCGGATGACACACAAATTTGAGAGTTGAAAACAAGACAACCAAATTTGACTCGAACGCTTAGAGAAAAAGCTACGAACTTCACAACGATGATGTGTGTTGTATTGAAAAATCATGAGAACAGCAACCGACAAAAAAGCCACTGTATGAACAAGACGTACTGGATACTGTTGGAAAAGGTAAGGACGTGCTCAAAAGTGGTAGAACAAAGGGGGTGGGGTACGGAGGAGCAGCTGTCCCAGAGCACAGTTTCAAGGCATGTAAAATAACCCTAACCTAAAAGCCTTTGCACGCGTTTCGTTAAAGTCTAGGCGGTGAAATAAATAAATAAATAAATAAATAAATATACCAGTTATTTACCATGTACCCGACGTGTACGGGTTAGGCACAAAGCCCTATTAATGAGGGACCACCCACGAACCGAAGCTCATGGTGTGGCGGTGTAAAAATGTGTTGATCCCGTCGGCATTCCCTCTCGATGGGGGGCGCCTCAGACACCGGGCAATAAATCCAGCCTGCCCCTTTAAATCGAAGAGGCAGGTGTTGTCTGGGGGATGGCCTCTGAGATCAACGATATTAATTTATTCTGATGGTCCAGTGGCCGAAGCTCACTGGACCTCCGGCGGTGGCCGGAAACCAGAGGTTGTTCAGTTTATTTCCTCCTATTATTTATAATAAATATCGAACATTTTTATTAAAACTGAATTTTATCTCAGTCGGTAGAGTATCGGTCTAGGAAGCACAAGGTTTTCGAGTTCGATACCGACCCTCGCCAACTCAGCGTATGAGTAGTACAGGGTTCTGTACGGTAAAGTGAGAAACTGATAGTTGGTGTGGCGCTCCGCCTCAGATGCCAAAAACAATCTCCTTGGTCTAGCGCTAGTGAAAAGGGGATAGGCTCCCTCGCTGTATGGCCGATACCAACTTTAGACCACCCCGACGACTTTACTTTTTACTTTCCAGAAATGTAGTATTTAAAATTACCAAGCTGGACAAAATCACTAGGCATATTATGTTGATTGGAAATTATTTGAATCCATGTACAGTTTACTTAGTTAAGCCCTTACATTTCCCTATTGCACAGTTATACAATATTTCTACTAATGATGACATTTTACAGATTGAAATATTGCAATATTAGCCAATAAATGGTTGGCATCCTTCCGTCTACTAAAGACAATGGCGTAGTGTCCACTTTTTGGTATTTTTAAAAATATATATCTGCAACTGCGTGAGTGGTTGAGCAGCACAATTTTTGAATGGCAATCTCTGGAATCACTGGTGCAGTGACTGCGAACACTTCGGGTGGCCAGGTTGGATGCCTTCGTTAGTCCGTCAATGCGGTGCAGAGTGGCATCCGCTCTCCCGGCACCCCTCCTGCACCTGGCATAGTGAGATCATGTCCACGGTTGCTCGGAAGCCACATTGTGTTCCTAGATAGGTGCAAGATGAAAAGTCTGCAGACGTGCCAGACTTCTCAAGCTATGCTGAAGTCACTCCGATCTCCTTTGTATAAGGGGACGATGGTAGTGTCCCGCTTGTCCTGAGGGATGTGTCCATGTTCCCAACAACTGCAGAGTCGCTAGTGTAGTGGTTGGAGCAGTGCTGCCCCATGCCTTCAAGATATTTGCTGGTATGCCGTCACTCCCGGTTGCTTTCTTATCAGCGAGGCGGTCCTCTCCATTTTGTAGTGGAAAACTATGTAGCCTGGGCAGGTTGTTATGGAGAATGAGCTGCCGCCCGAGCAGCAGATCCTCCCAATAATAAAACATAAATTGATAACATCTGTTGTGTTTTTCAAATTCCTTTTCTGATATATAAGCAATACTCATATGCTATACCCCCTTCGTTTACATGTTCTGTACTCTTCCTCTGTCTGTCCCCCTCTCTCTCTCTCTCTCTCTCTCTCTCTCTCTCTCTCTGTATATATATATATATATATATATATATATATATATATATATATATATAAGAGCTTTAAAAAGACCACTAAAAGATACATTATTAAAAAATGTTTTCTTTTCAATAGAAAGGGGGGCATTTTTTCCGCCCCCCCCCCACACTCTATTGAAAATACATTTTTTAATAATGAATCTTTTAGTGGGTCTTTTTAAAGCTCTAATAAAATTCTGTACACCTAAAAAAAATTCACACACACACACACACACACACACAGACACACACACACACACACACACACACACACATATATATATATATATATATAAGTAAGACATAATAAAGAACGCGTAGGTTTCTTGAAGATGATTGTGCAAAAAAAAAAACGAGCACTTGATCTGTTCTAAACAACATTGTGAATACTTAAGAAGAGGAAGCTTAAGTATTGACAATGGTCAAGGTGAAGGAGGGGACTGGACGGGGGAGTGTGCTGCCTCTCGGTGCCCATCAACCTCTCATTTCAGCCCCCGGGGTGGGGCGGGGGGAGGCAAAAGACAATTGACTCACATCCGAGCTAGAACAACTTGACCACTTATTGAACTCTATTTCAACTGACGTCACACATTGTAATCTTTTTTAGCACTCGTAACGCTGAAAGAGACACAACTCTCACACGTTTGACTGTCTCTTTCTTTCTTTTTTTTATTCCTTTTTCTTTTAGCGCGAAAAAAGAAGAGGATTATGACGTCTTGATGACAATTGTCTCCGTTTCTAAGTTCTCGGTTGAAATGACTCGAGCACAAGTGGGAGTTGGTCGATTTGATACATTTCTTATAGAAAGAAACAAATCGTAACTTAAGCGTGATCAAAATAAAATAAATAACCAATGAGATATTAGGCGGTTATTTGTTGCTTTATACAGAGATACTGATAGGTACACGCTTTGCGTCACTGACGCACAAAAATCTAAAAGGTCGCAGTAAAATCGTGTCCATGCGTCCCAGTGTTTTTCCTTTTTCCCCTTACTATTTCAAGCTAACTGTAAATGCATTTCAATAGTTCCTTAGAAACGAATTACACAGGATAGGTTACAAGGTAGGAGTTATACGGCTTTAGTTGGGACCCATCAAATTTTCCCGGGGACTCATTCCCAGGACGCACTAAATCAAAACGCTATCAGCATCACTGTTTATATATATATATATATATATATATATATATATATATATATATATATATATATATATCGCCCTGATGAGCTAATAAGAATTCTTGCTCTGATGAGCTGATAAGCAAAACTGTTTTAGCTTAGTCAGACCTAGTGGTATATATATATATATATATATATATATATATATATATATATATATATATATATTTCTTTTGGCCAAGTGATATTGAGTTAATGAATTATTTCGGTTAGTGCGACTCTCTTACAGTAGACTTTCGTAATCGAATAAACCACGAGAAAAATATTTCATGGTGCTTAAAAACACGCTTATATATATATATATATATAATATATATATATATATATATATATATATATATATAAGTTTTTGGTACAACTAAATTTGTATACGAGTTTAACACTATCATACTTTTATTTAATGTTCAGCAATTAAACGAATATTTCAGTTTTTAAAAGAAAGGTGAAGCAGATAGAGAACATGAGAGCCCTTTCAACCGGTGCATTTTCAAAAGTTCTAAAACCGGTAGATGGGTAAAAGGGGAATAGGATAATATAAAGGTTGGAGCAACAAGAAGGAGAAAAAACCCTTAAAATCACCCCAACTTCTGCAACAACATCCCAGCAAATATTACCAGCGAATGTTTTAAACGGAGTTGTATACACAAGACAGGACATTGAAGAAAAATTGCCACTGCCTCAAGACATGCAGATGTTGGTTTGTCCTGCCTTGTATAGTATGGACAATTTCTGATCACTAGAGTTGATTGGCAACTATTTCAACTCCACTGTGAGAGTCCGGATGTTGTTTGAGGAATACATCTTATTCCCTTTGGGACATGTTGGTTTATTCTTACACCCAACCTCTGCGTCAACCTTTCCAATATACTTAATAAATAATAAATTAATTA
>CM042155.1:58485938-58525938 GCA_023376005.1 Doryteuthis pealeii | reverse complement strand
CCCCAGAATTTAAAGAATTTACAGAAGTCGAAATTAATGCAATTCTTCTTGGAATGACCTTGACGAATAAAAAGTCGGTCAGTTGGAGGACTTCTGTGGAGTAAAAAGTAAAGTTTGGTTTGTTTTGTTTTACGGCATATCAACCTCGGTGGGTCATTTAATGCGACAAAGTTGTGAAATAAATTCATTCTTAATGGATAATACAATTTTGTTTATCAACTCATGTTTTTCTATTCAACCAAAGATGGGACCCTAACAGGTACTACCACTCCGGGTCAGAGTGGACCAGGGAGCAATGGTGATGAAGGGGTGCTCCACATTGCCCAAACCTCCAAACTGGACCTCACCATCAAATAACGTCATTCCCAGGACATGTAGACCCTCAGTCACCGCCTTCTAGCACCATATGATAAAAAGGGGTGGGCTTGCCATAAGGGCAATAGGGGGAAAATCATATAGGTGCTAGGGCTTGACGTGACCAGCCAATTGATCGGAGGGGTCTCTGACCGACCGTCTAGTTCAAGATAGGGCCAAAGTGGGGTATTGCAAGTCATGGACTGCTCATCCACCTGGGTTCTATCCTTAAGCATCACGGGTCGCCATCCACGGCCAACAGGTGGCCCCATTGGGGGAGTCTTACCCCTCTGCAGAGGTGCAGTCACTGCATTCTAACACCCCAGCCGACAGGGTGGGTAAAAAGAAAAGTACGCATAATACAAGGTTTTTTATATTTCATCTATTATATATTCACCCTCGTTAGCCGACCAAAGTAGACGTTGATTTTATTCCCTGCAGAGGGGTAAGAACTTCACCCCCCCCCTTTCCCTGCAAATTGGATGTCTTGAGTAGAAGGAGTTTAAAAGAAAACAGAAATCTTTCGTGTCTTCATATCGTCCCACGTTGCTAGGCAATGTCGTCAGACTTGTACTCTCTCAGCTGAAAACAGTAATTCCTGTTCCTCTAGAGAAGCCACCTCGGCATTTATGCCTCTCTGCAGCCGAGTGAGGAGTGACACTAGTCTGAATACGAGACACCACTCACGATGCGACATGGGAGTGAAATAAACAGAAGACATGAGAAAAGAGAAAGGAACAGAGAGAGAGAGAGAGAGAGAGAGAGAGAGAGAGAGAGAGAGAGAGAGAGAGAGAGAGAGAGAGGTAGACAGACAAACAGACAGACCTGTCATTTGCAAAAGTTTCTAAATGACCATTACACCACATGAGGTGCTCCAGGGGTTTGGAATCAACAGAAGACAGAGAAAAGGAGAAGAGAGAGAGAGAGACATACATACATACATACATACATACAGACAGACAGACAGACAGACAGACGTTAGATGCAAAAGTTCCAGTTAACCATTACACAACGAGAGTTGTTACAGGGGGGGTGAAATAAACAGAAAATACGAGAAAAGGTGATAGAAAGAAAGAGACTGACAGACAGACAGATTGACAAAGACAGACAAAGAAAGATAGGTACGGGTCCTGCATCCCTGACGCATAAAAATCTAAAAGGACGCTGTAAAATCATATCCATGCATCCCAGTGTTTTTATTTTGTATTTTTTCTTCCCTCACCATTTCAAGCTGTAAATATATTTCAGTAGTTTCTTAGAAACGAATTACACAGGATAGGTTACAAGGTAGAGTCAGACGGCTTTAGTTGTTTCCCCAGATCATAAATATGATAAATATAAATAAAAACCCTATAATCTATTAAGAAACTTTAGTTGGGACCCATCAAATTTTCAATCAGAATATGTTTTATTGTGTATCGGTTTCCACATGAACATTTAGGTGGGGGTTCTTATTTTAAAATGAAGGAGTGGGTTAATCTAGTGGGGCCAAAGCGTAGCCGGGTGATAGTAGTTTCTTCTCTTCTGGTATTACTAGGATCAGGTGTCCTTTCTTTTAAGTTGGGCTGTAGTTTGTAGAGTTTGTTGTGGGGATTTTCATTCCATAATTGCTGCCATTTGATTGTCATTATTTGCTTGATTTTTGGTTTAAGATCACTGTATGGTATTTTGTAGTTTTTGTCTGGTATCATGTCAAGTGCAGATTTAGCTAATGAATCTGCTTTATCATTTCCCTGGATTCCTATATGGCTTGGAATCCAGCAGAATATCACTTTCTTGCTATGGCTAATGGAGTTAAGTTTGTTTAAAAGTTTAGTGATTAGAGGGTTATACAGTTTTCTACTTTTAATAGATTGTAGAACAGAAATTGAGTCTGAATTTTTTCGAGTTGCTAGTTGAAACAATGTTAAGTGCTAGATCTATTGCGAACTATGTAATAAACGATCGATTATCGTGGTTAATAGACAGAAAAAAAGTTGTTAGTCGTATATTGGTACTGGGTTTTTTTGGTTACTCATTGAACTTGTAAGGAACTTGTTTCTTTCTTTTTTTTCTTTGGAGTATTAACCTTGAAGATTTCAAATTCCAACACCATCTGTTCGTAGACTTATCTAAGATCTTTATCTTAAAATCCAAACCGCCAATGTTCAGAAATTACGAAACCTTTTGCCATTTGTTACCAACTCATCACATATGGATTCTGCTTTCCCATATAGTTAATTTCCCTAGCATTAACTTGCTGGCAGGGGTAATGAGCAATGCCCGGGAAAAGAAAAAGAAAAAGATAAAACTGAGATCGTGCTCACTAACTAACAAGGAAGACTATTTTGAAGACTAGGCATCTTACGTGGTGTAATGGTCAGCAAGACTGATTGATAGTGAATTCGATTCTCATTAGGCGCCCAACACTTCTGGCCTTGAGCCACATCGTAGATATTTACATTGGACTAAAAGAGATGTTTATAATGATATATAATTTATGTAATCAATACGGATACTCTCATTGAATGTGACTAAATGGTTTGTTTTTTAACATCTTCCCCCTTACCGTTCACACCCTTCTTTCTTAAGTGTTGCAATGCATCGTCGGGATAGACTAAAGTCGGTATTAGCCAGACAGCGAGGGAATCTATCCCCTTTTCACTAGCACTAGACCAAAGAGATTGGTTTTGTGTCTGATGTGGATCGCCCGCCTACCATCAGTTCCTTACTTTGCGAGGGTCGGTACCGAACCAGGAACCTTGTGGTTCCTAGTCGGAGACTCTGCCGACTAAGCTGAACCGGTCCTAAGCCCCACAGACAGGGGGAGATTCTGATTTGTGTTCATGTCATTTATTTACCCATTAAAGCAAAATTGGTATAGTTTAAACTCGTTGGTTGTTGTAGAAAATCTTGAAGTGACAAAGAATGTCACTAGTTCACAGGGGAATTCAGCGAGAATCGATCTCGTTATTTAGTAGTAATGGATCTGCGAGACTATCTTGTTAACCATTACACCACTATTTGATGTCTCGGTAAGGATGTGACACAAGGTCACAACTATGGGAAAACTAGTTGGGATTAAACTTGCTATTCAGTAGTAATGGAACTCCAAGACTATCCGCTAACCATTACACCCGATGGACGCCCCCCCCCAAAAAAAAAGAGGGACAGACGTATATTTTGTGGATTAAGTGTGAAGAGTCCACTTTTTAATTAAGGGTAGGCTATATTTATAAAACAAATGAATCTGGGTTGGGTAAATACCTATATCTCTTACCCTTGATGTATAAAACTTATTTCTCTTCTTTAAAAAATAATTATATTAATTCGTACCTGACTGTCCACTTCTAACGAAAAGAAAACTCATGTTTTACACGGCTGAGGATTTGATATTTGACCTACCACCTGTCAATCACTCTTACTGAATGTTTATCACATCCATAACCCAATGTATCACCATCCCTATTCTGCTTATTATTGTTTTGCTTTTCTTGTTCTTTTTCTGGTTGGTTGTGGATTTTGATGGTATATCAACCCGTCTGGAGTTATTTCATGCCAAGTCGTGGGTGGATAATATATATATTTACCAACCCCTCTGCAAGAGCAGGATGTGATACAAGGTCAATTTCTTAAGCGGGGTTTAACAGGTTTGAATTCAGAGTTTTCCTTCTCCTAGATTGGTCGCCTAGCCATGGTTAATGCAATTACGTCCAGGATTTGAACTCGGGGCGACGAGTCCATTTCCCATGACTTTAACCATTACACCACGTGCTTCCAGAGAAAATAATATATGTTGTATATCTATATTTACATTTTTGTAGTTAACGGTTTTAACGATATGTTAGCCTCACTGGGGATCATGTTGAGGGATTAGTTTTGTACGAAATTGATTAAGTTTTTGTTTATATTTTTGGTATAATTTTATTTCGCTAAAAAAAGAACAGAATGTTTACGCTGTTGACTTTTCAAATGTAACTTTCATTTTATTTGTATTGAACTTTTTGATCCAACATTCTATGAGTAAGTGTTTAGCAGTGCAAGTTGCTTCACATCTTTCACACTGTGGTTGTTGTTCTTGTTTGAGTATAAAGGAGTTCGTAATTCTTGCGAGACCAATTGTGTAATCGGGACACAATGACAATATGTCATATATATATAATATATATATATATATATATATATATATGTGTGTGTGTGTGTGTGTGTGTGTGTGTATTTGGGCAGCATTCTTTCATTTATACATGTAGAATTAAACAAAAGGCACATCTCCTGTTTAACAATTTTATTTTTTATCTTTTCTAATTTTCTGGCCAACTTTTTAATGTTTGGGTGGAATTGGTGGATAAGTACACCAAAGTTCAGTTCCCGAGTACTTTCGGCACTTCGAAATAAACAAAAACTCCAAATTCTAGAAGCTTTATACATAAAACAATACAAACCATCCTTAAACAAAATTAATTTCCAATACAGTACACACATTTTAAAATGCCTATAACACCTTTCTCACAAATTCTTCTCCTTCCAGCCTCCGCATTAATATAATTTTTTAAAAACTGGAATACATCACCCCTGATGATGGCACTTCGAAGTGCCGAAAGTACTCGGGACCTGAACTTGGTGGACTTATCCACCAATTCCACCCAAACATTAAAAAGTTGCCTTTTGTTTAATTCTACATATATATATATATATATATATAATATATATATATATATGATAATGTAAAATTTTAATTTGTTGGGAAGTATATGTTACTTGTAGTCAGAAATCACAGAATCCCCTTCATATAACCATTTCCGACATATACTCCCAACAAATTTAAATTTTACATTATCCAAAAAGAAACAAAACCTTACAACCATTCATACTTTTTTTTACTTTATATATAAGAAAAAATAAAAAATAAAAATAAATATTTTCTAAAACTCCGTTGCGGCCTACCATCAACGGGTTAATACTCATCCTGTTTGAAAAAGAGAATTTCAATTGTCGAATTTGAAATATGTTTTCTTTTGTCAAAAACTGTTACAATAAGATATACATGACTGTTGCTGACCGAGAAACGCGTGGCGGATGTGCTTATATTTGAAACTACCGCATAACTTTTTTTGCAACATCAATGTTTTCGTTTTGAATTCATATTATTTTCGTCTCCGCTCTCGATAAGTCCGGGGTAAAAAACAAGCTCTGCAGAAGATTTTTATAAAATTTGTTTAATATTAGCTATGAATATGATATAAAATGTTTTCCCTTTAACAGCATATTGTGTTGTTTTCATATCCTTTTAGCTATACTCATATATATATATATATATATATATATATATATATATATATATATATATATATTCTTATACTTATATATTAATTTATATCACTATTTCTTTATTTCCAGCGATGGATCATCGCCAAGCGATGTATATTGGACTCCGTTTACCAAAACGACCCAGACGTCCGGACAAGAAATCCCGCTCCAAGAAACAAAGTTCCAGTTCTAGTTCGAACGGTACAATTCACGCTCCAGGTAAGAAAGAAGAAAATTGCCTTAACTTTTGGTGCCATTGGCCATCTTCGTAGATTTATTATATATATATATATATTTATATATATATATATATATATATATATATGTGGTGTGTGTGTGTGTGTGTGTGTGTGTTATCCATCTATACATATATAAAGGGCAGTTGTGTGTATATGTATGTCCGGAGAAACTTTGAAAATGAAACAATTAAAGACAAAGTAAATATATATACACATTAAATATCACCAGAGCTTGGTTTTTTGAGCAAAATAATAGGGATTTCATTTATATTCGTGAAGATAATTAAAAAATGAAATTTAAATGATAACAGCATGGATTTTTTTTCATCTAATATTTTAGATAGTAGACATCAACATTTATTTTCAGAGTAGCTGGATCAATGCAAGGTCTATTTTTTTTTACATAGGGGTTTAAATGGGGCGCATCCCACGAGGATTCAACTCACGATTCGGTAATAATGAATCTGCGGGACTAACTTTTAAAAATCCCCCTCTACCCAGGCGACGCTGCGTAGCCGCTGCTAGTATATATATATATATATATATATATATATATATATATATATATATACTGAGTGAAAAGAAAATTGCAATGCGCCCACTATGTATTTCAGATTACTCAAGATTAAATATACAGACTTACAGTTAAGGAGTTCCTTCGAGCTGCAATGGTTAATAAGCTAGTCTCGCAGATCTATTACTACTGAATAACGAGTTCGATCATCGCTAGTTACCACATACATTCGACGCTGTGTCATCTCTTGTCCGTGGAGAACGAGTTGTTTAAAAAACCGGGCGTCTCATGTAATGATTAGCAAGCTAGTTTCGAAGATCCATTATTATTTTATAGCAAATTTAATCTTCGCTGAATGATCCATACTTGTGACTTTGTGTCACATCCTAGGTCGTGAAGGGGAAAAAACTCACTGAACTCTAATGTGCCAAGCTCACCTGAGACAATCCGAGTGCTACTCACCGGATTTGTCTTGGAACTTGACTTGGAACACGGCCTCGGAATCAACTGCACCTTTACCTTTTTCACAACAAATGTTTTTTTGTTGTTCCAGAGCGTTTATGGCCCAGTTCGAACTCGTAAAGTATAAGTTCCCGAATTAGACTTCCTTAGTTTCACGTTCATATTGCTACTTTTAAATCACATACAGAGTGAAGCAATGCTCAACGTGTCAGTTACCAGCTACCAACCCAAGTGGGTACATATCTCGAGTTGAACTGCTTTTGTCACGTGATATATGCGTCGAAAACCCGCACGTATCTAAATATTGCAAAACTTTTGACTAACCTTCGTAACTCCTCGGGCGGCCTAATGTCGGTATCAGCCAGACAGCGAGGGAGTCTATCCCTCTTTCACTAGCGCTAGTCGAAGGAGATTGTTTTAGCGTTTGAGGTGGAGCGCCACACATAACATCAGCTTCCCACTTGACCGCACAGATCCCTGTGCTACTCATATCCTGAGTTGCGAGGGCCGGTATCGAACCAGGAACCTTGTGATTCCTAACCAAACGCTCTACCGACTAATTACTTACATATACAAGTAAATATAAGTATTGCATTTCTATCTAATTTTTTATACGAGCGTTGGTAATTTGGATTATTTGGATTTTTCTGACTGTTTTCCAAAACTTTTTTACGGCATGAAAGCTGCCGAGTTCAACAAGAAGGTTCCTAAGTTGGAAGAGAATGTTCCCGAGTTCGAGAATGTTCCCGAGTTTGACAAGAAACACCCGAAGAAGACCGGAGGGCACATCGGCAGAAACGTAGTAAATATAACAATAAAGTTGAGGACAATAGTCCGAAAAATCCAAATACATAATACATTTTATTCTTATTATTCTGTCGCAGAATTAACTCACATTTTAATGGTTGATGTAATATAATGTACCACCCTTTCGTATTGGAATCGTCCAGGCGAGTTCGCCATACCACTGGGCTCAGTAGAATTGGATAAAGCTAAACGTTAACTAATTCAGGACAGACATGTGTTCTGATTTTTAATTCAAAACTAGCTGGACCTGTGGATATACCACAGTATGATAATTTAATTATATAACATTTGATATGTTTACTTAAGAGCTATTGCTAAATAGTTTAATATGTAAAAGTATAATAATCTTGATTTAACTCTCTCTCTCTCTCTCTCTCTCTCTCTCTCTCTCTCTCTCTCTCTCTCTCTTCACACACACAGACACACACACACAGACATACACACACACACACTTTGTTGAAAGGAGGGTGGTGTAAAATATTTACATTGATTTGCCGAAAAATCGGGGTCGTTTAAAATATCTACAATAATTTGCGACAAAAAGTGATAAAAACACAACTCGGAAAATATTTAAGTTGGGCTGGAAATTTACCTGATTCTGGTTCGCTAAAATATAGCCAAAACCTAAAGCAGGAGGCCGGACGATGTAAGATCAAAATTAAAAATATATATCCATAATTCACAATTCCAATATTACAAAAAATTTAAAAAATCGGCGAAATGAAATGGACAAATAAGAAATCTGCGATTAAGCGACACCAGATAATCTGGATTTACATTTTTTGCATTGCATCGGTCTCATTTTTAACCAGACGTGTTAATATAATGTATAGATGATAATTTGATGTTCTTTATTTTGTTTTGTTTTCAGTGTATCTGTCACCGTCGGAGCAGTCCAGACTTGATAGGAGTCGAAGATAATGAACATAATCATCATTATATTTTCTGTCAAATGGATATGTTACACAACAACAATGGTGAATACGAATGGAGAGAATCAGCCAGGTAAAAATTGATTTCATTCCAACACAAAGAAAATAAACGTAGAACTAGCGGCACCTGTGGATATACCACACTATGATAATTCAATTATTACAACGTTTCATATGTTTACTTAAGGGTATTTGCCTCTCATCCACTTATGAGGGCGTGACACAAGGACATTTTTAGGTGGACCATCCACAAGCCGAAGCACAAAAATGCGTCGATCCCGTCGGCATTCCCCCTTGAGGGGGAGGGCCCTGGGATCGACGCTATCAATTACTTAACGATCCAGTGGCTGAAGTTCACTGGATCCCCCAAGTACTTAAGAGCATTTGTAAAATACATTTCTTTGAATTTTGAAATGACGTATGAACATTTGTATTATTTGGATTATTCGAACTATTGTCCTCATCTTTATGTTATCTGCACAATATATAATAAATTTATTATATAAATAACAATAAAGTTATATAAAGTTATAATTCAAAATATACAAATTGGACGGTCTCATTTTTAACCAGAAGGTGTTGCAGGATGATAACGGACGAAAGATTTAGGAACAGCCATATTGATAATAGATATAGATGGTAATTGTGTGTTCTTACGAATGGAGAGAAGCGGCCAGGTAGATTTTATTTCATTTTAACACAAAGAAAATAAACATAGAATTAATTGCAGTCTTAGACTAGTGGTTCCCAACCGGTGGGTGCGCCTCCTCGGTGCAGAGGAAGAGAATAGTGGATAACGCGGAAGATTGAAAGAGAATCAAAGATTTAGAAACAAAAATATATAAACCGCCAAGATTTTCTAAAGCTAAAAAGTAAAGAGTGCTCAATACCTAAGTAGAGCAGATCTTTGACCTGAAGAGCTACTAAGCGAAACTGTTAGTAGGTATATCTGACTGATTATATATATATAGTCATCCACAGACACGTGTTGGGCTTATCAAGTCTCTTCAGTGTGGCTAGACATTTGTAAGCCACCTCCAGCCGGAATTGAAATCCGATCGGTTGGGTGCCAGTCCGACACCTTAACCATTAGGCTGGTCTTCACTTACAGAAGGGAAGGGGATTTTAAACTGTTTTTCATACACACATCGCTTAAGCTCTGTATGACTGGAATAACAGGATTCTAAAATATGTCTTTTATTTTACCCGTTTAACTAAGTTTATTCTAGAAAAAAATCTTTTGCAAAATAGGATTAATATAAATGAATGGCAACAACGAATCGCATTTAAATCAACAAATTACGAATTTCTGTTTGTGTTTATGCCGATTTATTTCTAAGCTGTACGTCGACTGTTTATCTGAGTGAATCAGTGCCCATTGGTATAGTGGATGACGTCAAGTTTTCTCGGCGTGAAATTAATTCAACGCACTCAAAAACATCCCAGGAGACAAGCCATTATATCTTTTCTTCTCTTTTACCTCTGTGCTATGAGTAAATAGTAGGGCAGACTGGGTTCTTTAGTCTTAAAGCTTGCAAACATCTATTTGATCCATAGATAGGACCCTAACAGTACTACCACTCAGGGTCAGATGAACCTGGATAATGTCAATGAAGGGGTAATGTACATTCATAACTGTAGTCTAACCATCGGGTGCAGTTTACATGGTGGTTGGTTGGTTGATGATTGGGTTGGTTGTTGGATTACGGCATATCAACCCTTTTGGGTTATTTTATGCCCAAATATGTTTTGTTTATTCATTCTCAATGATATTCAAGTTTTTCAAGCTCAACTATTTAAACAAACTTGTTAACTCGTTTTAACACATTCCCCTCGCCCCCCCCCCACATGTCTGTGAAGGTTCTGCGGTTTCAATTTCAATTAGTATTTATACAATTGGACCTGCTGACCAAACACCTGCTGGTTTTAAATACAATTCGATTGGTCAAGGAGAATGAAACTGAAAACCAGGCAGCGTTGGGTTACCCCCACAAAACATATCTTGTGAAACCGAATACCATTACAGACGTCGTGCGGTGCGAACCCTATCCTTTAGGGTGGAGATATTTGTATTGCATCTACCGTTCTTATATGCAAATGATGAATTTAAAATATATATATAATATTTATATATATATATATATATATATATTATATATATAATATATAATATATATATTATAATCTAATATATATGAAAAATAGATGGAAAATTAATCCGACAGTATGAAATTTAACATTTTGAAAAAATAACAAACATCATGTTTTTTCAAAATGTTAAATTTCCATATATATATATATATATATATATATATATATACAACACATGGGAGGCTTGTGCAAAGACCGAGCGACTGGCGCCTCCTCGTCAAACAAGGAACGAGAAGGAGTGAAAAGAAGAAAGAAGCCGCCCGAAAAAGAGAGCCAAAGGAAAGAAGAGAAATAGCAACTCCAGCAAACATCACTGTTTGTTTTCAGTCACTGCCAGAGATTGCCATTCAAAAATTGTCTGTTAATCCACTCACGCAGTTGCAGATAAAAAGTGAACACTACGCCATCGTCTATAGTAGACGGAAGGATGCCAACCATATTATATATATGTATATGTATATCAGTTATCCACAGGACACGTGTTTCGAAGTTTACTTCTCATTAGTGCGGCTCGACTTTTTAACAGCTACTCTAGCCGGGACCGAAACCTGACAGAATTTTCGTCTGCTAAAGTCCCTTACCCTTGCGGCTATCAGCGGCTGTCAGTCTGGAGAGAACAATTAATTTATACATCACTACGTGGAAAGTTGTTACAATCACCAAGAGACTCAAGACTGTAAACAGCGGACAGACGAGTAACGGCTTTACGCTAAACGGTGAAATTCAATTAATGTCCCTCCTACAGTGCTCAACCATGGGGGGAGCATATATATATATATACGTTTGGCTAGTGTGTTGGACTTATCGTGTAACAACTTCGAGTAGCGCTAATACATTCATTTTCCGGAGTAATACTCTTGGGAAAGGTATAAACCTCCTTATCCCCAGCTGTGGTTTAATAGGTACCACTACAGTTCTCTTACAATAGAGACTTTGGTATAAATAATCCACGAATGTTTATATGTCTTTAATAAAACAAACAAACAAAAAATCGCTTTCAAGCTTAAAATATTACACCGCCGCGTCTATTTCTACGATGATGGTGAATGTGGACTACACTATATTAATATTCGATTCGGATCGTATGCAAAAAGTTCTCTGACCTCGAGGCATAAAATGATCCTAAGCAGTTTGATATCGTTAAAATCAACTAATCACATCATCTAGAAGAGAGATCACAAATACACGTTCAGTGGGCCGTGTGAGGCCGAAGACTACGTATCTGTCTCAACTGTAGAACTATTTTCGTAACCAGTACTTGACTAATAATTCGAACAACGGTCAAGTCACTTGAAAGCACCGGTTCCTGCTAGATTACGGTTAAGAAACGATGTGCCCGTTCAATACTTTAGATGGGTGACATTTAAGCAACAGTGGGTACTGTAAAAACCGAATATGAAAATGACTTTATTCGGATTAGATAACCGAAAAGGTTTTGATATGCCGTAAACAAAACTAACCAATAACTCGGCTATTTAACTAAATTGTTTTCTGTTTAATTTTTAAAAAATCACATAGGACTTTTTTATATTTGTTTCAATACTCCAGGATTTACTGTAAGGTGCTTCATTTCTTTTCCTTAATGAAGGGTCTCCTCTTCCTCCTTAGCTGCCAATTATATGGATTGGCCATTTTGTAACTTTAACTGAATAAATATTGTGGATCCCCTACCTTACTCCGTCCTCACCTCACTTCTTAGCAACGGTGCTTTTTCTTCTTTTCCCAGAGTCTAATGCGCCATTTTGTCTCTTGGTTTGAGAGTCCCTCTGTTCGAAAATCTCACGAGTTTTTTGAGCCAATTTCCATTTGCACATGACATCGGGTGTCAACAAGTTGGAGAAAGAAACAATCAGACATTAATTTGAAATAATATTTCGCTTTCATCTTAATCATTTGCTCTCTTTCTCTTTTTTGCGAGTCATCCTCTATGACAACGAGTAACAATTAGAATACGACTCTTCTAAGTATTCTAGCGTAGTTTTGGTCCTTTCGATTCTTCTTCATCATCCAGACTTATTTTCAGACCTTGGGTGGGGGCGTTCCAATGTCGTAATCATTTATGTGCCTTGGAACGGCCCCAAGATTAAAAAAGAAAGACGTAAATTGGAAATCAGAGGAAGAATTGAGACTCGGGCTAGAATATCCAGAAGAGTCATTTAGAAACCTGGAGACTTGCTGTCACTCAATCACCTCGTATGGAATGAATAATAATAATAATAAAATAATAATAATGAATGTAAAAATTATAACAATTGTAATTGGCCTGGAACGAGAGTGTGGGAAAGTCTGGCAATTTGAAATCAGAGAACAATCAAGACCATCCAACAGCATGTTAGATCGGCTGAATATTCAGAAGAGAAGCACCTGAGGGACGACATATAACAGTTGTACAACGGTAAAAGTATGACCAATGCACAATGCATACACCAAAGGACAACCAAACAGACAATATGTATCAAGAGAGAGGAAGAGGCTCGCCAGATTGAAGATTAATGTTGATGCGACAATTCAAGCACGCGATGAATAACACAAAAAAGAGCAAAGAAAGAACCTAATTGTAGCAGCCAGAAGTAATTGCCAGAATAGGACGAGAACAATTTAACAAAAAACAAGAAAACAGGAAATGGAAGAAAAACAATTTATGGACACTCAAGCGATAAACAGGAGAGATCGCACATCAGAGACATGGACGATGGCTATAGACAAGCGGAACCTCAAGAGAGAAACTGAATCGACTTAAAATACAGGTAATAATGCATAAGGACAATTATTAGTAAAAGCAAAAATAGATAAGACACAACAAATAGCAAGGTGCCAGAATGTGTGCGTAAAAAAAAACGCCACTTCAAGTTTTTGTGTGTTAGCTTGTTTTTCTTTTTGTTTTTTGTATAAGACCCACACCAGAATCACCGCCTATTTATAAACAACTGCTGCAACAACTTCGTATTAAGTAGTAATAAAAAACAGACAAAAGGATTTAAAAGCATTCACTGTCTGGATGGGCGAATATTAGAACGTTACGGATTTCTACAGACTTAACTGCCGTCAATTGCAATTTGAATACACCAACTTTAGATACGACAACAATTAATGGTCATAAGAATACCAACAACCGTACTTTATTACTTAATCGCTGTTCAGTTTTAAAATTGTCGTTGCATAAACCTGAATTGATTCTCCGCCTTGTAAATTGAATCAATGGCCATCAAACTTGCGGATTCAATTTGACGCTGAAATATTAAAACGCCCAATTGACAAAAAATATCGCTATCTCTGAGTCTTTACTTTTCCGATGAATACAAAAGAAGTGAAATCAAAAACAAACTGACGACTTTCAATAACAAACCAGAAGCAGGTTTATATGGGTTAATGGTCAAATAGAAAACGGAAGGCAGGAAAAAGTCTGAAACTGTATCGCACAGAAATAAGTAGATATGACAAGCGGTGTCAAAAAGTATCAAAATTGAAGGTACTTTTTGAACACCTTGTATTCTGGAAAAAAGTAACGTTCCATTCCATTATTCATTTTACTTGGTTAAATGAAGCTTCAACTCGGCACATATATGACACACTTTTATTCTGAATAAAAATTAACGTTCCACTTCATTGTCATTTTCTATCTTGGTAAATACAGCTCAATCTCGCTTACTAGACACACCTTATATATATATACTATACCAACCCTCCGCACGAGCAGGATGTAACAACAATGTCAATTCTTTAGCGGAGTTTAAATCAAGGTTTGAATTCAGAGATTTTTCTTCTCCTAGACTGTTAACTTACCCAAAGTTAAAGATCCTAGTTGCCCTTCTTAATCACCTAGCTAGTGGGAGAGTTCGTGGATGCATAACTTTACCAAAGGTTCAATGTAAAATACAAATAGCCTCGTCTAGGAATTTGAACTCTGTCGACGAGTCCAACTTTAAACGACTCTAAATAAAGAAATACCTACAATTTGGTTTGTATTTGGTCTTTTTTTAAAAGACATATCATCCCTTGTTGGCGTCATTTATTGCCGAATCATGTCGCGTATAGCCTCTTACCGCAAATTCACACTCATCAGATTGAACCACCAAAACGATGATAACATCAGGCGTCCCTCAGTCCTAGCCACCCCATCCACGCTGACACTCCAAGCTATCCCTCTCGGAGCCTCGGACACTCATGTGCATACTCATCGGGGCTCTCATCTAAGCTTCCCACATCTCTCCCTTCTACTAAGGCCTTTCCACAATTCTCATGCAGGCTGGTAAGCTCAAGTTCTGTCATGATCATCAGCAAGCATTTTGATAAGCAAAGCTCAGTTGTTTACAGTACCTGCCTTTGCTTAAGTATTCACATGCTCATCACTTCTTTAACTTCGGTGATCTAGCGAGAACTGCGTTCTAATAATGAAAAAAAATGATAAGTTTTTCTAAACATCATAAAAAAGATCTTATGATTGACTGATTCGTTGATTTATTCATTTCAACTGCTATCAACCCGTCTAGGATTTAACTTAATGCCGTGAAGTTAGGGAATCGCGTTCATGTACGTTCATATTTATATTCTTGTGTAGTTATATTGTTTTGGTTTTCTATATGAATAATTTAAATAGATATTATTTGACTTTCCATATAACGAACTCTAACACGGCAACTAACACACATGACAACAACTCTTCGCTACAATCGTTATGTGCCTGACTCTATCCCTTACGTAACGCATTCTCACGCTCATCCTGGAGATTATTTATTGAGCTGAAGGACAGCAGGTTCGCAAGTTGTTGTATTCTACAACCCCAGTCAACCAGGTCCAATCTTTTTTTTAATGGAGGTGCGTGTGCTCTCCATTCATCATTGTTAGCAAGATAGTCTGCAGATCCATTACTACCGAATAGTAAGTCGATAACTCCTGGTGCCCCTTACTACTGACCTTGTGTCACATTCCTACCTGAGGCGGACGGCGTTGGGTAACTACCTACAATTTCTTGTGTGGGGTTCTAAAGTTTCCTTTGCTCACAGTCAATCAAATACGAATGATTTTAAACATTTATTTTACCCATAGAGTGACACTAACAGGTTTTTTTTTTTATTACATTGTTTTTTATAAACATCTACCACTTTGTGTCGAAGTGGACTGGAGTAACTGAGCCCTTACCCATCAGATGCAGTTTATTGTCAACACAGAACATACTTGGGCGGTCTTACCCCTCTTTAGGGATAAGTACAAAATCAAGTGCGAATGGCCTAATATCGATGTCAACCGGACAAGCGAGGGAGATATAATCCCCTTTTAGTTAACGCTAGACAAGGAGGACTGTTTTTGTAGAAGCGGAGCGCCACACATACACCTAGCTCTCATTTTACCGTACAGACCCCCCCACCGCCAGACACCCAACTACCGCCGTCGCAGACCAACGAACAGATCTCAAAACTTCAGCACCAGCGACTGGCCACAAAGCACGCCGATCCTCCACACGTTCGATATACTGCCGGGTGTCTACCTAGTTCGCCGTATTGAGACGACTGACACATTCAACGTACCCCGTCTACGACTGAGCAGCAGTAAGATCTTTCAACCCATCGGTATACACTCATCATCGTCCTGCGCATGCCTCCGACGACAGGCCGTTGATATCTTAGTCTTTACACATATCTCGCACCAACGAACACAACCAAGTCTGGAATGTAACCCCCCCCCCCCAGGCCCAAATTCTACTTCCTGCAAGTCGAAAAAAATATCAAAGATTCTCTCCCGCCCAAACATAGCCCTTCGCCCTCTTCCAAAATGGTCCCCGCACCCCACCCCCCCCCCCCCCCCCCTACTTTTTTTTCTTTTTTTTTTTTTTTATTGCGGGGGCGGCTCGGCCTTTTTTTTTTTTTTTTTTTTAATAAAATAAAACCCCCCCTTTTGTTCCCTCAACCCCCAACCCCATCAGAAATTGGGGCCCCCCCCCCCACCCAAGTGGCGAAAAGCACTCTTGGGGCGGGCCGGGAACGGATATCGAACTTCGATTACTCGGGTGCTATATTCGGGTGCTATACCGATTGAACTAAACACAGTTAGCGTGTTCTAAAGCCTCACCGACAGGGTTGTGGGCTAAATAAGTAGAGAGCAAAAGTTATGATGACCGTAATGCTGATGATAAAGCACCGAAAATGAGGAACGGCAAAAGAGAAAGAAGAAAAAAAGAAAGGAAAGAATAAAAAGAAAAGAAAAAACAAGAAAAACTAGACGAAAAAAGAAAAGCAAGAAAAGAAGAAAAAGAAAAGAAAGAAGAAAAGAAAAGAAAAAGAGAAAAAGAAAGAAAAAGCGAAAAGAAAAAAGAAGAAAAAGAAAAAGAAGAAAAGAAAAAAAGAAAAAGGAAAGAAAAAGAAAAGAAGAGAAATCTTCTTTGCCGAAATAAAGTGCGACAAATTGTCACTTTCCTCGAGAAAAATGCGGAAAGAAACACAGGAAGGCAAATGGCGCCCCACAGTTTCCCTATCTCTTAATTAATTGACGCACTGCCTTTTACACCCCCTGTCTCTCACCCCCCCCTCTCTCGTCTCTCTCTCTCTCTCTCGCTCTCTCTCTCTCGCTCTCTCTGTTTCCGCCCTATTAACGGCCTGAGAAAACGACTGACTTTTCCCTGCCAAACCCCACCTCACAAAAAAGTACCTAATGCACGTCGATATGACAGAAACTACATCTGATGTTAGACCTGTTCTGGAGAATCTTCGGAGTGTAGAGTACCATTGTCATGACTGCAGGTCCACTCTGACCCAGTTTTGGAGTACCTAATTAAGGTACTGTCACTGGGTCAAATAGATCTGTGTAAAGAATAATTCGTATTCGATAGAAATACTTGATCCCAGATAACTGTAAATTATTTATATAAGAATAGTAACTGAAACAATAAATGTTTGCTAAAGATTATTATCATTAACTAGTTGAAAACGAAGTATAACTATGTGGCAACAGAACGAACTATATTAAATAGAAATGTTGCTTTGAAAACCCATATATTTTGTATCAGAGAGGAATACTTGAAACAAAGTGAAAATGTGCGTTTATATAGGAATATTGATAAACATCATACAATGTAAAAAAACAACTAACAAAATTGAAACCATACTGGTTGGCTGTGGCTGGCGACCCGTGATGCTATGGAGGAATTCTGTTGCGAAGCAGTCCATGACATTTGCGACATTCTTTTTAGCTCTCAATCAGCTGGTCACATCAAAGCCCTAGCACCTAATAATTGTCCCAAACCTATTGCCCTTATACAAGCCCCAACCCTTTTATATATATGTTCGAAGGCGGTGGATGAAGCTCTTAAATCCTGGATATGACGTTTCAATTTAAAGGCTGAAGTCTGGAATGTGGAGTACGTCTTCATTACCATACTCCCAGGCCCACTCCAAGTGTAGTACATTATGGATTTAATTGAACAAATGAGTTCTAAAATGTGTTTTAAAATTGATTAAGAAAAATTAATTGGATCACTCATCAAGGAATGAATAAACAAAACGTCTGGGCATAAAATAACCGACAAGGGTTGACAGCCGTTAGCAATCGAAACCAACCACAATCAACTAATTATCACTTATTAAAATGAGCGCAATGTATGAATCCTTTTCATCCAAATAAATCGCAGTCTCGCTATTTAGGAGCGACATCCTGAAAAGCGACAACGAGTGTCAAGGTCCTTTTAGTGTTTGAAAATTGGCTTCATTGCTCTTCACAGAACAATTGTCGAATTGACCTAATTGTTTTCCTTTACCACTCATTATTTATGCGACCTGAATGCTAACTGCGTTCGTCTATCCCCTTTTTATTGGGGACCCCAAGTGCTCTCTCTCTCTCCAGAAAAACTGAAAGAGGTAGAAATATGATTTTAAACACTTAGTTGTCGTATTTGTTTGAACCCGTGGAAATTAACGTCGCGTCTTCAATAAAAATATAAAATGAGAAGCTATATTATACAAAAAAAATTATATAAAAATATAATTTTGGAGGATATGCTCTTAATTAAGTCATATCAATTCTGAAGTTAATGTAGTTATAATTAATGAATTTAGGCGGGCAATATATGTAATTTAAGGCTAAACATTTGAAACATATATGCCCGCCTAAATCATTAATTATAAACTAGATTAACTTTCAGTAATTACGGGTATGACTTCAATTATGGCACCATATCCTTCAAAAAATTGTGGCTTAAAGCCATATAAAAAATAAACACATTGTTGTTTACTTAACCTCCATAAAAATAATGTAAACGCTAGGATTATCTAGCTAAAAATATAAAAGCGCTTGATACCTAGAAGTAAGCAATATTAGGAGCCAATTCTTGCCCTGAGAGCAACTAGTGAAACTTAGTAAGGAAGAATATTTTAAGATAAATTGCGCAATAAGACCATTAAAAGATATCAATGACAACCTAGAGAAACACAATACGTGGATAAGCTAAAATGTTCTACTTACTAAACAGTTTCACTTAGTTGCTCATCAGGCAGAATCTGGCTCCTAATATTTTTGCTCTACTTAGGTATCAAGCGCTTTTATATTTTAGCTTTAGATAATCCTAGCGTTTACATATATTTTTATGAGGTTAAGTAAACAAAACAAATGTGTTTATTTTTTATATGGCTTTAAGCCGACAATTTTGAGGATATGTGCATAATTGAAGTCATACCTAATTTTGAAAAGTTAATTAGTTAATAATTAATGAATTTAGGCGGGCATATATGTTCAAATGTTTAGCCTTACATTTAAACATATATGCCCGCCTAAATTCATTAATTATTAACTAATTAACTTCAGAATTAGATATGACTTCAATTAAGCACATATCTCCAAAAATTATATTTATATAATTTTTTTTGTATAATATACTTCCTCTTATATTTCTATTGAAGACGCGACGTTTAATTTCCACGGTTCAACAAATACGAAACAACTAAGTGTTTAAAAATCATATTTCTACCTCTTTCAGTTTTCTGAGAGAGAGAAGAGAGCACTTGGCATAAGGGGAGACGACCCCAGTTAGCATTCAGGTCGCAATAAATAATGAGTGTAAAGAAAACAATTAGGTCATTGCAATTGTGTCTGTGAAGGCAATGAAGCCAATTTTCAAACACTAAAAGGACCTTGACACTTTGTGTTTCAGGATGTCCTCCTAAATACGAGTCTCGATTTAATTGTGAAAAGATTCACATACATTGCGCTCATTTTAATAAGTGATTAATTAGTTGATTGTTGGTTGGTTCGATTCTACGGCATGGTCAAACCCTTGTCGGTTTATTTATGCCCAGATTGTTTTATTCATTCTTGATGAGAATCCAATTTTCTTAAATTCAATTTTTAAAACACATTTTAGAAACTCATTTTGTTCTATTTAATCCATAGATGGTACTACCACTTGGAGTGGGCCTGGAGTAATGGTAATGAAGACGTACTCCACATTACCAAGACCTTCAGAATTGAAACGTCATATCCAGGATATTAAGAGCTTCATCCACCGCCTTCGAACATATAATATAAAAGGTTGGGGCTTGTCATAAGGGCAATAGGGTTGGGACAATTATATAGGTGCTAGGGCTTGATGTGACCAGCTGATTGAAGAGCTAAAAAGGAATGTCGCATGTCATGGACTGCTCAGCAAAACAGGATTCCATCCATAAGCATCACGGGTCGCCAGCCACAGCCACCAGATGGTTCAATTTTGTTTAGTTGTTTTTTTTACATATAGTAATATGTTATCAAGTATTCCTATATAAAACAATTTTCACATTTGTTTCAAGTATTCCTCTCTGATACAAACAATATATGGTTTCAAGCAACAATTTCTATTTAATAATAGTCGTCTGGTTGCACATAGTTATATCGTTTCAACTAGTTAATGATAATAATCTTTAGCAAACATTATTGTTTCAAGTTACTATTCTTAATATAAATAATTTACAGTTATCGGGATCAAGTATTCTATCGAATACGAATTATTTTACACAGATCTATTTGACCAGTGACAGTACCTTAATAGGTATACCAAACTGGGTCAGAGTGGACCTGGCAGTCATGACAATGGTACTCTACACTCCGAAGATCTCCAAAACAATGGTCTCACCATCAGATGTAGTTTACTGTCATATCGAGGACATTAGGTACTTTTTGTGAGGTGGGGTTTGCAGGGGATACAGTCAGCGTTTTCTCAGGCCCGTTAATAGGGCGGAAACAGAGAGAGAGAGAGAGAGAGAGAGAGAGAGAGAGAAGAGAGAGAGAGAGAGGGGGGGGGTGAGAGAAGGGGGGTGTAAAAAGGCAGTGCGTCAATTAATTAAGAGATAGGGAAACTGTGGGCCCATTTGACCTTCCTGTTGTTTCTTTCCCGCATTTTTTTCTCGAGGGAAAAGTGACAAATATTGTCGCAACTTTATTCGCAAAGAAGATCTTTCTTTTCTTTTCTTTTCCTTTTTTTTCTTTCTTTTTCTTCTTTTTCTTTCTTTTTTCTTTTCCTTTTCTTTTCTTTTCTTCTTTTTCTTTTCTTTTCTTCTTTCTTTCTTTTTCTTCTTTCTTTTCTTTTTCTTTCTTTTTCTTTAGTTTTCCTTTGTTTTTCTTTCTTTTATTCTTCCTTTCTTTTTTTTCTCTTTCTTTTGCCGTGTCCTCATTTTCGGTGCTTTTATTCATCGCATTACGGTCATCATAACCTTTGCTCTCTACTTATTAGCCACCCTGTCGGTGAGGCTTAGAACACGCTAACTGTGGTTTAGTTCAATCGGTATAGCACCCGAATATAGCACCGAGTAATCGCAAGTTCGATATCCGTTCCGCCAACTCTGCATATGAGTAGCAAAGATTGGGTAATCTGTCTGTACGGGTAAAATGAGGAGCTGGTGGTATGTGTGCGCTCCGCTTCTACAAAAACAGTCTCCCTTGTCTAGCGTTAACTAAAAGGGGATATACTCCCTCGCTGTCCGGTTGACATCGATATTAGGCCATTCCGCCAACTTGAATTTTTGTACTTATCCCCTAAAGAGGGGGTAAGACCGCCCCCCCAAGATATGTTCTGTGTATGACAATAAACTGCATCTGATTGGTAAGGCTCCAGTTACTCCCAGGTCCACTTCGACACAAAGTGTAGTACCTGTTAGTGTCACATCTATGGGTAAAATAAATGTTTAAAAATCATTCGTATTTGATAGGACTGTGAGCAAAGAAACTTCTTAAGAAACACCCACACAAGAAATGTAGGTAGTTACCCAACCCGTCCCGCTCAGGTAGATGTGACACAAGGTCAGTAGTAAGGGGCAACCAGGAGTTATCGAACTTACTATTCGTAGTAATGGATCTGCAAGACTATCTTGCTAACAATGATAATGAGACACCCACCTCCATTAAAAAAAGATTCGACCTGTTGACTGGGGTTGTAGAATACAACAACTGCACCTCTGTCTTCAGCATAAAATAACCAGGATGAGCTGACATGCCGTAAGAAATGCATAAAAATTTGATTGGGATTGCCTTTAGAGTTCTTTATATGGATCAAATAAATCTATTTAAAATTATTCATATAAAAACACAAGACAATATAACTACACAAAGAATATAATATAAACGTACAATGAACGCGATTCCCTAACTTCACGGCATAAGTTAATCCTAGACGGGTTGATATGCAGTTGAAATGAATAAATCAACGAATCAGTCAATCAATAAGATCTTTTTATGATGTTTAGAAAAACATTATCATTTTTTTCATTATTAGAACCAGTTCTCGCTAGATCACCGAAGTTAGAAGTGATGAGCATGTTGAATACTTAAGCAACAGCAGGTACTGTAAACAACTGAAGTCCTTTGCTTATCAAAATTGCTTTGATTCGGCAATAAATGACCCAACAAGGATGATATGCTTTAAAAAAAAGAACCAAATAACCAAACCAAATTGTTAGGTATTTCTTTATTTAGAGTCGTAAGATATGGACTCGTCGACCAGAGTTCAAATCCTAGACGAGGCTATTTGTATTTACATTGAACCTTTGGTAAGTTATGCATCACGAACTCTCCCACTAGCTATAGGTGATTAAGAGGGCAACTAGATCTTTAACATTGGTAAGTAACCAGTCTAGGAGAAGAAAAACTCTGAATTCAAACTTGTTAAACTCCGCTAAAGAAATGACATTGTGTTACATCCTGCTCGTGCGGAGAGGTTGGTATATATATAATTATAAGGTGTGTCATAAAAGTAACGAGATTGAAGCTGTATTTACCAAGATAGAAATGAACAATGAATGGAACGTTAATTTTCATTCAGATAAAAAGTGTGTCATATATGTGCCGAGTTGAAGCTTCATTTACCAGATAAAAATGAATAATGAATGGAACGTTACTTTTTTCAGAATACAAGTGTGTCAAAAAGTACTTCAATTTTGATACTTTTTGACACACCTTGTATATCTACTTATTTCTGTGCGATACAGTTTCAGACTTTTTCTGCCTTCCGTTCTCTATTTGACCATTAAACCATATAAACCTGTTCTGGTTTGTTATTGAAAAGTCGTCAGTTTGTTTTTGATTCACTTTTTGTTTCATCGGAAAAGTAAAAGACTCAAGAGATTAGCGATATTTTTGTCATGGGGCGTTTTAATATTCAGCGTCAAATTGAATCCCGCCAATTTTTGATTGGCCATTGATTCCAATTTACAAAAGGCGGAGAATCAATTCAGGTTTATGCACGACAATTTTAAAACTGAAGGATTAAGTAAATAAAAGACGGATTGTTGGTATTCTTATGGCCATTATTGTTGTCGTTAATCTAAAGTCTGGTGTATTCAATTGCAATTCGGCAGTTAAGTCTGTAGAAATCCGTAACGGTTCTAATATTCGCCCAATCCAGACAGTGAATGATTTTAAATCCTTTTGTGCTGTTTATTTATTGACTACATTATCGGAAGTTGTTGCAGCAGTTGTTTATAAATAGAGCGGTGATTCTGTGTGGGTCTTATACAAAAAACAAAAGAAAAAACAAAGCTAACACAAAAAAAACTTGAAGTGCGTTTTTTTACGCACACATTCTGCACTTGCTATTCTGTTGTGTCTTATCTATTTTGCTTTATATAATTGTCCTTATAGCATTATCTTACGCTGTATTTATAAGCGATTCAGTTTCTCTCTTGAGGTTTCCCTTTCTTAGCCATGTCCATGTCTTCTGATGTGCGATCTCTCCTGTTTATCGCTTGAAGTGTCCATATAATTGTTTTTCTTTCCATTTCTGTTTTCTTGTTTTTTGTTATATTTGTTCTCGTCCATATTCTGCAATTACTTCCCTGGCTGCTACTATTAGTCTTTCTTTGCTCTTTTTTGTGTATTCATCGAGTGCTTGAATTGTCGCATCAACATAATCTTCAATGCTGGCGAGACCTCTTCCTCCTTCTCTTGATACATATTGTTGTTTGTGTTGTCTTGGGTGTAATGCATTGTGCATTGTCATAACTTTTACCTTGTACACTGTTATAAGTCCCCTCAGGTCCCTTCTCTCTGAATATTCAAGCCGATCTTAACAATGCTGTTTGGATGGTCTTGATTGTTCCTCTGATTTCAAATTCCAGACTCTTTTCCAACTCTCGTTCCAAGGGCCCCAATTACAATTGTTATAATTTTTACATTCATATTATTATTATTATTATTATTATTATTATTATTCCCATAACGAGGTGATTGAGTGACAGCAAGTCTCCCCAGGTTTCTATGACTCTTCTGGATATTCTAGCCCGGTCTCAATTCTTCCTCTGATTTCCAATTTTACGTCTTTCTTTTTTAATCCTTGGGGGCCGTTCCAAGGGCACCAACTACAAAATGATACGACATTGGAACGCCCCCACCCCCAAGGTCTGAAAAATAGTCTGGATGAAATAGAAGAAGAATCGAAACCAAAACTACGGCTAGAATACTTAGAAGAGTCGTATTCTAATTGTTCCTCGTTGTCATAGACGGATGACTCGCAAAAAAAAAGAAAAAGAAAAGAGCAAATGAAATTAAGATGAAAGAAAATATTATTTCAAATTAATGTCTGATTGTTTCTTCTCCAACTTGTTGACACCCGATGTCATGTGCAAATGAATTGGCTCAAGAAAAAAACTCGTGAGATTTTCGAACAGAGGGACTCTCAAACTCAAGGAGACAAAAATGGCCATTAGACTCTGGAAAAGAAGAAAAGCACCGTTGCTAAGAAGTGAGGTGAGGGACGGAGTAAGGTAGGGGATCCACAATATTTATCAGTTAAAGTTACAAAATGGCAATCCATATAATTGGGCAGCTAAGGAGGAAAAAGAGGAGACCTTCATTAAGGAAAAGAAATGAAGCACTTACAGTAAATCCTGGAGTATTGAAACAAATATAAAAAAAAGTCCTATGTGATTTTTTAAAAATTAAACAGAAAAACAATTTATAGTTAAATAGCCGAGTTATTGGGTTAGTTTTGTTTTACGGCATATCAAACCTTTTCGGGTTATCTAATGCGAATAAGTCATTTTCATATTCGGTTTCTTACAGTACCCACTGTTGCTTAAATGGTCACCCATCTAAGTATTGAACGGGCACATCGTTTCTTAACGGTAATCTAGCAGGAACCGGTGCTTTCAAGTGACTTGACCGTTATTCGAATTATTAGTCAAGTACTGGTTACGAAAATAGTTCTACAGTTGAGCACAGATACGTAGTCTTCGGCCTCACACGGCCCACTGAACGTGTATTTGTGATCTCTCTTCTAGATGAGTGATTAGTTGATTTTAACGACATATCAAACTGCTTAGGATCATTTTATGCCTCGAGGTCAGAGAACTTTTTTGCATACGATCCGATCGAATATAATGATAGTGTAGTCCACATTCACCATCATCGTAGGAAATAGACGCGGCGGTGTAATATTTAAGCTTGAAAGCGCGATTTTATTGTTTGGTTTGTTTATTTAAAGACATATAACATTCGTGATTATTTAATACCAAGTCTCTATTGTAAGAGAACTGTAGTGGTACTATTAAACCCACAGCTGGGGGATAAGGAGGTTATACCTTTCCAAGAGTATTACTCCGGAAAATGAATGTATTAGCGCTACTCGAAGTTGTTACCACGATAAGTCCAACACACTAGCCAAACGTATATATATATATATGCTCCCCCCATGTTGAGCACTGTAGGAGGGACATTAATTGAAATTTCACCGTTTAGCGTAAAGCCGTTACTCGTCTGTCCGCTGTTTACAGTCTTGAGTTCTTGGTGATTGTAACAACTTTCCACGTAGTGATGTATAAATTAATTGTTCTCTCCAGACTGACAGCCGCTGATAGCCGCAAGGGTAAGGGACTTTAGCAGACGAAAATTCTGTCAGGTTCGGTCCGGCTAGAGGTAGCTGTTAAAAAGTCGAGCCGCACTAATGAGAAGTAAACTTCGAAACACGTGTCTGTGGATAACTGATATACATATACATATATATATATTGTTGGCATCCTCCGTCTACTATAGACGATGGCGTAGTGTTCACTTTTTATCTGCAACTGCGTGAGTGGATTAACAGACCAATTTTTGAATGGCAATCTCTGGTGCAGTGACTGAAAACAAACAGTGATGTTTGCTGGAGTTGCTATTTTCTCTTCTTTCCTTTGGCTCTCTTTTTCGGGGCGGCTTCTTTCCTTTCTTTTTCACTCCTTCTCGTTCCTTGTTTGACGAGGAGGCGCCAGGTCGCTCGGTCTTTTGCACAAGCCTCCCATGTGTTGTATATATATATATTATATATATATATATATATATGAAATTTAACATTTTGAAAAAACATGATGTTTGTTATTTTTTCAAAATGTTAAATTTCATACTGTCGGATTAATTTCCATCTATTTTTCATATATATATATATATATATATATATATATATATATATATATATATATATATATTATATATATATATTATATATATTTAAAATTCATCATTTGCATATAAAGAACGGTAATGCAATACAAATATCCTCCACCCTAAAGGTCATAGGTTCGCACCCGCACGACGTCTGTAATGGTACTCCGGTTTCAAAGCAAGTAGTTTTTGTGGGTAACCCAACGCTGCCTGGTTTTCAGTTTCATTCTCCTTGACAATCGAATTTGTATTTAAAACCAGCAGGTGTTTGGTCAGCAGGTCCATTGTTAAAATACTAATTGAAATTGAAACCGCAGAACCTTCACAGACATGTGGTGGGGGGCGAGGGGAATGTGTTAAACGAGTTAACAAAAGTTGTTTAAATAGTTGAGCTTGAAAAACTTGAATATCATTGAGAATGAATAAAACAAACATATTTGGCATAAAATAACCCAAAAGGGTGATATGCCGTAAAATCCAACCAACCAACCAATCAATCAACCAACCAACCAACCATGTAAACTGCACCGATGGTTAGACTACAGTTATGAATGTACATTACCCCTTCATTGACATTACTCCAGGTTCACTCTGACCCTGAGTGGTAGTACCTGTTAGGGTCCTATCTATGGATCAAATAGATGTTTGCAAGCTTTAAGACTAAAGAACCCAGTCTGCCCTACTATTTACTCATAGCACAGAGGTAAAAGAGAATGAAAAGATATATGGCTGTCTCCTGGGAATGTTTTTGAGTGCGTTGAATTAATTTCACCGAAGAAAACTTGACGTCATCCACTATACCAATGGGCACTGATTCACTCAGATAAACAGTCGACGTACAGCTTAGAAATAAATCGGCATAAAACACAAACAGAAAATTCGTAATTTTGTTGATTTAAATGCGATTCGTTGTTGCACATTCATTTATATTAATCCTATTTTGCAAAAGATTTTTTTCTAGAATAAAACTTAGTTAAACGGGTAAAATAAAAGACATATTTTAGAATCCTGTTATTCCAGTCATACAGAGCTTAAAGCGATGTGTGTATGAAAACAGTTAAAATCCCCTTCCCTTTCTGTAAGTGAAGACAGCCTAATGGTTAAGGTGTCGGACTGGCACCCAACCGATCGGATTTCAATTCCGGCTGGAGGTGGCTTACAAATGTCTAGCCACACTGAAGAGACTTGATAAGCCCAAACACGTGTCTGTGGATGACTATATATATATAATCAGTCAGATATACCTACTAACAGTTTCGCTTAGTAGCTCTTCAGGTCAAAGATCTGCTCTACTTAGGTATTGAGCACTCTTTACTTTTAGCTTTAGAAAATCTTGGCGGTTTATATATTTTTGTTTCTAAATCTTTGATTCTCTTTCAATCTTCCCGCGTTATCCACTATTCTCTTCCTCTGCACCGAGGAGGCGCACCCACCGGTTGGGACCACTAGTCTAAGAACTGCAATTAATTCTATGTTTATTTTCTTTGTGTTAAAAATGAAATAAAATCTACCTGGCCGCTTCTCTCCATTCGTAAGAAACACACAATTACCATCTATATCAATATATATCAATATGGCTGTTCCTAAATCTTTCGTCCGTTATCATCCTGCAACACTTCTGGTTAAAATGAGACCGTCCAAATTTGTATTATTTGAATTATAACTTTATATAACTTTATTGTTATTTATATAATAAATTTATTATTATATGTGCAGATAACAATAAAGATGAGGACAATAGTTCGAATAATCCAAATAATACAAATGTTCATACGTCATTTCAAAAATTCAAAGAAATAGTATTTTACAAATGCTCTTAAGTACTTGGGGGATCCAGTGAACTTCAGCCACTGGATCGTTAAGTAAATTGATAGCGTCGATCCCAGGGCCCCCCTCCCCCCTCAAGGGGGAATGCCGACGGGATCGACGCATTTTTGTGCTTCGGCTTGTGGATGGGTCCACCTAAAAATGTCCTTGTGTCACGCCCTCATAAGTGGAATGAGAGGCAAATACCCTTAAGTAAACATATGAAACGTTGTAATAATTGAATTATCATAGTGTGGTATATCCACAGGTGCCGCTAGTTCTACGTTTATTTTCTTTGTGTTGGAAATGAAATCAATTTTTACCTGGCTGATTCTCTCCATTCGTATTCACCATTGTTGTTGTGTAACATATCCATTTGACAGAAAATATAATGATGATTATGTTCATTATCTTCGACTCCTATCAAAGTCTGGACCTGCTCCGACGGTGACAGATACACTGAAAACAAAACAAAATAAAGAACATCAAATTATCATCTATACATTATATTAACACCGTCTGGTTAAAAATGAGACCGATGCAATGCAAAAAATGTAAATCCAGATTATCTGGTGTCGCTTAATCGCAGATTTCTTATTTGTCCCATTTCATTTCGCCCGATTTTTTAAATTTTTTGTAATATTGGAATTGTGAATTATGGAATATATATTTTAATTTTGATCTTACATCGTCCCGGCCTCCTGCTTTAGGTTTGGCTATATTTTAGCGAACCAGAATCAGGTAAATTTCCAGCCCAACTTAAATATTTTCCGAGTTGTGTTTTTATCACTTTTTGTCGGCAAATTATTGTAGATATTTTTAAACGACCCCCCCCGATTTTTATCGGCAAATCAATGTAAATATTTTACACCACCCTCTTTCAACAAAGTGTGTGTGTGTGTATGTCTGTGTGTGTGTGTCTGTGTGTGTGAAGAGAGAGAGAGAGAGAGAGAGAGAGAGAGAGAGAGAGAGAGAGAGAGAGAGAGTTAAATCAAGATTATTATACTTTTACATATTAAACTATTTAGCAATAGCTCTTAAGTAAACATATCAAATGTTATAATAATTAAATTATCATACTGTGGTATATCCACAGGTCCAGCTAGTTTTGAATTAAAAATCAGAACAACATGTCTGTCCTGAATTAGTTAACGTTTAGCTTTATCCAATTCTACTGAGCCCAGTGGTATGGCGAACTCGCCTGGACGATTCCAATACGAAAGGGTGGTACATTATATTACATCAACCATTAAAATGTGAGTTATTCTGCGACAGAATAAATAAGAATAGAAATGTAATATATTTGGATTTTTCGGACTATTGTCCTCAACTTTATTATATACTACGTTTCTGCGATGTGCTCCGGTCTTCTTCGGTGTTTCTTGTCAAACTCGGGAACATTCTCGAACTCGGGAACATTCTCTTCCAACTTAGGAACCTTCTTGTTGAACTCGGCAGCTTTCATGCCGTAAAAAAGTTTTGGAAAACAGTCAGAAAAATCCAAATAATCCAAATTACCAACGCTCGTATAAAAAATTAGATAGAAATGCAATACTTATATTTACTTGTATATGTAAGTAATTAGTCGGTAGAGCGTTTGGTTAGGAATCACAAGGTTCCTGGTTCGATACCGGCCCTCGCAACTCAGGATATGAGTAGCACAGGGATCTGTGCGGTAAAGTGGGAAGCTGATGTTATGTGTGGCGCTCCACCTCAAACGCTAAAACAATCTCCTTCGACTAGCGCTAGTGAAAAGGGATAGACTCCCTCGCTGTCTGGCTGATACCGACATTAGGCCGCCCGAGGAGTTACGAAGGTTAGTCAAAAGTTTTGCAATATTTAGATACGTGCGGGTTTTCGACGCATATATCACGTGACAAAAGCAGTTCAATCGAGATATGTACCCACTTGGGTTGGTAGCTGGTACGCTGACACGTTGAGCATTGCTTCACTCTGTATGTGATTTAAAAGTAGCAACGTGAAACTAAGGAAGTCTAATTCGGGAACTTATACTTTACGAGTTCGAACTGGGCCATAAACGCTCTGGAAACAACAAAAAAACATTTGTTGTGAAAAAGGTAAAGGTGCAGTTGATTCCGAGGCCGTGTTCCAAGTCAAGTTCCAAGACAAATCCGGTGAGTAGCACTCGGATTGTCTCAGGTGAGCTTGGCACATTAGAGTTCAGTGAGTTTTCCCCTTCACGACCTAGGATGTGACACAAAGTCACAAGTATGGATCATTCAGCGAAGATTAAATTTGCTATAAAATAATAATGGATCTTCGAAACTAGCTTGCTAATCATTACATGAGACGCCCGGTTTTTAAACAACTCGTTCTCCACGGACAAGAGATGACACAGCGTCGAATGTATGTGGTAACTAGCGATGATCGAACTCGTTATTCAGTGTAATAGATCTGCGAGACTAGCTTATTAACCATTGCAGCTCGAAGGAACTCCTTAACTGTAAGTCTGTATATTTAATCTTGAGTAATCTGAAATACATAGTGGGCGCATTGCAATTTTCTTTTCACTCATATATATATATATATATATATATATATATATATATATATATATATATATATACGCAGCGTCGCCTGGGTAGAGGGGGATTTTTAAAAGTTAGTCCCGCAGATTCATTATTACCGAATGTGAGTTGAATCCTCGTGGGATGCGCCCATTTAAACCCTATGTAAAAAAAAATAGACCTTGCATTGATCCAGCTACTCTGAAAAGAAATGTTAATGTCTACTATCTAAAATATTAATGAAAAAAAATCCATGCTGTTATCATTTAAATTTATTTTTTAATTATCTTCACGAATATAAATGAAATCCCTATTATTTTGCTCAAAAAACCAAGCCCTGGTGATATTTAATGTGTATATATATTTACTTTGTCTTTAATTGTTTCATTTTCAAAGTTTCTCCGGACATACATATACACACAACTGCCCTTTATATATGTATAGATGGATAAACACACACACACACACACACACACACACACACACATATATATATATATATATATAATATATATATATATATATATATGATAAATCCACGAAGATGGCCAATGGCACCAAAAGTTAAGGCAATTTTCTTCTTTCTTACCTGGAGCGTGAATTGTACCGTTCGAACTAGAACTGGAACTTTGTTTCTTGGAGCGGGATTTCTTGTCCGGACGTCTGGGTCGTTTTGGTAAACGGAGTCCAATATACATCGCTTGGCGATGATCCATCGCTGGAAATAAAAAATAGTGATATAAATTAATATAAGTATAAAATATATATATATATATATATATATATATATATATATATATATATATATATATATATGAGTATAGCTAAAAGGATATGAAAACAACACAATATGCTGTTAAAGGGAAAACATTTTATATCATATTCATAGCTAATATTAAACAAATTTTATAAAAATCTTCTGCAGAGCTTGTTTTTTACCCCGGACTTATCGAGAGCGGAGACGAAAATAATATGAATTCAAAACGAAAACATTGATGTTGCAAAAAAGTTATGCGGTAGTTTCAAATATAAGCACATCCGCCACGCGTTTCTCGGTCAGCGATAGTCATGTATATCTTATTGTAACAGTTTTTGACAAAAGAAAACATATTTCAAATTCGACAATAGAAATTCTCTTTTTCAAACAGGATGAGTATTAACCCGTTGACGGTAGGCCCGGCAACAGAGTTTTAGAAAATATTTTATTTTTTTTTTATTTTTTCTTATATATAAAGTAAAAAAAAAAAGTATGAATGGTTGTAAGGTTTTGTTTCTTTTTGGATAATGTAAAATTTAAATTTGTTGGGAAGTATATGTCGGAAATGGTTATATGAAGGGGATTCTGTGATTTCTGACTACAAGTAACATATACTTCCCAACAAATTAAAATTTTACATTATCATATATATAATATATATATATATATATATAATAATATATGTAGAATTAAACAAAAGGCACTTTTTAATGTTTGGGTGGAATTGGTGGATAAGTCCACCAAAGTTCAGTTCCCGAGTATTTTCGGCACTTCGAATGCCATCATCAGGGGTGATGTGTTCCAGTTTTTAAAAAATTATATTAATGTGGAGGCTGGAAGGAGAAGAATTTGTGAGAAAGGTGTTATAGGCATTTTAAAAATGTGTGTACTGCATTGGAAATTAATTTTGTTTAAGGATGGTTTGTATTGTTTTATGTATAAAGCTTCTAGTATTTGGAGTTTTTGTTTATTTCGAAGTGCCGAAAGTACTCGGAACTGAACTTTGGTGGACTTATCCACCAATTCACCCAAACATTAAAAAGTTGGCCAGAAAATTAGAAAAGATAAAAAATAAAATTGTTAAACAGGAGATGTGCCTTTTGTTTAATTCTACATGTATAAATGAAAGAATGCTGCCCAAATACACACACCACACACACACACACACACACACATATATATATATATATATATATATATATATATATATTGACTATTGTCATTGTGTCCCGATTACACAATTGGTCTCGCAAGAATTACGAACTCCTTTATACTCAAACAAGAACAACAACCACAGTGTGAAAGATGTGAAGCAACTTGCACTGCTAAAACACTTACTCATAGAATGTTGGATCAAAAGTTCAATAAAATAAAATGAAAGTTACATTTGAAAAGTCAACAGCGTAAACATTCTGTTCTTTTTTTAGCGAAAAAAATTATACCAAAAATATAAACAAAACTTAATCAATTTCGTACAAAACTAATCCCTCAACATGATCCCAGTGAGGCTAACATATCGTTAAAACCGTTAACTACAAAAATGTAAATATAGATATACAACATATATTATTTTCTCTGGAAGCACGTGGTGTAATGGTTAAAGTCATGGGAAATGGACTGTCGGCCCGAGTTCAAATCCTGGACGTAATTGCATTAACCATGGCTAGGCGACCAATCTAGGAGAAGGAAAACTCTGAATTCAAACCTGTTAAACCCCGCTTAAGAAATTGACCTTGTATCACATCCTACTCTTGCAGAGGGTTGGTAAATATATATATTATCCACCCACACTTGGCATGAAATAACTCCAGACGGGTTGATATACCATAAAATCCACAACCAACCAAAAAAGAACAAGAAAAGCAAAACAATAATAAGCAGAATAGGGACGGTGATACATTGGTTATGGATGTGATAAACATTCGTAAGAGTGATTGACAGGTGGTAGGTCAAATATCAAATCCTCAGCCGTGTAAAACATGAGTTTTCTTTTCGTTAGAAGTGACAGTCAGGTACGAATTAATATAATTATTTTTTAAAGAAGAGAAATAAGTTTTATACACCAAGGGTAAGAGATATAGGTATTTACCCAACCCAGATTCATTTGTTTTAAAAATATAGCATACCCTTAATTAAAAGTGGACTCTTCACACTTAATCCACAAAATATACGTCTGTCCCTCTTTTTTTTGGGGGGGGCGTCCCATCGGGGTGTAATGGTTGGCGGATAGTCTTGGAGTTCCATTACTACTGAATAGCAAGTTTAATCCAACTAGTTTCCCATAGTTGTGACCTTGTGTCACATCCTTACCGAGACATCAAATAGTGGTGTAATGGTTAACAAGATAGTCTCGCAGATCCATTACTACTAAATAACGAGATCGATTCTCGCTGAATTCCCCTGTGAACTAGTGTCATTCTTTGTCACTTCAAGATTTTCTACAACAACCAAACGAGTTTTTACCAATTTTGCTTTAATGGGTAAATAAATGACATGAACACAAATCAGAATCTCCCCCTGTCTGTGGGGCTTAGGACCGGTTCAGCTTAGTCGGCAGAGTCTCCGACTAGGAACCACAAGGTTCCTGGTTCGGTACCGACTCTCGCAAAGTAAGGAACTGATGGTAGGCGGGGCGATCCCCATCAGACACAAAACCAATCTCTTTGGTCTAGTGCTAGTGAAAAGGGGATAGATTCCCTCGCTGTCTGGCTAATACCGACTTTAGCTATCCGACGATGCATTGCAACACTTAAGAAAGAAGGGTGTGAACGGTAAGGGGGAAGATGTTAAAAACAAACCTCTCACATTCAATGAGAGTATCCGTATGATTACATAAATTATATATCATTATAAACATCTCTTTTAGTCCAATGTAAATATCTACGATGTGGCTCAAGGCCAGAAGTGTTGGGCGCCTAATGAGAATCGAATTCACTATCAATCAGTCTTGCTGACCATTACACCACGTAAGGTGCTAGTCTTCAAAATAGTCTTCTTGTTAGTTAGTGAGCACGATCTCAGTTTTATCTTTTTCTTTTTCTTTTCCCGGGCATTGCTCATTACCCTGCCAGCAAGTTAATGCTAGGGAAATTAACTATATGGGAAAGCAGAATCCATATGTGATGAGTTGGTAACAAATGGCAAAAGGTTTCGTAATTTCTGAACATTGGCGGTTTGGATTTTAAGATAAAGATCTTAGATAAGTCTACGAACAGATGGTGTTGGAATTTGAAATCTTCAAGGTTAATACTCCAAAGAAAAAAAGAAAGAAAACAAGTTCCTTACAAGTTCCAATGAGTAAAAAAAAAAACCCAGTACCAATATACGACTAACAACTTTTTTTTCTGTCTATTAACCACGATAATCGATCGTTTATTACATAGTTCGCAATAGATCTAGCACTTAACATTGTTTCAACTAGCAACTCGAAAAAATTCAGACTCAATTTCTGTTCTACAATCTATAAAAGTAGAAAACTGTATAACCCTTGTCACTAAACTTTTAAACAAACTTAACTCCATTAGCCATAGCAAGAAAGTGATATTCTGCTGGATTCCAAGCCATATAGGAATCCAGGGAAATGATAAAGCAGATTTCATTAGCTAAATCTGCACTTGACATGATACCAGACAAAAACTACAAAATACCATACAGTGATCTTAAACCAAAAATCAAGCAAATAATGACAATCAAATGGCAGCAATTATGGAATGAAAATCCCCACAACAAACTCTACAAACTACAGCCCAACTTAAAAGAAAGGACACCTGATCCTAGTAATACCAGAAGAGAGAAAATACTATCACCCGGCTACGCTTTGGCCCCACTAGATTAACCCACTCCTTCATTTTAAAATAAGAACCCCCACCTAAATGTTCATGTGGAAACCGATACACAATAAAACATATTCTGATTGAAAATTTGATGGGTCCCAACTAAAGTTTCTAATAGATTATAGGGTTTTTATTTATATTTATCATATTATGATCTGGGGAAACAACTAAGCCGTCTGACTCCTACCTTGTAACCTATCCTGTGTAATTCGTTTCTAAGAAACTACTGAAATATATTTACAGCTTGAAATGGTGAGGGAAGAAAATACAAAATAAAAACACTGGGATGCATGATATGATTTTACAGCGTCCTTTTAGATTTTATGCGTCAGGGATGCAGGACCCGTACTATTTTCTTTGTCTGTCTTTGTCAATCTGTCTGTCTGTCAGTCTCTTTCTTTCTATCACCTTTTCTCGTATTTCTGTTTATTTCACCCCCCCCTGTAACAACTCTCGTTTGTAATGGTTAACTGTGAACTTTTGCATCTAACGTTTGTCTGTCTGTCTGTCTGTCTGCTGTATGTATGATGTATGTATGTATGTCTCTCTCTCTCTCTTCTCCTTTTCTCTTGTCTTCTGTTGATTCCAAACCCCTGGAGCACCTCATGTGGTGTAATGGTCATTTAGAAACTTTTGCAAATGACAGTCTGTCTGTTGTCTGTCTACCCTCTCTCTCTCTCTCTCTCTCTCTCTCTCTCTCTCTCTCTCTCTCTCTCTCTCTCTCTCTTGTTCTCTCTTTTTCATCTTCTGTTTATTTCACTCCATGTCGCATCGTGAGTGGTGTCTCGTATTCAGACTAGTGTCACTCCTCACTCGGCTGCAGAGAGGCATAAATGCCGAGGTGGCTTCTCTAGAGGGAACAGGAATACCGTTTTCAGCTGAGAGAGTACAAGTCTGACGACATTGCCTAGCAACGTGGGACGATATGAAGACACGAAAGATTTCTGTTTTCTTTTAAACTCCTTCTACTCAAGACATCCAATTTGCAGGGAAAGGGGGGTGAAGTTCTTACCCCTCTGCAGGGAATAAAATCAACGTCTACTTTGGTCGGCTAACGAGGGTGAATATATAATAGATGAAATATAAAAAACTTGTATTATGCGTACTTTTTTTTTACCCACCCTGTCGGCTGGGGTTAGAATGCAGTGACTGCACCCTGCAGAGGGGTAAGACTCCCCCAATGGGGCCACCTGTTGGCCGTGGATGGCGACCCGTGATGCTTAAGGATAGAACCCAGGTGGATGAGCAGTCCATGACTTGCAATACCCCACTTTGGCCCTATCTTGAACTAGACGGTCGGTCGGAGAACCCCTCCGATCAATTGGCTGGTCACGTCAAGCCTAGCACCTATATGATTTCCCAACCCTATTGCCCTTATGGCAAGCCCCACCCCTTTTTATCATATGGGTGCTAGAAGGCGGTGACTGAGGTCTACATTCCTGGGAATGACTTATTTGATGGTGAGGCTCCAGTTCTGGAGGTTTGGGCAATGTGGAGCACCCCTTCATCACCATTGCTCCCTGGTCCACTCTGACCGGAGTGGTAGTACCTGTTAGGGTCCCATCTTGGGTTGAATAGAAAAACATGAGTTGATAAACAAAATTGTATTATGCATTAAGAATGAATTTATTTCACAACTTTGTCAGCATTAAATGACCCACCGAGGTTGATATGCCGTAAAACAAAACAAACCAAACTTTACTTTTTACTCCACAGAAAGTCCTCCAACTGACCCGACTTTTTATTCGTCAAGGTCATTCCAAGAAGAATTGCATTAATTTCGACTTCTGTAAATCTTTAAATTCTGGGGGGGTGGTGTGTGTGTGCGGGTGTGTGTGTGTGTGGGGGGGGGTGAGCACACAGTTGCGACGATGTTAAACTTTTCAACATTCGAGCCGAATATCCAATTAGTATAAATGTCATTTTAAAGTTGTGTATCATTAGGAGGTTTATTTTCAAAAGACCGTATGTAAATATGTTCGTCTTTAGCGAATACGACCTGGCTATCATTCTTCGCATTTTAGAATCACACTAGGTGGACCCAGAACCTTTTGCAAAGGAAACTGAAAATAATACAGCGAAATTTGGGCGTTTAAATTATTTACTATATACAGTATCGCCCATATATAAGTACACTCCTAACATCATCATCATCATCATCATCATCATCAGGTCGTGCTAGTAGCAGGATGTCCATGACAATCTCTTGCCAACCGTCCCTATCATTCATTATCTTTGGAGGACCCCTGCGCAGCATCCAGTGTCTGCGCAGAGCTGGTCAATGTAGGTCTTTGCCGGGCGTCTACACTGGCATACACATGTGTTGGCTTCCACCGGAGGACGTCGCTTATGAGTTCATCCTTGCTTCTCCAGAATATCTTGTTCATCTCATTTGGATGGTCTGTGTAATGTGGGCAAGTGTCTTACAGTTTTGTTTTCACGACTTGTTTAAGATTGCACACAGCATTCTTGTGCAGCTCCCGTCCAGCTTATTCTCTATGCATTCGTTAAGGTCTAAATGGTGCAGCCCATACAGGAGCACTGATACAACTACGGTTTGGAAGAATTGTTTAACTTGTCAATGAGATCAGATTTTCATATGACTGATAATTTTTTATAGTAGACCCTGCCCATATGTATAGGACACTTCTAACAGTTTACTTTCTAAAAAACAAATTAATTTTCTTCTAAAGCAAATTGGGAGACCCCGTGGGTAGTTGTTAACGTGATGGACTACGACATTTTTAGTAAGCGAGTTCACGCTCCAGTCACGTCAATTTTGCACAAATACCCCAAGGAAAGGTAAGAACCTCTTCATCATTCGAGCTGATGGTAGGTGTGGCGCTCCACATCAGACGCAAAGAAACAATCTCCTTGTCTAGCGAATGCGTTATTTGCCGAATTTACTGGTCGTCGCAATTTGATGATGAATAATACTAAATAATATCCGTTTTTGTATAACTTTAACATAGAAAAATTGATTGATTTATTCAACCCGTCTAGGGTTATTTTATACTAAAAATAATAAATAATGAGAAAACAAAAATTGCTTTATTGTATATATCTATATCTATGTTTTGGCGTAGGTGTTTATTAAGTTTTTTTGTATACAGTTATATGATATATGTAGCGCTAATACCCTTGAGAAAGGTATGCATTCAACTACTCTCTCTCTCTCTCTCCAGCTATTGTAGATAGAAAGGTGAACTGGGTATTTAACTTTGGTTAGTAACCTGTCTAGAAGAAGAAAAACTCTGAATTCAAATTTGTTAAACTCCGCTTAAAAATTGACCTTATGTCACACACTTCTCGGGAAAAGGGTGGATATAATATATATATTATATATTAATATATATATATATATATTATATATATATAAGGAGAGAGAGAGAAGAGAGAGAGTATCAGGAATTCTTGCCCTGGTGAGCTAATAGGAAACTGTTAGTATATCGACTCATTAGTTTAACTATTTAGCTCTACTTAAGGTATTTGAGCACCTTTTTACTTTTTGTAGCTTAGATCAATCCTAGCGGTTATATATATATTAATTATATATATAAAATATTATACTATATATATATATATATAGTATATTGAGGATTGTCCGAAAAAGATTTATTTTAGATTATTACGTCTAATTATAAGGGTACCTAACTTTCTTTTTAGAAATTCTTTCCATCGCTTTATGATGAATTCGCTTTTAAAACGTGTCCTTAATATATATATATATATATATATAATATATTATATAATATATATATTTGATTTTTTCTTTTGCCAAGTGTTATAGTATTAAACCGATTATTTTCAGTTGGTTACGAACCTTTTATCTTTTCTTTTTTCTCATTTATCCAGGGTGAATGTAGTGTATAATTTTTACTTATCAAATATTTGCCGGCGTGTTTCTTACTGCAGGTCTTTACCATAAGTTGCGTATAATATATAAATATATATACATATAATATATATATATATATATATAATAATATAATATATATTCGCATCTAATACAACTTGATTTGTTACACAGTTGTATCAGTTCACAGTATTCTCACTATTGTAATAATAAAGTATGTTTTATGTTAAATTATTTCTATTAATAAAAGTATTGTTGCACCACACGACAGCAGTGCATTCGCTATAGGTTAGGTAAAGATCAACCACGGAAACCATTCTGAGTGATGGGACTTACCCTCTGCAGAGATGACTTTCAACGTATTTAAAGCCTCACGACGGGGCGACGTTTAGCACAGTACACACCGCTAATCAAAATGATGTCAAACGGTTGGTAAAATCTACTCAGGACACACCGTTTTTATTTGCTAGGTATCTTACGCCTTTGCAGAGATTACTTATCAACGAATATGTAAGCCCCACCGACACTTCGCTAATCAAAATGGCGGTTGAAAAAAATATGCTGAAATTAGAGAGCATACATATCTACCTCTATATGCTATGAAAATCTCT
>CM042155.1:58479908-58485838 GCA_023376005.1 Doryteuthis pealeii | reverse complement strand
AGAGATTTTCATAGCATATAGAGGTAGATATGTATGCTCTCTAATTTCAGCATATTTTTTTCAACCGCCATTTTGATTAGCGAAGTGTCGGTGGGGCTTACATATTCGTTGATAAGTAATCTCTGCAAAGGCGTAAGATACCTAGCAAATAAAAACGGTGTGTCCTGAGTAGATTTTACCAACCGTTTGACATCATTTTGATTAGCGGTGTGTACTGTGCTAAACGTCGCCCCGTCGTGAGGCTTTAAATACGTTGAAAGTCATCTCTGCAGAGGGTAAGTCCCATCACTCAGAATGGTTTCCGTGGTTGATCTTTACCTAACCTATAGCGAATGCACTGCTGTCGTGTGGTGCAACAATACTTTTATTAATAGAAATAATTTAACATAAAACATACTTTATTATTACAATAGTGAGAATACTGTGAACTGATACAACTGTGTAACAAATCAAGTTGTATTAGATGCGAATATATATTATATTATTATATATATATATATATATATTATATGTATATATATTTATATATTATACGCAACTTATGGTAAAGACCTGCAGTAAGAAACACGCCGGCAAATATTTGATAAGTAAAAATTATACACTACATTCACCCTGGATAAATGAGAAAAAAGAAAAGATAAAAGGTTCGTAACCAACTGAAAATAATCGGTTTAATACTATAACACTTGGCAAAAGAAAAAATCAAATATATATATTATATAATATATTATATATATATATATATATATATTAAGGACACGTTTTAAAAGCGAATTCATCATAAAGCGATGGAAAGAATTTCTAAAAAGAAAGTTAGGTACCCTTATAATTAGACGTAATAATCTAAAATAAATCTTTTTCGGACAATCCTCAATATACTATATATATATATATATAGTATAATATTTTATATATATAATTAATATATATATAACCGCTAGGATTGATCTAAGCTACAAAAAGTAAAAAGGTGCTCAAATACCTTAAGTAGAGCTAAATAGTTAAACTAATGAGTCGATATACTAACAGTTTCCTATTAGCTCACCAGGGCAAGAATTCCTGATACTCTCTCTCTTCTCTCTCTCTCCTTATATATATATAATATATATATATATATATTAATATATAATATATATATTATATCCACCCTTTTCCCGAGAAGTGTGTGACATAAGGTCAATTTTTAAGCGGAGTTTAACAAATTTGAATTCAGAGTTTTTCTTCTTCTAGACAGGTTACTAACCAAAGTTAAATACCCAGTTCACCTTTCTATCTACAATAGCTGGAGAGAGAGAGAGAGAGTAGTTGAATGCATACCTTTCTCAAGGGTATTAGCGCTACATAATATCATATAACTGTATACAAAAAAACTTAATAAACACCTACGCCAAAACATAGATATAGATATATACAATAAACGCAATTTTTGTTTTCTCATTATTTATTATTTTTAGTATAAAATAACCCTAGACGGGTTGAATAAATCAATCAATTTTTCTATGTTAAAGTTATACAAAAACGGATATTATTTAGTATTATTCATCATCAAATTGCGACGACCAGTAAATTCGGCAAATAACGCATTCGCTAGACAAGGAGATTGTTTCTTTGCGTCTGATGTGGAGCGCCACACCTACCATCAGCTCGAATGATGAAGAGGTTCTTACCTTTCCTTGGGTATTTGTGCAAAAAATTGACGTGACTGGAGCGTGAACTCGCTTACTAAAAATGTCGTAGTCCATCACGTTAACAACTACCCACGGGGTCTCCCAATTTGCATTTAGAAGAAAATTAATTTGTTTTTAGAAAGTAAACTGTTAGAAGTGTCCTATACATATGGGCAGGGTCTACTATAAATAAATTATCAGTCATATGAAAATCTGATCTCATTGACAAGTTAAACAATTCTTCCAAACCGTAGTTGTATCAGTGCTCCTGTATGGCTGCACCATTTAGACCTTAACGAATGCATAGAGAATAAGCTGGACGGGAGCTGCACAAGAATGCTGTGTGCAATCTTAAACAAGTCGTGAAAACAAAACTGTAAGACACTTGCCACATTACACAGACCATCCAAATGAGATGAACAAGATATTCTGGAGAAGCAAGGATGAACTCATAAGCGACGTCCTCCGGTGGAAGCCAACACATGTGTATGCCAGTGTAGACGCCCGGCAAAGACCTACATTGACCAGCTCTGCGCAGACACTGGATGCTGCGCAGGGGTCCTCCAAAGATAATGAATGATAGGGACGGTTGGCAAGAGATTGTCATGGACATCCGTGCTACTAGCACGACCTGATGATGATGATGATGATGATGATGATGTTAGGAGTGTACTTATATATGGGCGATACTGTATATAGTAAATAATTTAAACGCCCAAATTTCGCTGTATTATTTTCAGTTTCCTTTGCAAAAGGTTCTGGGTCCACCTAGTGTGATTCTAAAATGCGAAGAATGATAGCCAGGTCGTATTCGGCTAAAGACGAACATATTTACATACGGTCTTTTGAAAATAAACCCTCCTAATGATACACAACTTTAAAATGACATTTATACTAATTGGATATTCGGCTCGAATGTTGAAAAGTTTAAATCGTCGCAACTGTGTGCTCACCCCCCCCCACACACACACACACCCGCACACACACACCACCCCCCCAGAATTTAAGAGATTTACAGAAGTCGAAATTAATGCAATTCTTCTTGGAATGACTTGACGAATAAAAAGTCGGGTCAGTTGGAGGACTTTCTGTGGAGTAAAAAGTAAGTTTGGTTTGTTTTGTTTTACGGCATATCAACCTCGGTGGGTCATTTAATGCTGACAAAGTTGTGAAATAAATTCATTCTTAATGCATAATACAATTTTGTTTATCAACTCATGTTTTTCTATTCAACCCAAGATGGGACCCTAACAGGTACTACCACTCCGGTCAGAGTGGACCAGGGAGCAATGGTGATAAAGGGGTGCTCCACATTGCCCAAACCTCCAGAAACTGGAGCCTCACCATCAAATAACGTCATTCCCAGGAATGTAGACCTCAGTCACCGCCTTCTAGCACCCATATGATAAAAAGGGGTGGAGCTGCCATAAGGGCAATAGGGTTGGGAAATCATATAGGTGCTAGGGCTTGACGTGACCAGCCAATTGATCGGAGGGGCTTCTCCGACCGACCGTCTAGTTCAAGATAGGGCCAAAGTGGGGTATTGCAAGTCATGGAACTGCTCATCCACCTGGGTTCTATCCTTAAGCATCACGGGTCGCCATCCACGGCCAACAGGTGGCCCCATTGGGGAGTCTTACCCCTCTGCAGGGTGCAGTCACTGCATTCTAACCCCCAGCCGACAGGGTGGGTAAAAAAAAAGTACGCATAATACAAGGTTTTTTATATTTCATCTATTATATATTCACCCTCGTTAGCCGACCAAAGTAGACGTTGATTTTATTCCCTGCAGAGGGGTAAGAACTTCACCCCCCTTTCCCTGCAAATTGGATGTCTTGAGTAGAAGGAGTTTAAAAGAAAACAGAAATCTTTCGTGTCTTCATATCGTCCCACGTTGCTAGGCAATGTCGTCAGACTTGTACTCTCTCAGCTGAAAACGGTCATTCCTGTTCCCTCTAGAGAAGCCACCTCGGCATTTATGCCTCTCTGCAGCCGAGTGAGGAGTGACACTAGTCTGAATACGAGACACCACTCACGATGCGACATGGGAGTGAAATAAACAGAAGAGAAAAAGAGAGAAAAGAGAGAGAGAGAGAGAGAGAGAGAGAGAGAGAGAGAGAGAGAGAGAGAGAGAGAGAGAGGGTAGACAGACAACAGACAGACTGTCATTTGCAAAAGTTTCTAAATGACCATTACACCACATGAGGTGCTCAGGGGTTTGGAATCAACAGAAGACAAGAGAAAAGGAGAAGAGAGAGAGAGAGACATACATACATACATTACATACAGACAGACAGACAGACAGACAGACAAACGTTAGATGCAAAAGTTCACAGTTAACCATTACAAACGAGAGTTGTTACAGGGGGGGGTGAAATAAACAGAAATACGAGAAAAGGTGATAGAAAGAAAGAGACTGACAGACAGACAGATTGACAAAGACAGACAAAGAAAATAGGTACGGGTCTGCATCCCTGACGCATAAAATCTAAAAGGACGCTGTAAAATCATATCCATGCATCCCAGTGTTTTTATTTTGTATTTTCTTCCCTCACCATTTCAAGCTGTAAATATATTTCAGTAGTTTCTTAGAAACGAATTACACAGGATAGGTTACAAGGTAAGAGTCAGACGGCTTTAGTTGTTTCCCCAGATCATAAATATGATAAATATAAATAAAAACCCTATAATCTATTAAGAAACTTTAGTTGGGACCCATCAAATTTTCAATCAGAATATGTTTTATTGTGTATCGATTTCCACATGAACATTTAGGTGGAGGTTCTTCTTTTAAAATGAAGGAGTGGGTTAATCTAGTGTGGCCAAAGCGTAGCCGGGTGATAGTGGTTTCTTCTCTTCTGGTATTACTAGGATCAGGTGTCCTTTCTTTTAAGTTGGGCTGTAATTTGTAGAGTTTGTTGTGGGGATTTTCATTCCATAATTGCTGCCATTTGATTGTCATTATTTGCTTGATTTTTGGCTTAAGATCACTGTATGGTATTTTGTAATTTTTGACTGGTATCATGTCAAGTGCAGATTTAGCTAATAAATCTGCTTTATCATTTCCCTGGATTCCTATATGGCTTGGAATCCAGCAGAATATCACTTTCTTGTTATGGCTAATGGAGTTAAGTTTGTTTAAAAGTTTAGTGATTCAAGGGTTATCCAGTTTTCTACTTTTAATAGATTGTAGAACAGAAATTGAGTCTGAATTTTTTTTGAGTTGCTAGTTGAGACAATGTTAAGTGCTAGATCTATTGCGAACTATGTAATAAACGATCGATTATCGTGGTTAATAGACAGAAAAAAAGTTGTCAGTCGTATATTGGTACTGGTTTTTTTTTTTTGTTACTCATTGTAACTTGTAAGGAACTTGTTTTCTTTCTTTTTTTCTTTGGAGTATTAACCTTGAAGATTTCAAATTCCAACACCATCTGTTCGTAGACTTATCTAAGATCTTTATCTTAAAATCCAAACCGCCAATGTTCAGAAATTACGAAACCTCTTGCCATTTGTTACCAACTCATCACATATGGATTCTGCTTTCCCATATAGTTAATTTCCCTAGCATTAACTTGCTGGCAGGGGTAATGAGCAATGCCCGGGAAAAGAAAAAGAAAAAGATAAAACTGAGATCGTGAACCTGCGTGCTCACTAACTAACACAGAAGACTATTTTGAAGACTAGGCACCTCACGTGGTGTAATGGTCAGCAAGACCGATTGATAGTGAGTTCGATTCTCATTAGGCGCCCAACACTTCTGGCCTTGAGCCACATCGTAGATATTTACATTGGACTAAAAGAGATGTTTATAATGATATATAATTTATGTAATCATTACGGATACTCTCATTGAATGAGGTTTAGTTTTTAACATCTTCCCCCTTACCGTTCACACTCTTCTTTCTTAAGTGTTGCAATGCATCGTCGGGATAGCCTAAAGTCGGTATTATCCAGACAGCGAGGGAATCTATCCCCTTTTCACTAGCACTAGACCAAAGAGATTGGTTTTGTGTCTGATGGGGATCGCCCTGCCTACCATCAGTTCCTTACTTTGCGAGAGTCGGTACCGAACCAGGAACCTTGTGGTTCCTAGTCGGAGACTCTACCGACTAAGCTGAACCGGTCCTAAGCCCCACAGACAGGGGGAGATTCTGATTTGTGTTCATGTCATTTATTTACCTATTAAAGCAAAATTGGTAAACTCGTTGGTTGTTGTAGAAAATCTTGAAGTGACAAAGAATGACACTAGTTCGCAGGGGA
>CM042155.1:58444908-58474908 GCA_023376005.1 Doryteuthis pealeii | reverse complement strand
ACGATGTAAGATCAAAATTAAAAATATATATTCCATAATTCACAATTCCAATATTACAAAAAATTTAAAAAATCGGGCGAAATGAAATGGGACAAATAAGAAATCTGCGATTAAGCGACACCAGATAATCTGGATTTACATTTTTTGCATTGCATCGGTCTCATTTTTAACCAGACGGTGTTAAATAATGTATAGATGATAATTTGATGTTCTTTATTTTGTTTTGTTTCAGTGTATCTGTCACCGTCGGAGCAGGTCCAGACTTTGATAGGAGTCGAAGATAATGAACATAATCATCATTATATTTTCTGTCAAATGGATATGTTACACAACAACAATGGTGAATACGAATGGAGAGAATCAGCCAGGTAAAAATTGATTTCATTTCCAACACAAAGAAAATAAACGTAGAACTAGCGGCACCTGTGGATATACCACACTATGATAATTCAATTATTACAACGTTTCATATGTTTACTTAAGGGTATTTGCCTCTCATTCCACTTATGAGGGCGTGACACAAGGACATTTTTAGGTGGACCCATCCACAAGCCGAAGCACAAAAATGCGTCGATCCCGTCGGCATTCCCCTTGAGGGGGGGGGGGGCCCTGGGATCGACGCTATCAATTTACTTAACGATCCAGTGGCTGAAGTTCACTGGATCCCCCAAGTACTTAAGAGCATTTGTAAAATACTATTTCTTTGAATTTTTGAAATGACGTATGAACATTTGTATTATTTGGATTATTCGAACTATTGTCCTCATCTTTATTGTTATCTGCACATATAATAATAAATTTATTATATAAATAACAATAAAGTTATATAAAGTTATAATTCAAATAATACAAATTTGGACGGTCTCATTTTTAACCAGAAGGTGTTGCAGGATGATAACGGACGAAAGATTTAGGAACAGCCATATTGATATATATTGATATAGATGGTAATTGTGTGTTTCTTACGAATGGAGAGAAGCGGCCAGGTAGATTTTATTTCATTTTTAACACAAAGAAAATAAACATAGAATTAATTGCAGTTCTTAGACTAGTGGTTCCCAACCGGTGGGGTGCGCCTCCTCGGTGCAGAGGAAGAGAATAGTGGATAACGCGGGAAGATTGAAAGAGAATCAAAGATTTAGAAACAAAAATATATAAACCGCCAAGATTTTCTAAAGCTAAAAAGTAAAGAGTGCTCAATACCTAAGTAGAGCAGATCTTTGACCTGAAGAGCTACTAAGCGAAACTGTTAGTAGGTATATCTGACTGATTATATATATATAGTCATCCACAGACACGTGTTTGGGCTTATCAAGTCTCTTCAGTGTGGCTAGACATTTGTAAGCCACCTCCAGCCGGAATTGAAATCCGATCGGTTGGGTGCCAGTCGACACCTTAACCATTAGGCTGTCTTCACTTACAGAAAGGGAAGGGGATTTTAACTGTTTTCATACACACATCGCTTTAAGCTCTGTATGACTGGAATAACAGGATTCTAAATATGTCTTTTATTTTACCGTTTAACTAAGTTTTATTCTAGAAAAAATCTTTTGCAAAATAGGATTAATATAAATGAATGTGCAACACGAATCGCATTTAAATCAACAAAATTACGAATTTTCTGTTTGTGTTTTATGCCGATTTATTTCTAAGCTGTACGTCGACTGTTTATCTGAGTGAATCAGTGCCCATTGGTATAGTGGATGACGTCAAGTTTTCTTCGGTGAAATTAATTCAACGCACTCAAAAACATTCCCAGGAGACAGCCATATATCTTTTCATTCTCTTTTACCTCTGTGCTATGAGTAAATAGTAGGGCAGACTGGGTTCTTTAGTCTTAAAGCTTGCAAACATCTATTTGATCCATAGATAGGACCCTAACAGGTACTACCACTCAGGGTCAGAGTGAACCTGGGAGTAATGTCAATGAAGGGGTAATGTACATTCATAACTGTAGTCTAACCATCGGGTGCAGTTTACATGGTTGGTTGGTTGGTTGATTGATTGGTTGGTTGGTTGGATTTTACGGCATATCAACCCTTTTGGGTTATTTTATGCCAAATATGTTTTGTTTTATTCATTCTCAATGATATTCAAGTTTTTCAAGCTCAACTATTTAAACAACTTTTGTTAACTCGTTTAACACATTCCTCTCGCCCCCCACCACATGTCTGTGAAGGTTCTGCGGTTTCAATTTCAATTAGTATTTTAACAATGGACCTGCTGACCAAACACTGCTGGTTTTAAATACAAATTCGATTGTCAAGGAGAATGAAACTGAAAACCAGGCAGCGTTGGGTTACCCACAAAAACTACTTGCTTTGAAACCGGAGTACCATTACAGACGTCGTGCGGGTGCGAACCTATGACCTTTAGGGTGGAGGATATTTGTATTGCATACCGTTCTTAATATGCAAATGATGAATTTTAAATATATTAAATATATATATATATATATATATATATATATAATATATATATATATATATATATATATATATATGGATGGCCGACAGTATGAAATTTAACATTTTGAAAAAAAACAAACATCATGTTTTTTCAAAATGTTAAATTCATATATATATATATATATATATATATAATATATACAACACATGGAGGGCTTGTGCAAAAGACCGAGCGACCTGGCGCCTCCTCGTCAACAAGGAACGAGAAGGAGTGAAAAAGAAAGGAAGAAGCCGCCCCGAAAAAGAGAGCCAAAGGAAAGAGAGAAAATAGCAATCCAGCAATCACTGTTTGTTTTCAGTCACTGCACCAGAGATTGCCATTCAAATTGGTCTGTTAATCCACTCACGCAGTTGCAGATAAAAAGTGAACACTACGCCATCGTCTATAGTAGACGGAAGGATGCCAACCAATATATATATATGTATATGTATATCAGTTATCCACAGACACGTGTTTCGAAGTTTACTTCTCATTAGTGCGGCTCGACTTTTTAAACAGCTACCTCTAGCCGGGACCGAAACCTGACAGAATTTTCGTCTGCTAAAGTCCCTTACCCTTGCGGCTATCAGCGGCTGTCAGTCTGGAGAGAACAATTAATTTATACATCACTACGTGGAAAGTTGTTACAATCACCAGAGAACTCAAGACTGTAAACAGCGGACAGACGAGTAACGGCTTTACGCTAAACGGTGAAATTTCAATTAATGTCCCTCCTACAGTGCTCAACCATGGGGGGAGCATATATATATATATACGTTTGGCTAGTGTGTTGGACTTATCGTGGTAACAACTTCGAGTAGCGCTAATACATTCATTTTCCGGAGTAATACTCTTGGGAAAGGTATAAACCTCCTTATCCCCCAGCTGTGGGTTTAATAGTACCACTACAGTTCTCTTACAATAGAGACTTTGGTATTAAATAATCCACGAATGTTTATATGTCTTTAAATAAACAAACCAAACCAATAAAATCGCTTTCAAGCTTAAAATATTACACCGCCGCGTCTATTTCCTACGATGATGGTGAATGTGGACTACACTATCATTATATTCGATCGGATCGTATGCAAAAAAGTTCTCTGACCTCGAGGCATAAAATGATCCTAAGCAGTTTGATATGTCGTTAAAATCAACTAATCACTCATCTAGAAGAGAGATCACAAATACACGTTCAGTGGGCCGTGTGAGGCCCGAAGACTACGTATCTGTGCTCAACTGTAGAACTATTTTCGTAACCAGTACTTGACTAATAATTCGAACTAACGGTCAAGTCACTTGAAAGCACCGGTTCCTGCTAGATTACCGGTTAAGAAACGATGTGCCCGTTCAATACTTAGATGGGTGACCATTTAAGCAACAGTGGGTACTGTAAGAAACCGAATATGAAAATGACTTTATTCGGCATTAGATAACCCGAAAAGGTTTGATATGCCGTAAAACAAAACTAACCCAATAACTCGGCTATTTAACTATAAATTGTTTTTCTGTTTAATTTTTAAAAAATCACATAGGACTTTTTTTTATATTTGTTTCAATACTCCCAGGATTTACTGTAAGGTGCTTCATTTCTTTTCCTTAATGAAGGGTCTCCTCTTTTTCCTCCTTAGCTGCCAATTATATGGATTGCCATTTTGTAACTTTAACTGATAAATATTGTGGATCCCCTACCTTACTCCGTCCCTCACCTCACTTCTTAGCAACGGTGCTTTTCTTCTTTTCCCAGAGTCTAATGGCCATTTTTGTCTCCTTGAGTTTGAGAGTCCCTCTGTTCGAAAATCTCACGAGTTTTTTTTTGAGCCAATTCATTTGCACATGACATCGGGTGTCAACAAGTTGGAGAAGAAACAATCAGACATTAATTTGAAATAATATTTTCTTTCATCTTAATTTCATTTGCTCTTTTCTTTTTCTTTTTTTTTGCGAGTCATCCGTCTATGACAACGAGGAACAATTAGAATACGACTCTTCTAAGTATTCTAGCCGTAGTTTTGGTTTCGATTCTTCTTCTATTTCATCCAGTACTATTTTTCAGACCTTGGGGTGGGGGTTCCAATGTCGTATCATTTGTAGTTGGTGCCCTTGGAACGGCCCCAAGGATTAAAAAGAAAGACTAAAATTGGAAATCAGAGGAAGAATTGAGACCGGGCTAGAATATCCAGAAGAGTCATAGAAACCTGGGGAGACTTGCTGTCACTCAATCACCTCGTTATGGGAATAATAATAATATAATATAATATAATAATATATGAATGTAAAAATTATAACAATTGTAATTGGGGCCCTTGGAAGAGAGTTGGAAAAGAGTCTGGAATTTGAAATCAGAGGAACAATCAAGACCATCCAAACAGCATTGTTAAGATCGGCTTGAATATTCAGAGAGAAGGGACCTGAGGGGACTTATAACAGTGTACAAGGTAAAAGTTATGACAATGCACAATGCATTACACCCAAGAGACAACACAAACAGACAATATGTATCAAGAGAAGGAGGAAGAGGTCTCGCCAGCATTGAAGATTATGTTGATGCGACAATTCAAGCACTCGATGAATACACAAAAAAGAGCAAAGAAAGACTAATAGTAGCAGCCAGGGAAGTAATTGCAGAATATGGACGAGAACAAATATAACAAAAAACAAGAAAACAGAAATGGAAAGAAAAACAATTATATGGACACTTCAAGCGATAAACAGGAGAGATCGCACATCAGAAGACATGGACATGGCTAAGAAAGGGAAACCTCAAGAGAGAAACTGAATCGCTTATAAATACGCGTAAGATAATGCTATAAGGACAATTATATAAAGCAAAATAGATAAGACACAACAGAATAGCAAGTGCAGAATGTGTGCGTAAAAAAACGCACTTCAAGTTTTTTTTGTGTTAGCTTTGTTTTTTCTTTTGTTTTTTGTATAAGACCCACACAGAATCACCGCTCTATTTATAAACACTGCTGCAACAACTTCCGATAATGTAGTCAATAAATAAACAGCACAAAAGGATTTAAAATCATTCACTGTCTGGATTGGGCGAATATTAGAACCGTTACGGATTTCTACAGACTTAACTGCCGAATTGCAATTGAATACACCAGACTTTAGATTAACGACAACAATAATGGCCATAAGAATACCAACAATCCGTCTTTTATTTACTTAATCCTTCAGTTTTAAAATTGTCGTGCATAAACCTGAATTGATTCTCCGCCTTTTGTAAATTGGAATCAATGGCCAATCAAAAATTGGCGGGATTCAATTTGACGCTGAATATTAAAACGCCCCATGACAAAAATATCGCTAATCTCTTGAGTCTTTTACTTTTCCGATGAAACAAAAAGTGAATCAAAAACAAACTGACGACTTTTCAATAACAAACCAGAACAGGTTTATATGGTTTAATGTCAAATAGAGAACGGAAGGCAGAAAAAGTCTGAAACTGTATCGCACAGAAATAAGTAGATATACAAGGTGTGTCAAAAAGTATCAAAATTGAAGTCTTTTTGACACACTTGTATTCTGAAAAAAGTAACGTTCCATTCATTATTCATTTTATCTGGTAATGAAGCTTCAACTCGGCACATATATGACACACTTTTTTCTGAATGAAAATTAACGTTCCATTCATTGTTCATTTCTATCTTGGTAAATACAGCTTCAATCTCGTTACTTTTATGACACACCTTATATATATATATATACCAACCTCTCCGCACGAGCAGGATGTAACACAATGTCAATTTCTTTAGCGGAGTTTAACAAGTTTGAATTCAGAGTTTTTCTTCTCCTAGACTGGTTACTTACCCAATGTTAAAGATCCTAGTCTGCCCTCTTAATCACCTATAGCTAGTGGGAGAGTTCGTGGATGCATAACTTTACCAAAGGTTCAATGTAAAATACAAATAGCCTCGTCTAGGATTTGAACTCTGGTCGACGAGTCCATATCTTACGACTCTAAATAAAGAAATACCTAACAATTTGGTTTGGTTATTTGGTTCTTTTTTTTAAAAGCATATCATCCCTTGTTGGGTCATTTATTGCCGAATCAAAGCAATTTTGATAAGCAAAGGACTTCAGTTGTTTACAGTACCTGCTGTTGCTTAAGTATTCAACATGCTCATCACTTCTAACTTCGGTGATCTAGCGAGAACTGGTTCTAATAATGAAAAAAATGATAATGTTTTTCTAAACATCATAAAAAGATCTTATTGATTGACTGATTCGTTGATTTATTCATTTCAACTGCATATCAACCCGTCTAGGATTAACTTATGCCGTGAAGTTAGGGAATCGCGTTCATTGTACGTTTTATATTATATTCTTTGTGTAGTTATATTGTCTTGTGTTTTTATATGAATAATTTTAAATAGATTTATTTGATCCATATAAAGAACTCTAAAGGCAATCCCAATCAAATTTTTATGCATTTCTTACGGCATGTCAGCTCATCCTGGTTATTTTATGCTGAAGACAGAGGTGCAGTTGTTGTATTCTACAACCCCAGTCAACAGGTCGAATCTTTTTTTTAATGGAGGTGGGTGTCTCATTATCATTGTTAGCAAGATAGTCTTGCAGATCCATTACTACGAATAGTAAGTTCGATAACTCCTGGTTGCCCCTTACTACTGACCTTGTGTCACATCTACCTGAGGCGGGACGGGTTGGGTAACTACCTACATTTCTTGTGTGGGTGTTTCTTAAGAAGTTTGCTTTGCTCACAGTCCTATCAAATACGAATGATTTTTAAACATTTATTTTACCCATAGATGTGACACTAACAGGTACTACACTTTGTGTCGAAGTGGACCTGGGAGTAACTGGAGCCTTACCAATCAGATGCAGTTTATTGTCATACACAGAACATATCTTGGGGGGGGCGGTCTTACCCCCTCTTTAGGGGATAAGTACAAAAATTCAAGTTGGCGGAATGGCCTAATATCGATGTCAACCGGACAGCGAGGGAGTATATCCCCTTTTAGTTAACGCTAGACAAGGGAGACTGTTTTTGTAGAAGCGGAGCGCACACATACCACCAGCTCCTCATTTTACCCGTACAGACAGATTACCCAATCTTTGCTACTCATATGCAGAGTTGGCGGAACGGATATCGAACTTGCGATTACTCGGTGCTATATTCGGGTGCTATACCGATTGAACTAAACCACAGTTAGCGTGTTCTAAGCCTCACCGACAGGGTGGCTAATAAGTAGAGAGCAAAGGTTATGATGACCGTAATGCGATGAATAAAAGCACCGAAAATGAGGACACGGCAAAAAGAAAGAGAAAAAAAAGAAAGGAAGAATAAAAGAAAGAAAAACAAAGGAAAAACTAAGAGAAAAAGAAAGAAAAGAGAAAAGAAAGAAGAAAAAGAAAGAAAGAAGAAAGAGAAAAGAAAAAGAAGAAAAGAAAAGAAAAGGAAAAGAAAAAAGAAGAAAAAGAAAAAGAAAGAGGAAAAGAAAAGAAAGAAAATCTTCTTTGCGAATAAAGTTGCGACAATATTTGTCACTTTTCCCTCGAGAAAAAAATGCGGGAAAGAAACAACAGGAAGGTCAAATGGGCCCACAGTTTCCCTATCTCTTAATTAATTGACGCACTGCCTTTTTACACCCCCCTTCTCTCACCCCCCCCCTCTCTCTTCTCTCTTCTCTCTCTCTCTCTCTCTCTCTCTCTCTCTCTCTGTTTCCGCCCTATTAACGGGCCTGAGAAAACGCTGACTGTATCCCCTGCAAACCCCACCTCACAAAAAGTACCTAATGTCCTCGATATGACAGTAAACTACATCTGATGGTGAGACCATTGTTTCTGGAGATCTTCGGAGTGTAGAGTACCATTGTCATGACTGCCAGGTCACTCTGACCCAGTTTGGTAGTACCTATTAAGGTACTGTCACTGGTCAAATAGATCTGTGTAAAATAATTCGTATTCGATAGAATACTTGATCCCGATAACTGTAAATTATTTATATTAAGAATAGTAACTTGAAACAATAATGTTTGCTAAAGATTATTATCATTAACTAGTTGAAACGATATAACTATGTGCAACCAGACGACTATTATTAAATAGAAATTGTTGCTTGAAACCATATAATTGTTTGTATCAGAGAGGAATACTTGAAACAAATGTGAAAATTGTTTTATATAGGAATACTTGATAACATATTACTATATGTAAAAAAAACAACTAAACAAAATTGAACCATCTGGTGGCTGTGGCTGGCGACCCGTGATGCTTATGGATGGAATCCTGTTTTGCTGAGCAGTCCATGACATGCGACATTCCTTTTTAGCTCTTCAATCAGCTGGTCACATCAAGCCCTAGCACCTATATAATTGTCCCAACCCTATTGCCCTTATGACAAGCCCCAACCCTTTTATATATATATGTTCGAAGGCGGTGGATGAAGCTCTTAATATCCTGGATATGACGTTTCAATTCTGAAGGTCTTGGTAATGTGGAGTACGTCTTCATTACCATTACTCCAGGCCCACTCCAAGTGGTAGTACCATCTATGGATTAAATAGAACAAAATGAGTTTCTAAAATGTGTTTTAAAAATTGAATTTAAGAAAATTGGATTCTCATCAAGAATGAATAAAACAATCTGGAGCATAAATAAACCGACAAGGGTTCCATGCCGTAGAATCGAACCAACCAACAATCAACTAATTAATCACTTATTAAAATGAGCGCAATGTATGTGAATCTTTTCACAATTAAATCGAGACTCGTATTTAGGAGGACATCCTGAAACACAAAGTGTCAAGGTCCTTTTAGTGTTTGAAAATTGGCTTCATTGCTTCACAGACACAATTGCAATGACCTAATTGTTTTCTTTACACTCATTATTTATTGCGACCTGATGCTAAACTGGGTCGTCTCCCCTTATGCCAAGTGCTCTCTTCTCTCTCTCAGAAAACTGAAAGAGGTAGAAATATGATTTTTAAACACTTAGTTGTTTCGTATTTGTTGAACCGTGGAAATTAAACGTCGCGTCTTCAATAGAAATATAAGAGGAAGTATATTATACAAAAAAAATTATATAAAATATAATTTTTTGGAGATATGTGCTTAATTGAAGTCATATCTAATTCTGAAAGTTAATTAGTTAATAATTAATGAATTTAGGCGGGCATATATGTTTAAATGTAAGGCTAAACATTTGAACATATATGCCCGCCTAAATTCATTAATCATTAACTAATTAATTTTCAAAAATTAGGTATGACTTCAATTAAGCACATATCCTCAAAATTGTCGGCTTAAAGCATATAAAAAATAAACACATTTGTTTGTTTACTTAACCTCATAAAAATATATGTAAACCGCTAGGATTATCTAAAGCTAAAATATAAAAGCGCTTGATACCTAAGTAGAGCAAATATTAGGAGCCAGATTCTTGCCCTGATGAGCAACTAAGTGAAACTATTAGTAAGTAGAACATTTTAGCTGATCCACGTATTGTGTTTCTCTAGGTTGTCATTGATATCTTTTAATGCGTCTTATTGGCGGCAATTTATCTTGAAAATATTCTTCCTTACTAAGTTTCACTAGTTGCTCTCAGGGCAAGAATTGGCTCCTAATATTGCTTACTTCTAGGTATCAAGCGCTTTTATATTTTTAGCTAGATAATCCTAGCGTTTACATTATTTTTATGGAGGTTAAGTAAACAACAATGTGTTTATTTTTTATATGGCTTTAAGCCACAATTTTTTGAAGGATATGGTGCCATAATTGAAGTCATACCCGTAATTACTGAAAGTTAATCTAGTTTATAATTAATGATTTAGGCGGGCATATATGTTTCAAATGTTTAGCCTTAAATTACATATATTGCCCGCCTAAATTCATTAATTATAACTACATTAACTTCAGAATTGATATGACTTAATTAAGAGCATATCCTCCAAAATTATATTTTTATATAATTTTTTTTGTATAATATAGCTTCTCATTTTATATTTTTATTGAAGACGCGACGTTAATTTCCACGGGTTCAAACAAATACGACAACTAAGTGTTTAAAATCATATTTCTACCTCTTTCAGTTTTTCTGGAGAGAGAGAGAGCACTTGGGGTCCCCAATAAAAAGGGGATAGACGAACGCAGTTAGCATTCAGGTCGCATAAATAATGAGTGGTAAAGGAAAACAATTAGGTCAATTCGACAATTGTTCTGTGAAGAGCAATGAAGCCAATTTTCAAACACTAAAAGGACCTTGACACTCGTTGTCGCTTTTCAGGATGTCGCTCCTAAATAGCGAGACTGCGATTTATTTGGATGAAAAGGATTCATACATTGCGCTCATTTTAATAAGTGATAATTAGTTGATTGTGGTTGGTTTCGATTGCTAACGGCTGTCAACCCTTGTCGGTTATTTTATGCCCAGACGTTTTGTTTATTCATTCCTTGATGAGTGATCCAATTAATTTTTCTTAATCAATTTTAAAACACATTTTAGAACTCATTTGTTCAATTAAATCCATAATGTACTACACTTGGAGTGGGCCTGGGAGTATGGTAATGAAGACGTACTCCACATTCCAGACTTCAGCCTTTAAATTGAAACGTCATATCCAGGATTTAAGAGCTTCATCCACCGCCTTCGAACATATATATAAAAGGGTTGGGGCTTGTATAAGGGCAATAGGTTTGGGACAATTATTAGGTGCTAGGGCTTTGATGTGACCAGCTGATTGAGAGCTAAAAAGAATGTCGCAAATGTCATGGACTGCTTCGCAACAGAATTCCTCCATAGCATCACGGGTCGCCAGCCACAGCCAACCAGTATGGTTTCAATTTTGTTAGTTGTTTTTTTACATTGTATGATGTTTATCAATATTCCTATATAAACGCACATTTTCACTTTGTTTCAAGTATTCCTCTCTGATACAAAATATATGGGTTTTCAAAGCAACATTTCTATTTAATATAGTTCGTTCTGTTGCCACATAGTTATACTTCGTTTTCAACTAGTTAATGATAATAATCTTTAGCAAACATTTATTGTTTCAGTTACTATTCTTATATAAATAATTTACAGTTATCTGGGATCAAGTATTTCTATCGAATACGAATTATTCTTTACACAGATCTATTTGACCCAGTGACAGTACCTTAATTAGGTACTCCAAAACTGGGTCAGAGTGGACCTGCAGTCATGACAATGGTACTCTACACTCCGAAGATTCTCCAGAACAGGTCTAACATCAGATGTAGTTTCTGTCATATCGACGTGCATTAGGTACTTTTTTGTGAGGTGGGGTTTGGCAGGGAAAAGTCAGTCGTTTTCTCAGGCCGTTAATAGGGCGGAAACAGAGAGAGCGAGAGAGAGAGAGCGAGAGAGAGAGAGAGAGACGAGAGAGGGGGGGGTGAGAGACAGGGGGTGTAAAAGGCAGTGCGTCAATTAATTAAGAGATAGGGAAACTGTGGGGCGCCATTTGCCTTCCTGTGTTTCTTTCCGCATTTTTCTCGAGGAAAGTGACAATTTGTCGCACTTTATTTCGGCAAAGAAGATTTCTCTTCTTTTCTTTTTCTTTCCTTTTTCTTTTTTTCTTTTCTTCTTTTTCTTTTTCTTCTTTTTTCTTTTCGCTTTTTCTTTCTTTTTCTCTTTTTCTTTTCTTTTCTTCTTTCTTTTCTTTTTCTTCTTTTCTTGCTTTTCTTTTTTCGTCTAGTTTTTCTTGTTTTTTCTTTTCTTTTTATTCTTTCCTTTCTTTTTTTCTTCTTTCTCTTTTGCCGTTCCTCATTTTCGGTGCTTTATCATCAGCATTACGGTCATCATAACTTTTGCTCTCTACTTATTTAGCCCACAACCCTGTCGGTGAGGCTTTAGAACACGCTAACTGTGTTTAGTTCAATCGGTATAGCACCCGAATATAGCACCCGAGTAATCGAAGTTCGATATCCGTTCCCGGCCCGCCCCAAGAGTGCTTTTCGCCACTTGGGTGGGGGGGGGGGCCCCAATTTCTGATGGGGTTGGGGGTTGAGGGAACAAAAGGGGGGGTTTTATTTTATTAAAAAAAAAAAAAAAAAAAAGGCCGAGCCGCCCCCGCAATAAAAAAAAAAAAAAAGAAAAAAAAGTAGGGGGGGGGGGGGGGGGGTGGGGTGCGGGGACCATTTTGGAAGAGGGCGAAGGGCTATGTTTGGGCGGGAGAGAATCTTTGATATTTTTTTCGACTTGCAGGAAGTAGAATTTGGGCCTGGGGGGGGGGGGTTACATTCCAGACTTGGTTGTGTTCGTTGGTGCGAGATATGTGTAAAGACTAAGATATCAACGGCCTGTCGTCGGAGGCATGCGCAGGACGATGATGAGTGTATACCGATGGGTTGAAAGATCTTACTGCTGCTCAGTCGTAGACGGGGTACGTTGAATGTGTCAGTCGTCTCAATACGGCGAACTAGGTAGACACCCGGCAGTATATCGAACGTGTGGAGGATCGGCGTGCTTTGTGGCCAGTCGCTGGTGCTGAAGTTTTGAGATCTGTTCGTTGGTCTGCGACGGCGGTAGTTGGGTGTCTGGCGGTGGGGGGGTCTGTACGGTAAAATGAGAGCTAGGTGTATGTGTGGCGCTCCGCTTCTACAAAAACAGTCCTCCTTGTCTAGCGTTAACTAAAAGGGGATTATATCTCCCTCGCTTGTCCGGTTGACATCGATATTAGGCCATTCGCACTTGATTTTGTACTTATCCCTAAAGAGGGGTAAGACCGCCCAAGTATGTTCTGTGTTGACAATAAACTGCATCTGATGGGTAAGGGCTCAGTTACTCCAGTCCACTTCGACACAAAGTGGTAGATGTTTATAAAAAACAATGTAATAAAAAAAAAAACCTGTTAGTGTCACTCTATGGGTAAAATAAATGTTTAAAATCATTCGTATTTGATTGACTGTGAGCAAAGGAAACTTTAGAACCCCACACAAGAAATTGTAGGTAGTTACCCAACGCCGTCCGCCTCAGGTAGGAATGTGACACAAGGTCAGTAGTAAGGGGCACCAGGAGTTATCGACTTACTATTCGGTAGTAATGGATCTGCAGACTATCTTGCTAACAATGATGAATGGAGAGCACACGCACCTCCATTAAAAAAAAGATTGGACCTGGTTGACTGGGGTTGTAGAATACAACAACTTGCGAACCTGCTGTCCTTCAGCTCAATAAATAATCTCCAGGATGAGCGTGAGAATGCGTTACGTAAGGGATAGAGTCAGGCACATAACGATTGTAGCGAAGAGTTGTTGTCATGTGTGTTAGTTGCCGTGTTAGAGTTCGTTATATGGAAAGTCAAATAATATCTATTTAAATTATTCATATAGAAAACCAAAACAATATAACTACACAAGAATATAAATATGAACGTACATGAACGCGATTCCCTAACTTCACGGCATTAAGTTAAATCCTAGACGGGTTGATAGCAGTTGAAATGAATAAATCAACGAATCAGTCAATCATAAGATCTTTTTTATGATGTTTAGAAAAACTTATCATTTTTTTTCATTATTAGAACGCAGTTCTCGCTAGATCACCGAAGTTAAAGAAGTGATGAGCATGTGAATACTTAAGCAAAGGCAGGTACTGTAAACAACTGAGCTTTGCTTATCAAAATGCTTGCTGATGATCATGACAGAACTTGAGCTTACCAGCCTGCATGAGAATTGTGGAAAGGCCTTAGTAGAAGGGAGAGATGTGGGAAGCTTAGATGAGAGCCCCGATGAGTATGCACATGAGTGTCCGAGGCTCCGAGAGGGATAGCTTGGAGTGTCAGCGTGGATGGGGTGGCTAGGACTGAGGGACGCCTGATGTTATCATCGTTTTGGTGGTTCAATCTGATGAGTGTGAATTTGCGGTAAGAGGCTATACGCGACATGATTCGGCAATAAATGACGCCAACAAGGGATGATATGTCTTTTAAAAAAAGACCAAATACAAACCAAATTGTAGGTATTTCTTTATTTAGAGTCGTTTAAAGTTGGACTCGTCGACAGAGTTCAAATTCCTAGACGAGGCTATTTGTATTTTACATTGAACCTTTGGTAAAGTTATGCATCCACGAACTCTCCCACTAGCTAGGTGATTAAGAAGGGCAACTAGGATCTTTAACTTTGGGTAAGTTAACAGTCTAGGAGAAGAAAAATCTCTGAATTCAAACCTTGATTTAAACTCCGCTAAAGAATTGACATTGTTGTTACATCCTGCTCGTGCGGAGGGTTGGTATAGTATATATATATAAGGTGTGTCTAGTAAGCGAGATTGAGCTGTATTTACCAAGATAGAAAATGACAATGAAGTGGAACGTTAATTTTTATTCAGAATAAAAGTGTGTCATATATGTGCCGAGTTGAAGCTTCATTTAACCAAGTAAAATGAATAATGGAATGGAACGTTACTTTTTTCCAGAATACAAGGTGTTCAAAAAGTACCTTCAATTTTGATACTTTTTGACACCGCTTGTCATATCTACTTATTTCTGTGCGATACAGTTTCAGACTTTTTCCTGCCTTCCGTTTTCTATTTGACCATTAACCCATATAAACCTGCTTCTGGTTTGTTATTGAAAGTCGTCAGTTTGTTTTTGATTTCACTTCTTTTGTATTCATCGGAAAAGTAAAGACTCAGAGATAGCGATATTTTTTGTCAATTGGGCGTTTTAATATTTCAGCGTCAAATTGAATCCGCAAGTTTGATGGCCATTGATTCAATTTACAAGGCGGAGAATCAATTCAGGTTTATGCAACGACAATTTTAAAACTGAACAGCGATTAAGTAATAAAGTACGGTTGTTGGTATTCTTATGACCATTAATTGTTGTCGTATCTAAAGTTGGTGTATTCAAATTGCAATTGACGGCAGTTAAGTCTGTAGAAATCCGTAACGTTCTAATATTCGCCCATCCAGACAGTGAATGCTTTTAAATCCTTTTGTCTGTTTTTTATTACTACTTAATACGAAGTTGTTGCAGCAGTTGTTTATAAATAGGCGGTGATTCTGGTGTGGGTCTTATACAAAAAACAAAAAGAAAAACAAGCTAACACACAAAAACTTGAAGTGGCGTTTTTTTTTACGCACACATTCTGGCACCTTGCTATTTGTTGTGTCTTATCTATTTTTGCTTTTACTAATAATTGTCCTTATGCATTATTACCTGTATTTTAAGTCGATTCAGTTTCTCTCTTGAGGTTCCGCTTGTCTATAGCCATCGTCCATGTCTCTGATGTGCGATCTCTCCTGTTTATCGCTTGAGTGTCCATAAATTGTTTTTCTTCCATTTCCTGTTTTCTTGTTTTTTGTTAAATTGTTCTCGTCCTATTCTGGCAATTACTTCTGGCTGCTACAATTAGGTTCTTTCTTTGCTCTTTTTTGTGTTATTCATCGCGTGCTTGAATTGTCGCATCAACATTAATCTTCAATCTGGCGAGCCTCTTCCTCTCTCTTGATACATATTGTCTGTTTGGTTGTCCTTTGGTGTATGCATTGTGCATTGGTCATACTTTTACCGTTGTACAACTGTTATATGTCGTCCCTCAGGTGCTTCTCTTCTGAATATTCAGCCGATCTAACATGCTGTTGGATGGTCTTGATTGTTCTCTGATTTCAAATTGCCAGACTTTCCCACACTCTCGTTCCAGGCCAATTACAATTGTTATAATTTTTACATTCATTATTATTATTTTATTATTATTATTATTCATTCCATACGAGGTGATTGAGTGACAGCAAGTCTCCAGGTTTCTAAATGACTCTTCTGGATATTCTAGCCCGAGTCTCAATTCTTCCTCTGATTTCCAATTTACGTCTTTCTTTTTTAATCTTGGGGCCGTTCCAAGGCACATAAATGATTACGACATTGGAACGCCCCCACCCAAGGTCTGAAAATAAGTCTGGATGATGAAGAAGAATCGAAAGGACCAAAACTACGCTAGAATACTTAGAAGAGTCGTATTCTAATTGTTACTCGTTGTCATAGAGGATGACTCGCAAAAAAGAGAAAGAGAGCAAATGATTAAGATGAAAGAAAATATTATTTCAAATTAATGTCTGATTGTTTCTTTCTCCAACTTGTTGACACCCGATGTCATGTGCAAATGGAATTGGCTCAAAAAAAACTCGTGAGATTTTCGAACAGAGGGACTCTCAAACTCAAGAGACAAAATGGCCATTAGACTCTGGAAAAGAAGAAAAAGCACCGTTGCTAAGAAGTGAGGTGAGGACGGAGTAAGGTAGGGGATCCACAATATTTATTCAGTTAAAGTTACAAAATGGCCAATCCATATAATTGGCAGCTAAGGAGGAAAAGAGGAGACCCTTCATTAAGGAAAAGAAATGAAGCACCTTACAGTAAATCCTGGAGTATTGAAACAAATATAAAAAAGTCCTATGTGATTTTTTAAAAATTAAACAGAAAACAATTTAGTTAAATAGCCGAGTTATTGGTTAGTTTTGTTTACGGCATATCAAAACCTTTTCGGTTATCTAATCCGAATAAAGTCATTTTCATATTCGGTTTCTTACAGTACCCACTGTTGCTTAAATGTCACCCATCTAAAGTATTGAACGGGCACATCGTTTTCTTAACCGTAATCTAGCAGGAACCGGTGCTTTCAAGTGACTTGACCGTTGTTCGAATTATTAGTCAAGTACTGGTTACGAAAATAGTTCACAGTTGAGACAGATACGTAGTCTTCGGCCTCACACGCCCACTGAACGTGTATTTGTGATCTCTCTTCTAGATGAGTGATTAGTTGATTTAACGATATCAAACTGCTTAGGATCATTTTATGCCTCGAGGTCAGAGAACTTTTTGCATACGATCCGATCGAATATTAATATAGTGTAGTCCACATTCACCATCATCGTAGAAATAGACGCGGCGGTGTAATATTTTAAGCTTGAAAGCGATTTTTTGTTTGTTTGTTTTTTAAAGACATATAAACATTCGTGGATTATTTATACCAAAGTCTCTATTGTAAGAGAACTGTAGTGGTACCTATTAAACCACAGCTGGGGATAAGGAGGTTTATACCTTTCCCAAGAGTATACTCCGGAAAATGAATGTATTAGCGCTACTCGAAGTTGTTACACGATAAGTCCAACACACTAGCCAAACGTATATATATATATATGCTCCCCCCATGGTTGAGCACTGTAGGAGGGACATTAATTGAATTTCACCGTTTAGCGTAAAGCCGTTACTCGTCTGTCCGCTGTTTACAGTCTTGAGTTCTCTTGGTGATTGTAACAACTTTCCACGTAGTGATGTATAAATTAATTGTTCTCTCCAGACTGACAGCCGCTGATAGCCGCAAGGGTAAGGGACTTTAGCAGACGAAAATTCTGTCAGGTTTCGGTCCCGGCTAGAGGTAGCTGTTAAAAAGTCGAGCCGCACTAATGAGAAGTAAACTTCGAAACACGTGTCTGTGGATAACTGATATACATATACATATATATATATGGTTGGCATCCTTCCGTCTACTATAGACGATGGCGTAGTGTTCACTTTTTATCTGCAACTGCGTGAGTGGATTAACAGACCAATTTTTGAATGGCAATCTCTGGTGCAGTGACTGAAAACAAACAGTGATGTTTGCTGGAGTTGCTATTTTCTCTTCTTTCCTTTGGCTCTCTTTTTCGGGCGGCTTCTTTCTTTCTTTTCACTCCTTCTCGTTCCTTGTTTGACGAGGAGGCGCCAGTCGCTCGGTCTTTGCACAAGCCTCCCATGTGTTGTATATATATATATATATATATATATATATATATGGAAATTTAACATTTTGAAAAAACATGATGTTTTGTTATTTTTTTCAAAATGTTAAATTTCATACTGTCGGATTAATTTTCCATCTATTTTTCATATATATTAGATTATAATATATATAATATATATTATATATATAATATATAGTATATATATATATATATAAATATTATATATATATTTTAAATTCATCATTTGCATATAAGAACGGTAGATGCAATACAAATATCTCCACCCTAAAGGTAGGGTTCGCACCGCACGACGTCTGTAATGGTATTCGGTTTCAAAGTATGTTTTTGTGGGGGTAACCCAACGCTGCCTGGTTTTCAGTTTCATTCTCCTTGACCAATCGAATTGTATTTAAAACCAGCAGGTGTTTGGTCAGCAGGTCCAATTGTATAAATACTAATTGAAATTGAAACCGCAGAACCTTCACAGACATGTGGGGGGGGGGCGAGGGGAATGTGTTAAAACGAGTTAACAAGTTTGTTTAAATAGTTGAGCTTGAAAAACTTGAATATCATTGAGAATGAATAAACAAAACATATTTGGGCATAAAATAACCCAAAAGGGTTGATATGCCGTAATCCAACAACCAAACCAATCATCAACCAACCAACCACCATGTAAACTGCACCCGATGGTTAGACTACAGTTATGAATGTACATTACCCCTTCATTGACATTATCCAGGTTCACTCTGACCCTGAGTGGTAGTACCTGTTAGGGTCCTATCTATGGATCAAATAGATGTTTGCAAGCTTTAAGACTAAAGAACCCAGTCTGCCCTACTATTTACTCATAGCACAGAGGTAAAAGAGAAGAAAAGATATAATGGCTGTCTCCTGGGAATGTTTTTGAGTGCGTTGAATTAATTTCACGCCGAAGAAAACTTGACGTCATCCACTATACCAATGGGCACTGATTCACTCAGATAAACAGTCGACTACAGCTTAGAAATAAATCGGCATAAACACAAACAGAAATTCGTAATTTTGTTGATTTAAATGCGATTCGTTGTTGCCATTCATTTATATTAATCCTATTTTGCAAAAGATTTTTTTCTAGAATAAACTTAGTTAAACGGGTAAAATAAAAGACATATTTTAGAATCCTGTTATTCCAGTCATACAGAGCTTAAGCGATGTGTGTATGAAAAACAGTTAAAAATCCCCTTCCCTTCTGTAAGTGAAGACAGCCTAATGGTTAAGGTGTCGGACTGGCACCCAACCGATCGGATTTCAATTCCGGCTGGAGGTGGCTTACAAATGTCTAGCCACACTGAAGAGACTTGATAAGCCCAAACACGTGTCTGTGGATGACTATATATATATAATCAGTCAGATATACCTACTAACAGTTTCGCTTAGTAGCTCTTCAGGTCAAAGATCTGCTCTACTTAGGTATTGAGCACTCTTTACTTTTTAGCTTTAGAAAATCTTGGCGGTTTATATATTTTGTTTCTAAATCTTGATTCTCTTTCAATCTTCCGCGTTATCCACTATTCTCTTCCTCTGCACCGAGGAGGCGCACCCCACCGGTTGGAACCACTAGTCTAAGAACTGCAATTAATTCTATGTTTATTTTCTTTGTGTTAAAATGAAATAAAATCTACCTGGCCGCTTCTCTCCATTCGTAAGAAACACACAATTACCATCTATATCTATATATCAATATGGCTGTTCCTAAATCTTTCGTCCGTTATCATCCTGCAACACCTTCTGGTTAAAAATGAGACCGTCCAAATTTGTATATTTGAATTATAACTTTATATAACTTTATTGTTATTTATATAATAAATTTATTATTATGTGCAGATAACATAAAGATGAGGACAATAGTTCGAATAATCCAAATAATACAAATGTTCATACGTCATTTCAAAATTCAAAGAAATAGTATTTACAAATGCTCTTAAGTACTTGGGGGATCCAGTGAACTTCAGCCACTGGATCGTTAAGTAAATTGATAGCGTCGATCCCAGGGCCCCCCTCCCCCTCAAGGGGGAATGCCGACGGGATCGACGCATTTTTGTGCTTCGGCTTGTGGATGGTCCACCTAAAAATGTCCTTGTGTCACGCCCTCATAAGTGGATGAGAGGCAAATACCCTTAAGTAAACATATGAAACGTTGTAATAATTGAATTATCATAGTGTGGTATATCCACAGGTGCCGCTAGTTCTACGTTTATTTTCTTGTGTTGGAAATGAAATCAATTTTTACCTGGCTGATTCTCTCCATTCGTATTCACCATTGTTGTTGTGTAACATATCATTTGACAGAAAATATAATGATGATTATGTTCATTATCTTCGACTCCTATCAAAGTCTGGACCTGCTCCGACGGTGACAGATACACTGAAAACAAAACAAAATAAAGAACATCAAATTATCATCTATACATTATATTAACACGTCTGGTTAAAAATGAGACCGATGCAATGCAAAAATGTAAATCCAGATTATCTGGTGTCGCTTAATCGCAGATTTCTTATTTGTCCCATTTCATTTCGCCGATTTTTTAAATTTTTTGTAATATTGGAATTGTGAATTATGGATATATATTTTTAATTTTGATCTTACATCGTCCGGCCTCCTGCTTTAGGTTTTGGCTATATTTTAGCGAACCAGAATCAGGTAAATTTCCAGCCCAACTTAAATATTTTCCGAGTTGTGTTTTTATCACTTTTTGTCGCAAATTATTGTAGATATTTTAAACGACCCCCCCCCCGATTTTTCGGCAAATCAATGTAAATATTTTACACCACCCTCCTTTCAACAAAGTGTGTGTGTGTGTATGTCTGTGTGTGTGTGTCTGTGTGTGTGAAAGAGAGAGAGAGAGAGAGAGAGAGAGAGAGAGAGAGAGAGAGAGAGAGAGTTAAATCAAGATTATTATACTTTTACATATTAAACTATTTAGCAATAGCTCTTAAGTAAACATATCAAATGTTATATAATTAAATTATCATACTGTGGTATATCCACAGGTCCAGCTAGTTTTGAATTAAAAATCAGAACACATGTCTGTCCTGAATTAGTTAACGTTTAGCTTTATCCAATTCTACTGAGCCCAGTGGTATGGCGAACTCGCCTGGACGATTCCAATACGAAGGGGTGGTACATTATATTACATCAACCATTAAAATGTGAGTTAATTCTGCGACAGAATAAATAAGAATAGAAATGTAATATGTATTTGGATTTTTCGGACTATTGTCCTCAACTTTATTGTTATATTTACTACGTTTCTGCCGATGTGCCCTCCGGTCTTCTTCGGGTGTTTCTTGTCAAACTCGGGAACATTCTCGAACTCGGGAACATTCTCTTCCAACTTAGGAACCTTCTTGTTGAACTCGGCAGCTTTCATGCCGTAAAAAAGTTTTGGAAAACAGTCAGAAAAATCCAAATAATCCAAATTACCAACGCTCGTATAAAAATTAGATAGAAATGCAATACTTATATTTACTTGTATATGTAAGTAATTAGTCGGTAGAGCGTTTGGTTAGGAATCACAAGGTTCCTGGTTCGATACCGGCCCTCGCCAACTCAGGATATGAGTAGCACAGGGATCTGTGCGGTCAAGTGGGAAGCTGATGTTATGTGTGGCGCTCCACCTCAAACGCTAAAACAATCTCCTTCGACTAGCGCTAGTGAAAGAGGGATAGACTCCCTCGCTGTCTGGCTGATACCGACATTAGGCCGCCCCGAGGAGTTACGAAGGTTAGTCAAAAGTTTTGCAATATTTAGATACGTGCGGGTTTTCGACGCATATATCACGTGACAAAAGCAGTTCAACTCGAGATATGTACCCACTTGGGTTGGTAGCTGGTACACTGACACGTTGAGCATTGCTTCACTCTGTATGTGATTTAAAAGTAGCAATATGAACGTGAAACTAAGGAAGTCTAATTCGGGAACTTATACTTTACGAGTTCGAACTGGGCCATAAACGCTCTGGAAACAACAAAAAAACATTTGTTGTGAAAAAGGTAAAGGTGCAGTTGATTCCGAGGCCGTGTTCCAAGTCAAGTTCCAAGACAAATCCGGTGAGTAGCACTCGGATTGTCTCAGGTGAGCTTGGCACATTAGAGTTCAGTGAGTTTTTCCCCTTCACGACCTAGGATGTGACACAAAGTCACAAGTATGGATCATTCAGCGAAGATTAAATTTGCTATAAAATAATAATGGATCTTCGAAACTAGCTTGCTAATCATTACATGAGACGCCCGGTTTTTTAAACAACTCGTTCTCCACGGACAAGAGATGACACAGCGTCGAATGTATGTGGTAACTAGCGATGATCGAACTCGTTATTCAGTAGTAATAGATCTGCGAGACTAGCTTATTAACCATTGCAGCTCGAAGGAACTCCTTAACTGTAAGTCTGTATATTTAATCTTGAGTAATCTGAAATACATAGTGGGCGCATTGCAATTTTCTTTTCACTCAGTATTATATATTATATATAATATATATATATATATATATATATATACTAGCAGCGGCTACGCAGCGTCGCCTGGGTAGAGGGGGATTTTTAAAAGTTAGTCCCGCAGATTCATTATTACGAATCGTGAGTTGAATCCTCGTGGGATGCGCCCCATTTAAACCCCCTATGTAAAAAAAATAGACCTTGCATTGATCCAGCTACTCTGAAAATAAATGTTGATGTCTACTATCTAAAATATTAGATGAAAAAAAATCCATGCTGTTATCATTTAAATTTCATTTTTTAATTATCTTCACGAATATAAATGAAATCCCTATTATTTTGCTCAAAAAACCAAGCTCTGGTGATATTTAATGTGTATATATATTTACTTTGTCTTTAATTGTTTCATTTTCAAAGTTTCCTCCGGACATACATATACACACAACTGCCCTTTATATATGTATAGATGGATAACACACACACACACACACACACACACCACATATATATATATATATATATATATATATAATATATATATATATATATAATAAATCTACGAAGATGGCCAATGGCACCAAAAGTTAAGGCAATTTTCTTCTTTCTTACCTGGAGCGTGAATTGTACCGTTCGAACTAGAACTGGAACTTTGTTTCTTGGAGCGGGATTTCTTGTCCGGACGTCTGGGTCGTTTTGGTAAACGGAGTCCAATATACATCGCTTGGCGATGATCCATCGCTGGAAATAAAGAAATAGTGATATAAATTAATATATAAGTATAAGAATATATATATATATATATATATATATATATATATATATATATATATATATATGAGTATAGCTAAAGGATATGAAAACAACACAATATGCTGTTAAAGGGAAAACATTTTATATCATATTCATAGCTAATATTAAACAAATTTTATAAAAATCTTCTGCAGAGCTTGTTTTTTACCCCGGACTTATCGAGAGCGGAGACGAAAATAATATGAATTCAAAACGAAAACATTGATGTTGCAAAAAAAAGTTATGCGGTAGTTTCAAATATAAGCACATCCGCCACGCGTTTCTCGGTCAGCAACAGTCATGTATATCTTATTGTAACAGTTTTTGACAAAAGAAAACATATTTCAAATTCGACAATTGAAAAATTCTCTTTTTCAAACAGGATGAGTATTAACCCGTTGATGGTAGGCCGGCAACGGAGTTTTAGAAAATATTTTATTTTTATTTTTTATTTTTTCTTATATATAAAGTAAAAAAAAGTATGAATGGTTGTAAGGTTTTGTTTCTTTTTGGATAATGTAAAATTTAAATTTGTTGGGAAGTATATGTCGGAAATGGTTATATGAAGGGGATTCTGTGATTTCTGACTACAAGTAACATATACTTCCCAACAAATTAAAATTTTACATTATCATATATATATATATATATATATATATATATATATATATATGTAGAATTAAACAAAAGGCAACTTTTTAATGTTTGGGTGGAATTGGTGGATAAGTCCACCAAGTTCAGGTCCCGAGTACTTTCGGCACTTCGAAGTGCCATCATCAGGGGTGATGTATTCCAGTTTTTAAAAAATTATATTAATGCGGAGGCTGGAAGGAGAAGAATTTGTGAGAAAGGTGTTATAGCATTTTAAAATGTGTGTACTGTATTGGAAATTAATTTTGTTTAAGGATGGTTTGTATTGTTTTATGTATAAAGCTTCTAGAATTTGGAGTTTTTGTTTATTTCGAAGTGCCGAAAGTACTCGGGAACTGAACTTTGGTGTACTTATCCACCAATTCCACCCAAACATTAAAAAGTTGGCCAGAAATTAGAAAAGATAAAAAATAAAATTGTTAAACAGGAGATGTGCCTTTTGTTTAATTCTACATGTATAAATGAAAGAATGCTGCCCAAATACACACACACACACACACACACAACACACATATATATATATATATATATATATATATTATATATTATATGACATATTGTCATTGTGTCCCGATTACACAATTGTCTCGCAAGAATTACGAACTCCTTTATACTCAACAAGAACAACAACCACAGTGTGAAAGATGTGAAGCAACTTGCACTGCTAAACACTTACTCATAGAATGTTGGATCAAAAAGTTCAATACAAATAAAATGAAAGTTACATTTGAAAAGTCAACAGCGTAAACATTCTGTTCTTTTTTTAGCGAAATAAAATTATACCAAAAATATAACAAAAACTTAATCAATTTCGTACAAAACTAATCCTCAACATGATCCCCAGTGAGGCTAACATATCGTTAAAACCGTTAACTACAAAAATGTAAATATAGATATACAACATATATTATTTTCTCTGGAAGCACGTGGTGTAATGGTTAAAGTCATGGGAAATGGACTCGTCGCCCCGAGTTCAAATCCTGGACGTAATTGCATTAACCATGGCTAGGCGACCAATCTAGGAGAAGGAAAACTCTGAATTCAAACCTGTTAAACCCCGCTTAAGAAATTGACCTTGTATCACATCCTGCTCTTGCAGAGGGGTTGGTAAATATATATATTATCCACCCACGACTTGGCATGAAATAACTCCAGACGGGTTGATATACCATCAAAATCCACAACCAAACCAGAAAAAGAACAAGAAAAGCAAAACAATAATAAGCAGAATAGGGATGGTGATACATTGGGTTATGGATGTGATAAACATTCAGTAAGAGTGATTGACAGGTGGTAGGTCAAATATCAATCCTCAGCCGTGTAAAACATGAGTTTTCTTTTCGTTAGAAGTGGACAGTCAGGTACGAATTAATATAATTATTTTTTAAAGAAGAGAAATAAGTTTTATACATCAAGGGTAAGAGATATAGGTATTTACCCAACCCAGATTCATTTGTTTTATAAATATAGCCTACCCTTAATTAAAAAGTGGACTCTTCACACTTAATCCACAAAATATACGTCTGTCCCTCTTTTTTTTTGGGGGGGGGCGTCCATCGGGGTGTAATGGTTAGCGGATAGTCTTGGAGTTCCATTACTACTGAATAGCAAGTTTAATCCCAACTAGTTTTCCCATAGTTTGACCTTGTGTCACATCCTTACCGAGACATCAATAGTGGTGTAATGGTTAACAAGATAGTCTCGCAGATCCATTACTACTAAATAACGAGATCGATTCTCGCTGAATTCCCCTGTGAACTAGTGACATTCTTTGTCACTTCAAGATTTTCTACAACAACCAACGAGTTTAAACTATACCAATTTTGCTTTAATGGGTAAATAAATGACATGAACACAAATCAGAATCTCCCCCTGTCTGTGGGGCTTAGGACCGGTTCAGCTTAGTCGGCAGAGTCTCCGACTAGGAACCACAAGGTTCCTGGTTCGGTACCGACCCTCGCAAAGTAAGGAACTGATGGTAGGCGGGGCGATCCACATCAGACACAAAACCAATCTCTTTGGTCTAGTGCTAGTGAAAAGGGGATAGATTCCCTCGCTGTCTGGCTAATACCGACTTTAGTCTATCCCGACGATGCATTGCAACACTTAAGAAAGAAGGGTGTGAACGGTAAGGGGGAAGATGTTAAAAAACAAACCTCATTTAGTCACATTCAATGAGAGTATCCGTATTGATTACATAAATTATATATCATTATAAACATCTCTTTTAGTCCAATGTAAATATCTACGATGTGGCTCAAGGCCAGAAGTGTTGGGCGCCTAATGAGAATCGAATTCACTATCAATCAGTCTTGCTGACCATTACACCACGTAAGATGCCTAGTCTTCAAAATAGTCTTCCTTGTTAGTTAGTGAGCACGATCTCAGTTTTATCTTTTCTTTTTCTTTCCCGGGCATTGCTCATTACCCTGCCAGCAAGTTAATGCTAGGGAAATTAACTATATGGGAAAGCAGAATCCATATGTGATGAGTTGGTAACAAATGGCAAAAGGTTTCGTAATTTCTGAACATTGGCGGTTTGGATTTTAAGATAAAGATCTTAGATAAGTCTACGAACAGATGGTGTTGGAATTTGAAATCTTCAAGGTTAATACTCCAAAGAAAAAAAAGAAAGAAAACAAGTTCCTTACAAGTTCCAATGAGTAACCAAAAAAAACCCAGTACCAATATACGACTAACAACTTTTTTTTCTGTCTATTAACCACGATAATCGATCGTTTATTACATAGTTCGCAATAGATCTAGCACTTAACATTGTTTCAACTAGCAACTCGAAAAAATTCAGACTCAATTTCTGTTCTACAATCTATTAAAAGTAGAAAACTGTATAACCCTCTAGTCACTAAACTTTTAAACAAACTTAACTCCATTAGCCATAGCAAGAAAGTGATATTCTGCTGGATTCCAAGCCATATAGGAATCCAGGGAAATGATAAAGCAGATTCATTAGCTAAATCTGCACTTGACATGATACCAGACAAAAACTACAAAATACCATACAGTGATCTTAAACCAAAAATCAAGCAAATAATGACAATCAAATGGCAGCAATTATGGAATGAAAATCCCCACAACAAACTCTACAAACTACAGCCCAACTTAAAAGAAAGGACACCTGATCCTAGTAATACCAGAAGAGAAGAAACTACTATCACCCGGCTACGCTTTGGCCCCACTAGATTAACCCACTCCTTCATTTTAAAATAAGAACCCCCACCTAAATGTTCATGTGGAAACCGATACACAATAAAACATATTCTGATTGAAAATTTGATGGGTCCCAACTAAAGTTTCTTAATAGATTATAGGGTTTTTATTTATATTTATCATATTTATGATCTGGGGAAACAACTAAAGCCGTCTGACTCCTACCTTGTAACCTATCCTGTGTAATTCGTTTCTAAGAAACTACTGAAATATATTTACAGCTTGAAATGGTGAGGGAAGAAAAAATACAAAATAAAAACACTGGGATGCATGGATATGATTTTACAGCGTCCTTTTAGATTTTATGCGTCAGGGATGCAGGACCCGTACCTATTTTTCTTTGTCTGTCTTTGTCAATCTGTCTGTCTGTCAGTCTCTTTCTTTCTATCACCTTTTCTCGTATTTTCTGTTTATTTCACCCCCCCCCTGTAACAACTCTCGTTGTGTAATGGTTAACTGGGAACTTTTGCATCTAACGTCTGTCTGTCTGTCTGTCTGTCTGTATGTATGTATGTATGTATGTATGTCTCTCTCTCTCTCTTCTCCTTTTCTCTGTCTTCTGTTGATTCCAAACCCCTGGAGCACCTCATGTGGTGTAATGGTCATTTAGAAACTTTTGCAAATGACAGGTCTGTCTGTCTGTGTCTGTCTACCTCTCTCTCTCTCTCTCTCTCTCTCTCTCTCTCTCTCTCTCTCTCTCTCTCTCTCTCTCTCTCTGTTACCTTTCTCTTTTCTCATGTCTTCTGTTTATTTCACTCCCATGTCGCATCGTGAGTGGTGTCTCGTATTCAGACTAGTGTCACTCCTCACTCGGCTGCAGAGAGGCATAAATGCCGAGGTGGCTTCTCTAGAGGAACAGGAATTACTGTTTTCAGCTGAGAGAGTACAAGTCTGACGACATTGCCTAGCAACGTGGGACGATATGAAGACACGAAAGATTTCTGTTTTCTTTTAAACTCCTTCTACTCAAGACATCCAATTGCAGGGAAAGGGGGGGGGTGAAGTTCTTACCCCTCTGCAGGGAATAAAATCAACGTCTACTTTGGTCGGCTAACGAGGGTGATATATAATAGATGAAATATAAAAACCTTGTATTATGCGTACTTTTCTTTTTACCACCCTGTCGGCTGGGTGTTAGAATGCAGTGACTGCACCTCTGCAGAGGGGTAGACTCCCCAATGGGGCCACCTGTTGGCCGTGGATGGCGACCCGTGATGCTTAAGGATAGAACCCAGGTGGATGAGCAGTCCATGACTTGCAATACCCCACTTTGGCCCTATCTTGAACTAGACGGTCGGTCAGAGAAGCCCCCTCCGATCAATTGGCTGGTCACGTCAAGCCCTAGCACCTATATGATTTTCCCAATCCTATTGCCCTTATGGCAAGCCCCACCCCCTTTTTATCATATGGGTGCTAGAAGGCGGTGACTGAGGGTCTACATGTCCTGGGAATGACGTTATTTGATGGTGAGGCTCCAGTTCTGGAGGTTTGGGCAATGTGGAGCACCCCTTCATCACCATTGCTCCCTGGTCCACTCTGACCCGGAGTGGTAGTACCTGTTAGGGTCCCATCTTTGGGTTGAATAGAAAAACATGAGTTGATAAACAAAATTGTATTATCCATTAAGAATGAATTTATTTCACAACTTTGTCAGCATTAAATGACCCACCGAGGTTGATATGCCGTAAAACAAAACAAACCAAACTTTACTTTTTACTCCACAGAAGTCCTCCAACTGACCCGACTTTTTATTCGTCAAGGTCATTCCAAGAAGAATTGCATTAATTTCGACTTCTGTAAATTCTTTAAATTCTGGGGGTGGGGTGGTGTGTGTGTGCGGGTGTGTGTGTGTGTGGGGGGGGGTGAGCACACAGTTGCGACGATGTTAAACTTTTCAACATTCGAGCCGAATATCCAATTAGTATAAATGTCATTTTAAAGTTGTGTATCATTAGAGGGTTTATTTTCAAAAGACCGTATGTAAATATGTTCGTCTTTAGCCGAATACGACCTGGCTATCATTCTTCGCATTTTAGAATCACACTAGGTGGACCCAGAACCTTTTGCAAAGGAAACTGAAAATAATACAGCGAAATTTGGGCGTTTAGAATTATTTACTATATACAGTATCGCCCATATATAAGTACACTCCTAACATCATCATCATCATCATCATCATCATCAGGTCGTGCTAGTAGCACGGATGTCCATGACAATCTCTTGCCAACCGTCCCTATCATTCATTATCTTTGGAGGACCCCTGCGCAGCATCCAGTGTCTGCGCAGAGCTGGTCAATGTAGGTCTTTGCCGGGCGGTCTACACTGGCATACACATGTGTTGGCTTCCACCGGAGGACGTCGCTTATGAGTTCATCCTTGCTTCTCCAGAATATCTTGTTCATCTCATTTGGATGGTCTGTGTAATGTGGGCAAGTGGTCTTACAGTTTTGTTTTCACGACTTGTTTAAGATTGCACACAGCATTCTTGTGCAGCTCCCGTCCAGCTTATTCTCTATGCACTTCGTTAAGGTCTAAATGGTGCAGCCATACAGGAGCACTGATACAACTACGGTTTGGAAGAATTGTTTTAACTTGTCAATGAGATCAGATTTTCATATGACTGATAATTTATTTATAGTAGACCCTGCCCATATGTATAGGACACTTCTAACAGTTTACTTTCTAAAAA
>CM042155.1:58432408-58439908 GCA_023376005.1 Doryteuthis pealeii | reverse complement strand
ATATATATATACCACTAGGTCTGACTAAGCTAAAACAGTTTTGCTTATCAGCTCATCAGAGCAAGAATTCTTATTAGCTCATCAGGGCGATATATATATATATATATATATATATATATATATATATATATATATATATATATTATATTATATATATAGACAGTGATGCTGATAGCGTTTTGATTTAGTGCGTCCTGGAATGAGTCCCCGGGAAAATTTGATGGGTCCCAACTAAAGCCGTATAACTCCTACCTTGTAACCTATCCTGTGTAATTCGTTTCTAAGGAACTATTGAAATGCATTTACAGTTAGCTTGAAATGGTAAGGGGAAAAAGGAAAAACACTGGGACGCATGGACACGATTTTACTGCATCCTTTTAGATTTTTGTGCGTCAGTGACGCAAAGCGTGTACCTATCAGTATCTCTGTATAAAGCAAAAAATAACCGCCTAATATCTCATTGAGTATTTTATTTTGATCACGCTTAAGTTACGATTTGTTTCTTTCTATAAGAAATGAATCAAATCGACCAACTCCCACTTGTGCTCGAGTCATTTCAACCGAGAACTTAGAAACGGAGACAATTGTCATCAAGACGTCATAATCCTCTTTTTTTTTCGCGCTAAAAGAAAAAGGAATAAAAAAAGAAAGAAAGGATGGAATAAAAAAGAAAGAAAGAGACAGTCAAACGTGTGAGAGTTGTGTCTCTTTCAGCGTTACGAGTGCTAAAAAGATTACAATGTGTGACGTCAGTTGAAATAGAGTTCAATAAGTGGTCAAGTTGTTCTAGCTCGGATGTGAGTCAATTGTCTTTTGCCTCCCTCCGCCCCCACCCCCGGGGGCTGAAATGAGAGGTTGATGGGCACCGAGAGGCAGCACACTCCCCCCTCCAGTCCCCCTCCTTCACCTTGACCATTGTCAATACTTAAGCTTCCTCTTCTTAAGTATTCACAATGTTGTTAGAACAGATCAAGTGCTCGTTTTTTTTTGCACAATCATCTTCAAGAAACCTACGCGTTCTTTTTTATGTCTTACTTATATATATATATATATATATATATATGTGTGTGTGTGTGAATTTTTTTAGGTGTACAGAATTTTATTAGAGCTTTAAAAAGACCCACTAAAAGATTCATTATTAAAAAATGTATTTTCAATAGAGTGGGGGGGGGGGCGGAAAAATACCCCCCCTTTTTATTGAAAAAATACATTTTTTAATAATGTATCTTTTAGTGGGTCTTTTTAAAGCTCTTATATATATATATATATAATATATATATATATATATATATATATATATATATATAATAGAGAGAGAGAAGAGAGAGAGAGAGAGGGGGGGACAGACAGAGGAAGAGTACAGAACATGTAAACGAAGGGGGGGTATAGCATATGAGTATTGCTTTATATATCAGAAAAGGAATTTGAAAAAACACACAGATGTTATCAATTTATGTTTTATTTATTGGGAGGATCTGCTGCTCGGGCGGCAGCTCATTCTCCATAACAACCTGCCCAGGCTACATAGTTTTCCACTACAAAATGGAGAGGACCGCCTCGCTGATAAGAAAGCAACCGGGAGTGACGGCATACCAGCAAATATCTTGAAGGCATGGGGCAGCACTGCTCCAACCACTACACTAGCGACTGTGCAGTTGTTGGGAACATGGACACATCCCTCAGGACAAGCGGGACACTACCATCGTCCCCTTATACAAAGGAGATCGGAGTGACTTCAGCATAGCTTGAGAAGTCTGGCACGTTTTCAGACTATTCATCTTGCACCTATCTAGGAACACAGTGTGGCTTCCGAGCAACCGTGGACATGATCTCACTATGCCAGTTGCAGGAGGGGTGCCGGGAGAGCGGATGCCACTCTGCACCGCATTGACGGACCTAACGAAGGCATCCAATCTGGCCACTCGAAGTGTTCGCAGTCACTGCACCAGTGATTCCAGAGATTGCCATTCAAAAATTGTGCTGCTCAACCACTCACGCAGTTGCAGATATATATTTTAAAAATACCAAAAAGTGGACACTACGCCATCGTCTTTAGTAGACGGAAGGATGCCAACCATTTATTGGCTAATATTGCAATATTTCAATCTGTAAAATGTCATCATTAGTAGAAATATTGCATAACTGTGCAATAGGGAAATGTAAGGGCTTAACTAAGTAAACCGTACACATGGATTCAAATAATTTCCAATCAACATAATATGCCTAGTGATTTTGTCCAGCTTGGTAATTTTAAATACTACATTTCTGGAAAGTAAAAAGTAAAGTCGTCGGGGTGGTCTAAAGTTGGTATCGGCCATACAGCGAGGGAGCCTATCCCCTTTTCACTAGCGCTAGACCAAGGAGATTGTTTTTGGCATCTGAGGCGGAGCGCCACACCAACCATCAGCTTCTCACTTTACCGCACAGAACCCTGTACTACTCATACGCTGAGTTGGCGAACTCGAAACCTTGTGCTTCCTAGACCGATACTCTACCGACTGAGATAAAATTCAGTTTTAATAAAAATGTTCGATATTTATTTAAATAATATAGGAGGAAATAAACTGAACAACCTCTTGTTTCCGGCCACCGCCGGAGGTCCAGTGAGCTTCGGCCACTGGACCATCAGAATAAATTAATATCGTTGATCCCAGAGGGCCATCCCCCAGGCAACACCTGCCTCTTCGATTTAAAGGGACAGGGCTGGATTTATTGCCCGGTGTCTGAGGCGCCCCCCATCGAGAGGGAATGCCGACGGGATCAACACATTTTTACACCCGCCACACCATGAGCTTCGGTTCGTGGGTGGTCCCTCATTAATAGGGCCTTGTGCCTAACCCGTACACGTCGGGTACATGGTAAAATAACTGGTATATTTATTTATTTATTTATTTCACCGCCTAGACTTTAACGAAACGCGTGCAAAGGCTTTTAGGTTAGGGTTATTTTACATGCCTTGAAACTGTGCTCTGGACAGCTGCTCCTCCCTACCCCCCCCCCTTTGTTCTACCACTTTTGAGCACGTCCTTACCTTTTCCAACAGTATCCAGTACGTCTTGTTCATACAGTGGCTTTTTTGTCGGTTGCTGTTCTCATGATTTTTCAATACAACACCCATCATCATTGTGAAGTTCGTAGCTTTTCTCTCTAAGCGTTCGAGTCAAATTTGGTTGTCTTGTTTTCAACTCTCAATTTGTGTGTCATCCGAAGCAAATTCTTTCATTTCTCAGATTTTTAAGTGGCGTCATGTGCGCATGCGCATGTGTATGTATTTATGTAAATTAGCATACGAGAACGAGGCTATTTTAATAAAACATTTTATTCAAACGAAGATGTTGGTATTTTGACATTCAAAACATCAGATTGAGTCTATTTACGTTGTTTGTATCTGATGATTTTTAAGAATAACAATTAAATAGAAGATTTATTTATTGAAACAGAACAACAGTCAAAGTTGCTGATAAAAAAAAAAGAAGCTTGAAATGTATAAAGACGTAATAAATGCTTAGATTCTTTCTAACTACTTTATAATCTTTTGGCTTGTAAGTAAATGTGTCGGGTTTCAAAAAGGAAGTTGAAAGTACTAGGAAAATATATGAACGATAACATTTTCTGTAACCTTTTTTTTTGTTTGTCTGAAACACTTATTGAAATATTATCTTTTATTTTGCTTGTCTGAAACGCGTTGATTTTTTTTTGTTGTTGCTTGTCTGAAACACTTATTGAAATATTATTTTGGGCTTGTCTGTGTCTGAAACACCAATTGAAATATCTTTCTTTTTTTGGCTTGTCTGAAACACTCATGGAATTTTTTTCTTGTCTGAAACTCTTGGTGATTTTGTTTTTCTTGTCTGAAACACTTATCGAAATATTATTTTTAGCTTGTCTAAACTCTTATTGAAATATATTATTTTAGCTTATCTGAAACACGCATATATATATATATATATATAATATATATATATATATATATATATATATATATATAATATACCAAGTGTGTTGGTAAATCCTTGCGTGAGAAAAAACCCAGCAAATAGTTTGATTGTAAAAATATACTACCAAACATCAACCGGGTAGGAAAAAATTTTTGAAAAAAAGAAAAGACCAAGATAGTCGTACCAACAAAAAATAATCTATTGGTACAGTATTTGGCCAAAAGAAAAAACAATTTATATGTATATATATATGTATATAAGATATATATATATTCATATAACCGCTAGGAGAATAGCTAATAAGTAAAAAGGGCTCAATACCTAAGTAGAGCAAATAATAAAGATAAATCTAATGAGTCAGACGAACCTACTATTAGTTTCGCTTAATGCTCTTCAGGGCTAAGATCGAAACTAATAGTAGGTTCGAATGACTCATTAGATTTATATATATATATATATATATATATATATATATATATTGCTTGTCTGAAACACTTATTGAAACATTTTCTGCACTTATATAAGACAAGAAGAAATCGTAATCTGATTAATCTTGTTTCGACTCATGTGGCCATTTTAGGTGACAGCCGTTTTACTGTGAATATTCCTTGTGGCTCAAAGTTTGATTCTTTTAAGTTGATCTGTGTTAAAGAATTGTATAATCCTTGTCTGTTCGTCTGTATATCCCACGAGCAATTGAGCGCTAATTTATCAACACCTTTAAATGGTAAATCAAATACATATTTGAGTGCTCCGATTGGCCGATTCAGTTAACGCAACCAGGAAGAGTCTATAAATACAAGCTGCAATCTTCAGCACACCTTATATACCAAAAATAAAGAAGCGCGTGGTGTAATGGTTAAAGTCTTGGGAAATGGACTCGTCGCCCCGAGATCAAATCCTGGACATGGTAATTACATTTCACTTAGCGCTAATACCCTTGGAAAAGATATGAATCCTACTCTCCTCCAGCTATGGGTAAATAGTAGGGCAGACTGGGCTCTTTAACCATGGTTAGGCAACCGGTCTAGGAGAAGGAAAACTGAATTCAAACCTGATAAACTCCGCTTAAGAAATTGACCTTGTGTCGCATCCTGCTCGTGTGGAGGGGTTGGTAAATAAAAAATATATACCAAAAATAATCTAACAAATCTTCCCAAGAATTTTTCCCTAATATCTATACATCAATATCCGTATTCCTTGATTGCATAACTGTTATCATCTTGCAACATCCTCTGCTTAAAAATAAGACCGTCCAAATCTTCCAAGATCAAATATAAATCTGCTGAATGTTTATTTCTTATAAGTGTCGTCACCTAAACTGAATAATGGACCATTCCGTTTTTATCATTAAGAAAGAAAGAGAAGTAAAAGGATATGCTACACGGAAAACTACACGGACACTGAGTGGTCAATTGATTGAGTTTCTGGGTTGCAGTTACAGACAATTATAATGTAAATTTTAATAATAGATTGATTGATAGATAGCAAGGTTTAAGCGTCGGCATTCATTAGATAGATAGATAGATAGACAGATAGACAAAGCAACAGACTGGGAGAGAGAGAAAGGGGGGGGAGAGATTAACATATTGTAGTTTAAACGCACACATGTAGTGTATGTAGATAGATTGATAGATAATGCAAAAACTTAAATATTTTTCTTTACGTCATTTCAACCCCTTTCGGGTAAATTAATGCCGAATTTTATTTTAAGAAAAGGTTGTTTATTGTACCGGCTGTAGCTTAAGTGGTCACCCACTTAAATATTGAACTGATAGCCAGATAGATACGAAAATTTAAACTCAGATATTCTTCTAGTGTACGTAGATATATGAATAGACAGATATATAATGAACACATTGAGATAGATAGATAGATAGATAGATAGATAGATAGATAGATAGATAATGTATGTGTACGAGATAAATATATATATATATGCAAAAATGTAAATTCTGATTATCTGGTGCCGCTTATCGTGTTGTCACCTCAGCTAAATAATAAACCATTCCGTTTTTATCAGAAAGAAAGAAAGGATATACTACACAGAAAAAATATAATAAGAAAGAAAGAAAGAGTAGGAGAAAGATAGTGTGTGTGTGTGTGTGTGTGTGTGTGTGTGTGTGTGTGTGTGTGTGTGTGAGAGAGAGAGAGAGAGAGGGGGGATTAGAAAAAGGATTAGTTACAGATTAAAGAGATTGAATTGTGATAAATCCAGCCTAGATTCTTTCTTGAGATTAACACATCTGTATTATGAATAGTAAATGACCGATGCAAAAACGGATGAGGATGTTGGACAACAATTGTTCAATGTTTCTTTTGTCCAATTCTTTTCTAGTTGAATCATTTACAATTCATTCATCTATCTATTCACTTCCGGGAAATTCTGTCGAATTTAGTAAAAGACCAACACGCCTGAATGATGACACCAAATACCAATTCCGTTCAAGAAAAGAATTCTCTACAAATTAACGACTTATCAATCTTTATTTTGTATTATTCGGACTATTGTCCTCATCTTCATTGTTATCTGTACAACATTTCTGTCGATATGCCCTCCGGCCTTATTCAGGTATTTCTTGTCGGACTAGGGAACCTTCTCGGACTCTGGAACCATCTCGGACTTGGGAACCTTCCCTTCGAGCTCGGGTGCCTTCTGTCGTGATCGGGAACCTTCTTGTCGTAATCGGGAGCCATGTCGAGTCCGACAAGAAATACCTGAAGAAGACCGGAGGGCACATCGACCGAAACTTTGTACAGATAACAATGAAGATGAGGACAATAGTCCGAAAAATACAAATAATACTACTTATCAAGCCTCATCTAAAAAAATCAGAGAAATAGTATCAATTTTTATCCATTGCCAACCAACAGATAGAATATTCTGATAGAATATTCTAGTTACGCTAGTTTCCTCCAAATCACCCAAGTTAAGCGGTGCACATTATATATATATATATATATATATATATATATATATATATATATATATAGTCCGCTACGTCCCGGGCTTACACTGAGTGAAAGTGAAAGAAAGTGGAAAGATAGAAAAATACTTGGACCTTGCCAGAGAGCTAAGAAAACTGTGGAACAAAGGTCTGGAAAAGAATTTTGAAAGAATTGCAAATCCGAGGAAGAATTGAGACCATCCAAACTACAGCATTGTTAAGATCGACTAGAATATTCAGAAGATTCCGAGAGAATTGAGAAAACTTGCTGTCACTCAACCTCCGGTAAACCATCGGCTACGGCAGGTATGAAAAACTCGATAATAATAATAATAATAATAATAATAATAATAATAATAATAATAATTATTATTATTATTATTATTATTATTATTTAATATCCATGTAATTAAATATATATACACCAACTTATATATATATATATATATATATATATATATATATATACGATTAAAAACAGAATGGCTTAAAACCATACCGACTTGAGTTTCACGCAGATCACGAATCTTCTGGTAATTAATGTTCCTATATGGTTGTACAACGTTTTAGCCAATATATATATATCGACTGCAATTAATCAATATCTTGATTAA
>CM042155.1:58409908-58419908 GCA_023376005.1 Doryteuthis pealeii | reverse complement strand
TCTCTCTGTCTCTCTCTCTCTGTGTCTCTCTCTCTAGGAGTGTCAGGATATTGTTAGTGGATAATACTGATAAGTATGAGGTCAGCGTGGAATATACAGTATTGTAAAAAGCCATAAGATTTACTTGTGTTTAGGGCAAATCGAGACCAAACTATCCGTCTTTGTTGATAGCTATTTATGTTTCTAATTGGACTCGTGGGATAGAAATCGGTACAATCTTGCAATTATAGCAGTCTATTTCCTCTGCTTCGTATTTTCTATTCCATTATATATATATATATATATATATATATATATATATATATATATATATATGTGTGTGTGTGTGTGTGTGTGTGTGTGTGTGTGTGTGTGTGTGTGTTCTCTTTTGAATATGGCCTTGACTTATATTTAGGAAACGTGTCGCCTAAATTCAAAATGAAAGAGGAACAGAAAAGCGGATATAAAAGTCAGCCGACCGTAACATGACGTGCTGGGAGGCGGTGCTTATGAAAAGAACCATATTAAAAATATATATTTTCCAGTCCTCCACCAGACCGGATTAACATAAAGTCGCTTTAACTTGTACAAAAAATGCGTGGTCCCATCGGTATTTCCAATGAGGGTCGGGTTTATTACCTAGTGCCTGAGGTGCCCTCAATCACTGGGCAATAAACCCGGTTCTTAATTCTTTTAGGCGACCATACGATATTTCATCTTATTTACCGGGTCGGGGGTCCGGTGTGCTTCGGCCACTGGACATGTGTGTTAAATTAAGAGCGTCGATCCCAGGGGGCTATCCCCCAGGCAACACCTGCACCCTCGATTTAAAAGGGCAGTGCTGGGTTTATTGCCCAGTGCCTGAGGGGGAATGTCCACGGGATTGACGCAATTTTTGTGTCTACCACCCATGAGCTTCGGCTTGTGCGTGGGCGCACATAAAAATGCCCTTGTGTCACGCCCTCATAAGTGGGGTTAGAGATAAATACCTTTACCGGACCAGAAGCAGAAGTAAGTACTAAAAAAAAAACATTGACTTGAAGAACCGTTATTAAAAAGAAATGTATTGAATATTAGATTTTAAACAAATCTCATTTTTAATCCATAGAAAAAAAAACAATAAACCAGTGTTTCTCAACCGGTGGGCCGTGGCACACTTTTAAACTCTGTCAGGTTTCCAGGTGCTCCCCAAGCTTCCATTTGTTTGTAATGCAAGATTAATTTATGAATCTTTTTATATTAAACTACCGGTACCCGCCAACTCAGCTGATGAATAGCGCAGATTGGATAATCTGATCTGTACGATAAAGTGGGATGCTGATGGTAGGTGTGACGCTCCACCTCAGCAAAAAGCTATCTCCCTGATCTAGCACTAGTGAAAAGGTGATAGATTTCCTCACTGTCCGGCTGATATCGACAATAGGCCACTTCGCCAACTTTAATTTTTTAAATATTTTTCAAAGGAAATGGATAGTAAACATGTGGCCGAAATGTTTTGAAAATAAATGTTTATTTCAATATTTTTTTTCTTATTTGCATATTTTGTAATTTTATGGCTACTTTTATTTTGTTGGTTATTTTAGTAAGATATTTGATATCAGCGTGATCCCAGGGAGTTATCAGCCCAGACAACACCTGCCCCCTCGATTTATAGGAGCAGGGGTTGGTTTAATGTCCAGTGCCTGAGCCGCTTCAAAAGAGGAATGATGAACGGATAGACACAATTTTTTAATTTTTTTTTATTTCAAATTTTTTTTTTTAAATTTTTAAATTTTTAAATTTAAAACTTTTTAAAAACTTTTTTAGCACTGGCCCGGCAAGAGCTTTCATTTTGTGCGTGGTTCCCCACTATAAAGATCTTTGTGTTCAACTGACATGGGGGGATGTCTGTAAATAACTAATTTTATTGAAATTAAAAGTGCACCCCCCCCCCCCCCCCCCGAGTTTTGATTACTTTACAAGTGTGTCCGCAAGGCGGGGGGAAACGAGTTAATAAACACTGCAGTAAACAGATATGAATACACTCGACACTTTGGCTGCCTGATAGAAGAGAAAGAAGTTCCTGTGTCCCACCTCTGCTGACTATTTGGTACCCATTGGCGGGAAATGTTGAAGAGAAGATTTTTTAAAGTCATCCGGCTGGCCTAAAGTCGGTATCAGCCAGACAGCAATAACCCGAAAAAAGTTAATATGCCGTAAAACAAACCAACAAATTATCTGTCTCTACCCCGTGTACCCTGGTGTCCTTTTCGATGGCCACTCAGAACTCTCTAGTCCGTGACATGACGATAAAGCACGTTTATTTAAAGTGTTAAGGTCTCAAAGTAAAGAGGGTCCCAGCGCCATTCGTGATAACCCAAAGGACATCCGGATCTTGTTCCGAATAACTTCAAACGCAGGTGACTTTTTCAGCCATCTAGGACCGTGACGAGGCATAAAATTAGCTGCTGTTGTTGTTGCTTTCTTTCGACGAGTATTTCCCAAAGCATATCACGTGACTATGTAGACATAATTTGTCAAGTCACTTATCATTTCGACAATGTCAGAAACGGGAATAACCTTTGACACACACAAAAAACAAAAAAAAACCATTTAGGGTCACCTTACTGATTAGTTTATTTATTTATTATTATTACTGAGTTTTTCACATCTGCTGTAGCTGGTGGTTCACTAGAGGCTGAGTGACAGCAAGTCTCCTCAGGTCTTCACCTTCATGTTCCACAGTTTTCTTAGTTCTCTAGCAAGGTCCAAGTATTTGTTGCTTTCTTTCACTTTCACTCGGTGATCGGTCGGGAGAGTTAAATCCATGAGATGACAAGTTTTCTTTTTCTTATTGATCAACACCAGGTTTTCACATCTGCCGTAGCCGGTGGTTCAACGGAGGCTGGGTGATAGCAAGTCTCCTCAGGTCCCCATGACTCTTCTGAGTATTCTAGCCGATCCCAACAGTGCTGTAATTTGGATGATCTCGGTTCTTCTGATTTCCAGTTCACCCAATATTATTATTATTATTATTATTATTATTATTATTATTTAATTTACTCCTTTTGAATTTTCACATCAGTGTTAGCTGATGGTCTTACACTGGAGTCTGAGTGACAGCAAGTCTTCTCAGGTCTCCAGGACTCTTCTGAGTATTCTGGCAGATTGCAGCAGTGCAGTGTTCTGGATAGTATCAATTTTTCTTCTGATTTCCAGACTTTCCAAACCCTTTTCTAATCCATTTGGGACTGTTCCAAGTGCACCAACTGGTATCACTTTGATTTTTATATTCCATAAATTTTTCAGTTCTCTGGTAAGGTCCATGTATTTGTCCATTTTTTCATTTTCTTTTAGCTTCACCCTGTTGTTGTTGTTATTATTATTATTATTGTTATTATTATTATTATTATTGAGTTTTTCACACCTGCCATAGCCGGAGCTTTAGAGACTGTTCCAAGGGCACCAATTGTAATTATTGTTATTAATATAAAGAATTTGGGTGAATTGGAAATCAGAGGAAGAGTCGAGACCGTCCAAACTACAGCACTGTTAAGATCGGCTAGAATACTCAGAAAAGTCCTGCAGCCCTGAGGAGACTTGCTATCACTCAGCCTCCAGTGAACCATCGGCTACGGCAGATGTGAAAACCTGGTGTTGATCAATAATAATAAGAAAACTTGTCATCTCGTGGATTTTACCGTCCCGGCCGATCACCAAATGAAAGTGAAAGAAAGCGAAAAGATAAACAAATACTTGGACCTTGCCAGAGAACTAAGAAAACTGTGGAATATTCATTCCAATTGTAATTGGTGCTCTAGGAACGGTCCCCAGGGGTCTGAAAAAAGTATAGATGAACTGGAAATCAGAGGAAGAATCGAGACCATCCAGACTACAACATTGTTGGGATCGGCTGGAATACTCAGAAGAGTCCTAAAGATCTGAAGAGACTTACTGTCACTTAGCCTCCAGTGAACCACCGGCTAAGGCGGGTGTGAAAAACTCTAATGGAGTAATAATAATAATAATAATAATCCCAGCGAGATTAAGAAGAAAAAAGACCTTGACATCTAGTGAATTTTGCAATCCAAGAGAGCTGAAAAGCTGTGTAATATGAAAGTGACAGTGATACCAATCATTGTCGGAGAACTTGGAACAGACTCTAAGAACCTGGAAAAGAGACTTGGAGAAATGAAAATAAGAGTAAGAATTGAAACAGACCACAGCACTGTTAAAAATCGTCGAGAATAATTAGGAGACGTTTTGCTTAGTAGACCGTTACTCATGAATTCAATTCTCACTGGGTGGTCTATAGATCTACTCACGTGACAAATTAAGTGCACATTGGTCAGTGACTACTACTGTGTTATAAACTCTATTTTTACTTAGTGACCCACAATTGTTGACTTTTGCTAGACAAAGCTAAGGTTTATCAATACCTAAAAGAACTTAAGGCGCAGTTTGTTTTTTTATAGGTATAATAAAACCGAACTAATAGTTTTTCCTTACAGCAATGAACCCATACATATTCTGGCTTATAAAACTACACACATACACACACACACACACATATATATATATATATATATATATTATAATGATGGTATACACAGGAATAACCTACTCGAGTTTCACAATAAGGATCTTCAGGGTTAAATCCACTGAATTAATCATATCTTGATTGATTCAGTGGATTTAACCCTGAAGATCCTTATGGTGAAACTCGAGTAGGTTATTCTTGTGTATACCATTATAATAATAAATTTGCTCTACTTACGTATTGAGCACTTTATATTTGTTATATCGCCGTCTTATCATTGTGAAACTTGTATCAACTAACCATTGTGGCCAATTTCCCCGGTAAGTCACCATTCATATATAAAATCATATATATATATATATATGTGTGTGTGTGTGTGTGTGTGTGTGCGTGCGTGTGTGTGCTTACATCTCAGTAAAAGCAGCAAGCGACAAAAGGTCAATTTCTTAACCGAAGTTTAACATGCTTGAATTCAGTTTTCTTTCTGCGAGACTGGTTAACTAGCAAAGGCTTAAGAGCCGAGTTTACCCATAGCTACAGGGAGTGTGGTCGGATGCATACCTCTACCAAGGGTATTAGCGCTATGTGAAATGCAAACAGTTTCGTCTGAGATTAGAACACGGGTCGACGAGTCCATTCCCTACGACTCTAACCATTATACGACGTTCCTCCAACATATTTACACTCGACGGTCAGCCACCTATCTAGCTAGGTTTCACCCAAATGGTTCTTCAGGATATATATATATATATATCAAGAACTCAATCCAACGTCCTGAAGAAGGTAGAACAGACCGAAACGTTATAACGTCGACATCAATAACTACAATAACCATACATTGTGTACAACATCCCGTGTTTGTCTACTTTTCTCCATATATATATATATATATATATATATATATATGTATATATATATATATGTGTGTGTGTGTGTGTGTGTGTGTGTATCGCGCTTTCTGTGGGTGAGATATTACTACCAAAGTACGCGAACTGGCCCTGATTTTAGGGGATTATCGTCGAGTGTGAATATACGTCCTATATAACACATGAACTCAGTTTTATCGGAGTTCAAATATCGCCGATATTCCTTGTTATCTTCTGCAGACTATGTAGCAGTGATCCAGCTTTTGCAGGTGTATTATCAAGAAGAGACAAATCATCTGCGTAGTCCGAAAAGTTCCAAGTTAATCGTATTCTTCAATGTGAGGGGTGAATTCTTACCAGAGCCAGACGATCAACCAGCATGACTACAACGAGATACTGCGGCGTTTGATTCAATCAGTGCGCGAGAAGACGCTAGAGATGTGGTAGGACAACTTGTGAGTGCTTCACCATAACAACGCACCTAACCACACTGCCCTGAGTATCTGAGAGTTCCTAGCACAGAAAAACATCATTGTGCTGGAGAAACCTCCTACTCGCCCGATTTGGCACCATGTGATTTTTTCTTCTTCCCCAAGTTCAAGGGGATCATCAATGAAACCAGTTTTGAGGATATGCACGACATCAAAAAGGCCATGACGACAGAGCTACGGAGAATCGAGGAAATATCCTTGCAGGAGTGCATGCAAGCATGACAGAGAAAGGTGGGAAAGTGCATTAGACTCCAGGGGGATTACTTTGAAGGGGATAACTTGTAGTTTGTAGTTTAGATTTGAAATAAATTTTTGTGATACCGGTCCTAGAACATTTCTGTCATACCTCGTAATACGACAAAAGACAACATATAGGCAAATAGAACGAGGAAGATTGTATTGCGGCAACCTTTCTAGTGATCATCCTGTCGGTGAGGCTTAGAATACACTGACTGCATTATCTACAGAGGGGTAAGAACCCCTTCCCGGGGGTGGGGTCTGAATAATACACTAAACTGCATCCGATGGTGAGGATCCAATTCTGGAGATCTGGGGAGTGTGGAGTTCATTGCCATTACTCCCAGGTCGACCTGGGATGGCATTAGGATAACATCTATTGGTGAAATAAATGTGTTTCTAAATTATTTGTAAAAGATGGGAATACTTGAAATCATATAACTGTATTCCTAGTGGGAACGTTTCAACTGCCGATAGAACCACTATTAGAAAGACTGGATTTGATCTAGTTTCAAATCGTAGCCTTTCGGCTCCAATGGGGAAGTATGTTACCTAATTTAGCCACGAACACCAATTATTAATCAGTTTCTTCTTTCTTCAATTGTTCGTTCCATTCACACTTAGCCGAGCAAAGACTTTAATGGTGTTTCCATATGTTTACATACGTCTTTTGTCACTGATCATTTGAAAGGCAAAGAAACCAAAAATCATGTTATTCTATTCATTCCGGAATTTTAAGTGTAACCATTGCCTGATACAAAAACAAAGAGACAGAGAAACAAATATAAATAATTAAGAAAATGAAAAGAATGAAATAATCGTTTGATCGTTGAAATAGTTTGCCAATCCAGAACGGCGGATTTGACTGTTGATTTAATAAATGAGCCGTGTCGACTATTTTTTTTGAGAGAGAATAAAACAATCAAGAAAAACTAACAACGCAGAACAAGTCATGAAAAAACAAAAAAAAAAAAAACAAAAAAAAAAACAAACAAAGAATAAGTTTTAATTGGTCAATCGGATTATAATAAACTGTGACGTCATCTCAGCAATTGACTTTTTCAATATTCGTCTCCTTTCTTTTTTTCGCAGCGCATTTTAACATAATTTATCTTTAACATCTCTCTCCATATCTATCTATCTTTCTATTCCTCTCTCTCTCCCCCTCTCTCTCTCTCTCTCTCTCTCTCTCTCTCTCTCTCTCTCTCTCTCCCGATCAATCGGCTGGTCATGTCAAGCCCTAGCACACACACACACACACACATATATATATATACACACACACTCTAGCCGGGATCAAAACCGACAGAATTTTCGTCTACCAAGTTCCTTACCCTTTCGGCTATCAGCGGGCCGTTAGTCTAGGGTGAACAATTAATTGCTACATACTTTACGGCGGTATGTTTTTACAATCACCAGAGAACTCTAATCTGTAAACAGATGGGTTACGGCTAATGCCAAACGGTGAAGTTACAATTAATCCATTCAACATTTTCTTTTCAACAGGTTTGAATTTACAGTTTTCCTTCTCCTAGACCGGTTGCCTAACCAAGGTTAAAGAGCCCAGTCATCCACAGACACGTGTTTCGAAGTTTACTTCTCAGCAGTGCGGTTCGACTTTTAAGAGCTACCTCTAGCCGGGACCGAAACCCGACAGAATTTTCGTCTGCCAAGTTCCTTACCTTTGCGGCTATCAGCAGTCGTCAGTCTAGGGTGAACAATTAATTGCTACATACTTTACGGCGGTATGTTTTTGCAATCACCAGAGAACTCTAATCTGTAAACAGACGGGTTACGGCTAATGCCAAACGGTGAAGTTATATATATTTGAGTTAAAGTAGCGGGGACACGGAGTCACTACCTGGTTGCTGGCAGTTTCTCGCCTATAACTCAATATAATATAAAGGATGCTTAGTAATATAGCACCCATATTCTCTACAATATATATATATATATATATATATTTCTTTTTTTTTTGGGGGGGGGGATATGTGCTTAATTAAAGTCATACCTAATTTTGAAAATTGATTAGTTAATAATGAATTTTGGCGTGCATAGTCATTAATTATTAACTAATTAATTTTCAAAATTAGGAATGACTTCAATTAAGCACATATCCTCCAAAAATTGTCGGCTTAAAGCCATATAAAAAATTAACACATTTGTTTGTTTACTTAACCTCATATATATATATATATATATATATAATATACATATATACATATATATATATATATATGTGTGTGTGTGTGTGTGTGTGTGTGTGTGTGTGTGTTTATTTGTCAGATACACAATCACTAATGTAAGGGTGCCTCTTTCAGTGAGTGTCCTATTCACTCATATACACACACTGACACTCATGTCACTAATACAATCACTGAACGTCTACGCTCAATTCATTTTCTCACTCACTGCACTTGCGCACTGACTGGTACTTTCCCTCTCACGGCACTTGCACATCAACAACCCTCTAACTCTCAAAACACACGAACATTTCTTCACTTTCACAGACCACTTGCAGATTTACTGCATTTTCACTCTCACAAAATGTTATTACAGAGAATTACATTTTTACGGTTTATTGTGTATTACTAGCAAAAATATGCACCCTCCAGCAAGTATTCAAGTTTTAATGTAATGACATATATTAAAGTAAAAAGATTAATGAAACTAAATAAGAATCCAGATAAAATGATTTGAAACAGAGGCGTTATAATCGAAAATTAGAACAAATTTGAAACTAACTCTTCCATCATTTTCCATCACTCCCGTTATTCATCGCCAAATTTTCATAATTTAACTATTTAGTTAAATTAGGAAGTAAAGAATAAAATAACAGGTATTTCTTCTTGTTGAAAATTTTAGATTGTTTTTGTTCATCTCAGAGATTCATTACTACTGGGTGATAATACGACCGGGTGCTAGACCTGTCCTCCTTGGATGACCCTACAAGGAACTTAAGTTCCCCGACGGCATGGCTCTGACACTAGCAAGTTTACATGAGTATAAAAAGAATGCTGTTTATCAATATTTACTATGTTTAGTATGCCACAAGGAAATTAGTGTGTGGGCACCTAATGATAATCAAAATCATTGGGTAATCTGAACATTAGCTACATAAACCTCTCAGAGTAACCTCCCCTTGTATTTATAAGAATAAAAATAAACAATTAGAAATCAAATTAGGAGGCATGGGTTTACTGTTTACCTCCGACTGCTGGTTTTGCTTTCCCCGAACCCGGAGTCCTGTCAGGTGGGGCTTTAGAATACACCGACTGCAGAGGGGTTAGACTCCACCCCCATAGGGCCACCTGTTGGCTGTGGGTGATGATTCGTGATGTTTAAGGGCGAAACCCTGGTGATTGAGGGGTCTATGACATGCAACACCCTACTTTACTTAGGCTAGACGGGTGGTCGAAAGTTCCTTTCCGATCAATCGGCTGGTCACGTCATTCCCCAGCAGATATGACTGCCCCGACCCTATTGGCATTATGGCGATCCCCAATCCTTTTTTATTATATATATGGAGGCGGTGGCTGAGGATCTTAATATCCTAAATATGACGGTAAATTCTATTTGATAGTGAAGTTTCAATTCTGGAGCTCTGGTGAATGTAGAGTGTCTCTTCATCGCCATTACTCTCTGATCCACTCTGACCCGGAGTGGTAGTACCCGTTAGGGTCTCATCTATGGGTTAAATAGAAGAAACAAAAATGAGTTTTAAAAAAAGAATTGAGTATCCATCAAGAATGAATAAAACAAAACGTTTTCAGCGTAAAATAAACCAACAAGAGTTGACATGCCGCAAAATCCAACCAACCAACCAACCAACCTCCGACCCCATTAACTCTTTCTCGAACTGATTGGCGTCAGCCGCTGCAGTTGTCGACAATCGATTCCATTCAGTC
>CM042155.1:58339908-58402408 GCA_023376005.1 Doryteuthis pealeii | reverse complement strand
AGCTCGAAGTTACAGTGGCCTGAACGTTGTGTTTATACGCAATAACGATGAGGACAATAGTCCGAAATATCAAAGTAAATATCTTAGTAAACTGATTTGTAATTAATTGGATCTTAGCCAATTTAGACCTCTCGATTTTCAGTTATCCTTTCTTCCACTTGGGATTCGACCGACTGGATTACTACTACTACTACTACTACTACTACTAGCATGGAATTAGCTTTGATAATTATCTGAACTGATGGATTTACAAGCCACGTTAAGTGCATTTGTACGTGTTGAAAACATATTTACTTCAGTCAAAAGAAAAGGAAAATAAATTTCTGATCTCCAAGACTAACTCTTTTTTTCGCCATGATATATATATATATATATATATATATATATATATATTTTTTAAATTTTGTGTATTTTGGCAGCAAATTATTCTTAAGACATGTGTTATTGAATAACACGGAGTATTCTTTTTTCATTTTTTTTTTTTTTGTATGGATATTTTTTCCAGTTTTCTGGCTATCCTTTTTGAATCTGGATTGAGTTGATTCATGATATTTTTCATACTTATTTCCCGAGCGCTTTCGACTGTTGCTCCAGTCGTATTCATATATATATATATATATATATATATATATATATATATATGCAGATAGGTACGCATCCTGCGTCCCCGACACACAAAAATCTAAAAGGACGCAGTAAAATCGTATCCATACGTCGCAGTGTTTTTCTTTTTCGTACCTCATCATTTCAAGCTAACTGTAAATACATTTCAATAATTTCTTAGAAACGAATTACACAGGACAGATGACAAAGTAGGAGTTAGACGGCTTTAGTTGGGACCCATAAATTTTCCCGGGGACTCATTTAAAGCAAATCTGTGCGTCCCGTGACACACTAAACCAAAAAGCTATCAGCATCACTATATATATATATATATATATATATATATATATATATATATATGTGTCTAAAAATTTTTTCATGAAATGATAAAGAAAATTCCTAAAAATTTTGATAAAATGAAAAAATTCCATAAAATGAAAAAATGTCATAAAATCTTTTTCATAAAAACACATTTTATAAATATATCAAATTTTTGGGGAACACCCTGTACCTATGGGGGATTTATCCAATTCATTCGCCATGGGTCACAAGTATGGGAAATTCACCGAGGATCGAATTCGTTATTCTGTAGTAATGGATCTGTGAGACGAGCTTGCTGACCATTATACAACGATGAGACGCCCATGTATGTATGTGTTTATTGAAACTAAGACTGAAAAAAAAAAAAACTGAATGAATTCTGGAAGAAGAAGAAAAGAAAGGAGAAATCTCCACGTGCTGAAATTATTCCTTTTCGTCACGTGGTTCACGTGATACGTCACACCATATGGACAACGTTGCTTCCGTCACAGACTCTTCTTCCCCAATATTGTATTATCAAAACTTTGCATTACTCATCGCAACCCACACATCCACGCTCCTAAGCGGATTCTCGCCAAAAACGTAATTAGATTAATGACGAATTCATGGACATGGTTCAAGTGTTACCAGAGGGGGCTAATAGCATTGTGGTTTCCTTAATATACTGGTCGTTCTTTCACATTACCAAAGAAATTTTGAATTCAAAAAGGGGGGGGGGTCGCTTGAAGATTTGTGAGCGCAAAGTTAGACAAATATTCAGGTGTGATGGACTGGACTGATAATTATTCACATGATCGTTAGTTTAACTAGCAATAATCTGCACCCTCCGGGCGTAAGTATAAAAGTTTTAAAGTAATGAAATATATCGATTTAGAAAGAGTAATGAAATTAAATAAGAACACATATAAAAAGATTACACTTATTTTAATTATACTTTAATTGATTATAAAATCATTCATAGGATTGATTTTAATATGTTGGAGAATAAAGCAATAATATTAGAGATCAATAATACCAAGGAATTATTTATTAAACACGGTTTTGTTAAAACCAGTATGCAAATTAACCACACCATATATCATGTAAACCTTTATTTCTTAGTGATATATAAGACACATTGCAGGATTTTAAATGCACAAATAACATGGGCTGTTTTGAGGCAAATCAACTCAGATTTTCGTAGAGACATCGTTAATGAATAAGATTTATTCCTTTCTGTGTATTAATGATTTTGACTATAAATTAAATGCTCATTGATAAACTTACGTAATTCCTGAGAATATTGTGACGTAAGCAGTGACGTTGTTTCCGAATCTCCATTTTAATAATAATATATATATATATATATATATATATATATATATGTGTGTGTGTGTGTGTGTGTGTGTTGTGTGTGTGTGTGTGTGTGTGTGTGTGTGTTTATCATATATACAAGCAGGATGTGACACATGGTCAATTTATTAAGCGGAGTTTAACAGGGTTTTTTTTTCTTCTCCTAGACTGGTTACCTAGCAAAGGTTAAAGAGCACAGTCTGCCCTACTATTTATCCATAGATGAAGGGAGAGTAGTTGGATGCATACGTTTCCCAAGGGTATTAGCGCAATGGGAAATGCAAACAGCCACGTCCAGGATTTGAACGCGATGAGTCCATTTCCTACCACCCTAACCATTATACCACGTATCTCCATTATAATAAGATATATACAAGGAAGAAATACAATATGGAACCGCGCGGGTAATGGTTAAAGTCATGGGAAATGGACTCGTCGCCTCGAGTTCAAATCCTGGATGTGGAAATTGCATTTCACTTAAAGCTAATACCCTTGAGAAAGGTATAAACCTACTCTCCCTCCAGCTATGGGTAAATAGTGGGGTAGACTTCGGTCTTTAACCTTGGATAGGTAACCAGTCTAGAAGAAGGAAAACTCTGAATTCAAACTTGTTGAACTTCGCTTAAGAAATTGACCTTGTGTCACATCCTGCTCGAGTGGAGGGGTTGGGTAAATATATATACAAGGAACTACCACGCATTTTTTTGCAAAAGAAAAAATGGACAAAAAATGGTCAGACCGACCATCTTTCTTTTTCGTTAAGGTGATGACACGTTAACCCTTTTGCCCCCACATGGTCACTTGGTCAGGTGACTGCTTTGAAAGCTGCGAATATGAAGGACAAAAATACGTTTAGCATTTGAAATGTTTAGTATTATTTGTATTATTCGGACCATTGTCCTCATCTTCATTGTTATCTGTACACCGTTTCGGCCAATGTGCCCTCCGGCCTTCTTCAGGTATTTCTTGTCGGACTCGGGAATCTTCTTTTCGAACTCGGGAACCTTCTTGTCGTAATCGGGAGCCATCATCCGAGAAGATTCCCGAGTCTGACAAGAAATACCTGAAAAAGGCCGGAGGGCACATCGACCGAAACATTGTACAGATAACAATGAAGATGAGGACAATAGTCCGAACAATATAAATAATACTAATCACCAAGCCTCATCTAAAAAATTAAGAGAAAAAGTTTTGAAATGTTTGTTCAAACCAGTTGACAACGGTAGTCATTTGTTAATTGGACTCATATAGTTATTTACTAAGTTAAGCTTAGATGTGGCACAAGGCCAGAAGAATGGAGCACCCAGTGAGAATCAAACTCACTAACAATGGTCTGTGAATCTAGCTTGCTAACCATTACACCACATGAGGGGCCCGATTATTTCTGTATATAGTTATTTACTAAGCTAACCTTAGATATGGCACAAGGCCAGAAGTATGGGGCACCGAGTCAGAATCGAACTCACTAACAATGGTCTACGAATCTAGCTTGCTAACCATTACACCACGTGAACTCATATAATTGCTTATGGAAAAAAAGACGGGTTTCTGCATTAATTAGTCCAACAAGGGTTGACATGCCGTAAAACGTGACAGATTATTGACTTAATAGTTGCTTGCAAGACACTATTCCAAATGTCGTAACTCGAGTATCAGAGTTAGAAAGAAACACAACGGGTCTTAAGGAAAGGGAAAAAGGTTTACCAAGCAAAGATACAAGGTGAACAGAGTAATTAGCAATTGCTTGGTTTACTTAACAAACTGTTGTAACTCGAGTATCAGAGTTAATAGAGAAATTATCAGAAGGAACTCAATTAGTATTAAGGATAGGGGAAAAGGTTTACTAAGCAAAAAAACTAAGCAAAATACAAGGTTAAAAAAGAGTAATTAGCAATTACAAGTCCCGTGAGATCTCGCAGTTTTCGCTCTTCCTACGTTTTGTCAGAGATTATTTATAGGAAAAACACACGCGATCCCAGTCTCATTATTTAGGTACAATATGACAGAAAATATAATGGACGTTTATCAGTGTGGGTGGTTCCAGTTGATTCCAGGAAGGCGTGTAAAGAAGGTGTGTGTGTGGGGGGGGGACACAGTAAATGGAACGGAATTCTGGTCATTTCCTTGCAGATGTGAATGGAACTATAAAAAAGAAATTGGAAAACCGTTATATATATATATATATATATATATATATATATATATATTTATTTATTTATTTATTCATTTAGCTCGCATCAAATTTTCAATAAAGAAAAAAACTCAGTTTCGTTTCTATTGTATTTCAGCCATATCCGTTTCTTATATATCTTAATCAATAAGCAGGAAGAAGGGAAGGGTGGAAGGAGGAAAGGGTGGAAGGAGGGAAGGGTGGAAGGAGGGAAGGGGGGTGGTATGAGTAAAGGAGAAAGAAAGGAAGAAAGAAACAAAGAACGGAAATGAGGAAGAGGACAGTAGAGAAATGGGTAGAGAAGAAATGAAGTTGGGAAGAAAGAAGGAAAGAAAGAATGAGGGAGGGGGTGAAGAAAGGAAGGGAAGGGGAGTGTAAAGGAGGGAGGAAGAAAGGAAAGAAGAGACAAATAAAGGAAAGGAGGAGGGATGAAGGAGGTGAGGGGAAAAGAGGACAGATGGAAGAAGATGATAAAGAGGGGGGAAGAGGAAAAGGGAATAAAAGAAGGGATCGAAAGAAGGAAAGAGAAGAAAAGAAGGGAGGGGGGAGAAAAAGAGGGAAAAAGAAGAGTTGAAAAAGAAGAGGAAAGAAAAGAGAGAAAGAAGCAAAGTGAAAATAAGATAATGAGGGGGGAGGATGGGAAAGAAGAAAATAGAGAAGAAAAGAAAGAAGGCAGGAAGGGAAAGAAAAAGAGAAGAAAAGAAGGGAGGTAGTAAAAAAGAGAGGAGGAGGAGGAATGAAGGGGGGAGAGAAGTAAAAAGAGGAGTTAGTGACAGGAGGGGGGTAAGAATGGAAAGAAATAGAAAGGAAAAAAGAAATGAATTAATGAAGAAAGAAAGAAAGAAAGAAGAAAGAAAGAAAGGAATGAAGGAAGGAAGGAAGAATGTTTCCATCGAAATGTGTTATAACTAATTCCTCATTTTCTCAAAATGGTTTTCAATATCGATAAATAATTTTCGCTGATGAATAAATAATGGAATTGGAAGAAAGGAAAGAAGGAAAGGGGGAGGGGGAGAAAAGAAGGAAAAAGAGAAGGAATGATTGAGAGAAGGGAATGAGAAAAGAAAGATAGGAAAAAAAAGGAGGTTTCAAAGAAAGGAAGGAAAAGGTGAGAAAAAAAGAAAGAGTGTATATCTATTTACCAACCCCTCCGCACGAGCAGGATGTGACACAAGGTCAATTTCTTAAGCGGAGTTTAACAGGTTTGAAATCAGAGTTTTCCTTCTCCTAGACCGATTGCCTAACCATGGTTAAAGAGCCCAGTCTGCCCTACTATTTACCCATAGCTGGATGGAGAGTAGAATTCATACCTTTCCCAAGGGTATTAGCGCTAAGTGAAATGCAATTACCACGTCCAGGATTTGAACTCGTGTTGACGAGTCCAGTTCCTATGACTTTAACCATTACACCACGCGCTTCCTACAATAAAGAAAGAGTGTATGTGAGGGATGTACGAAAGGAAAGAAAGGTAGAAGGGTTAAATCCTACTTAGCGGACATAAATTCCACCATCGTATGTCACCTCGCCGAAAGAAAAAAAACCAAAAATCAAGGAATTAACCGAATTTAATGAAATTTTCTGTTGATATATTAATGAATAAAAGATATAATGACCAGTTATTTTATTTTATTTTTTTACAATTTTTCAGGTCAGTTAACTTTGAAGCATTTATATTTGAGCCGTAACACAGATTCACAAACATACGTGGCTCAAAGTTAACTGACCTGAAAAAATGTAAAAGTTTTAAAATAAAATGAGTGCATTATATCTTTTTATCATTAATATATCAACACTGAAAATTTCATTAAATTCGGTTAATTCCCTGATTTTTGGTATTTTTTTTTTTTTTGGGCGGGGTGACATACGATGGTGGAATTTATGTTCTTTAAGTAGGATTTAACCGGTAGAAGAATAGTTTGAAAAGAAGGAAGGAAAGAAGGAAGGAAAAAAAAGTTAGAAAAAGGGAAAGAGGATTGACTGAGAGAAGGAGATAAAAAGAAAAGAAAGAAATGTAGAAGGGTTTGAAAGAAAGGAAAGAAAGAAAGAAAGAAAGAAAGAAAGAAAGAAAGAAAGAAAGAAGAATGTTTACAGCGAATGATCTGAAAACTCTTTCCCCTTTTCTCTAAATAATCACCAATGTTTCCCAATATCGATAAATAATCTTCTCAGTCAGCGAATAAGGAATATAATCTATGAAACCAGACCCAACACAAAATACCGGTTAACTTACAGGAGTTAAATTACTTCCGGTGAGAAAGAAGGGAATATATCTGAAACGTGAAGTGTTACCTAAAACTTCGGATAAATTAAGGCGCTAAAGGAGTTCCTAGAGGAAATGTGAGAGTCCCCGTTGTGTTGTGGCTAACTTTCTGGACTGTGACATCATAGTAAGCGAGTTCAAACTCTAGTCACGCTATTATGTTCACCTTCGAACTAATACTCTTGGGAAAGGTATGAACTGCATGATATCTCTAACTATGGGTTAAATATTACCAGTACTATTCTTCTGCAAGGAAGGCTTTGGCATCAAATAACTCATATATATATATATATATATATATATATATATATATATATATATATATATAGTTGAATTGCAAGGAAGGAGTTCAAAGTCTTAAAATCTTATATCATAAAAGATATTGGCTAATACTCGTCAGGAATATAATCAAATTAAATATTCACTAGAAATTAATTTTTAAAGGGTTTTGGAAGTTGGTCGGCTGGTTGGTTGGATTTTACGGCATGTCAACTCTTGTTGGGTTATTTTATACCGAAGACATTTGGTTTTATTCATTTTTGTTGGGTATCCAATTTTTAAAATTCATTTTTAAACACATTTTTGAAAACTGACTTATTGATCTATTAACCCATAAATGGGACCCTAACAAGTTCTACCATTGGAGTGGACCTGGAATTAATGGTGATGAAGGGGTACTACCCACAGTTCCAGAATTAAAATTTCAGCACGAGACAGTTTAACGTCATACCTAGAACACGGTTTTTAAGGGTATGTGAACTCCTTCAAACAAACCGGTCTTCCATACGCTTACACTTAGAGTAAGCAAACAGAGACCCGTTGTAAATAAACGATAAAAAATATATAAAAAGTCTTTTAAATACAAATAATCATCCTAAATTTTAATTTGAACAAAACCAACGTCCTTTATTCTAAAAGAAATAATGAACTTCTTACAACCAGTCTGGCTAATTACTGCTTGTTTTAAAAATTAGATTCGAGCAACAAGCAGCGTGAACCAGTACTACTCCTAGCATGACGTATGGTAGTGAATGACGTGGACCCGGAAATATGGATAATTGGTCATCTCTCTCTCTCTCTCTCTCTATATATCTATATATATATATATATATATATATATATATATATATATATATATATATCATTAAAGCAGACTGTCTGTCTGTCTGTCTTTGTCTCTCTGTCTCTGCTTGTCTGTCTGTCTGTCTGTCTGTCTCTCTCTCTCTGGTATTCATTTACACAAACACTCCACATGAGTAGGATGTGGCACAAGGTCAATTTCTAAGCAGAGATTAACAGGTTTGCATTCAAAGGTTTTCCTTCTCCAAGACCGGTTGCCATGTCAAGTGTGCAATCTGCCCTCCCATTCTGCTGGGGAGAATACCTGGATGCATACCTTTCCCAATGGTATTAGTGAATACGAAATGCAAACAGCTTTGTTCAGAATTTGAACTTGGATCACCATGTTTATTTGATACGATGATAACCGTTACATAGAAGCACCTCCTTAATTCTTCTTCTATAAACCAAATGATAACTGATAACCATTATAGAAAAAAACTGTAGTAGTATCACAAAAGTTGGTAAATAAGAGTACAACAAATGTTAGACTTTGTGTTCGTTTCTTTAGACCACTGCGACAGTGAAGAGGGGGGTCTGCTGCTTGGGAAACAGCACATCCTCCATATCAACTCACCCAGGCTATGTAGTAAAAAAATGGATACTATGCCGTCGTCATGCCAATGGTTAATTGGTTGGTTGGGTTTTACAGCATGTCAACCCTTGTTGGGTTATTTTATGCCAAAGACGTTTTTGTTTTATTCATTCTTGATGAGTACTCTTTTTTTAAAACTCAGTCTTTTTAACTCATTTTTTCCTGTTGAACCTATAGACGGGACCCTAACAGATACTACCTTTCCAGTTCAGAGTTGACCTGCGAGTAAGGGGATGAAGGAGTAACCCACATTCCCTAGAGCTCCAGAATTGGAACTTCACCATCAGATAGAGTTTAATACCCAGGACATTAAGACTCTAGCCACCACCTTTTAGCACATAATAAAAAGGATAAAAAAAAGTTTTGGGCCTTGCCATAAGGGCAATAGGGTTGGGACAATCATATAGGTGCTAGGGCTTAGCGTGATCAGTCGATTGATCGGATGGGGCCTCTCTAACCATACGTCAAGCCCAAGTAAAGATTTTTGTTGGCCGACCCACACTGGTGTATCCATGTGTAGGTGCCTATAAGAGAACATCACTTATGAGCTCGTCCTTGCTTTTTCCAGCAGTGTCCATCATGTTTTGATCGTCTAGCCTAAGTAAGGGACAAAGTTGAGTGTTGAGTGTTAAGCATTATAGGTTGCCACCCACGGCCAACAGGTGGATCCATTGGGGTGGGGGATTTTACTCCTCTGCAGTGGTGCAGTCAGTGTATTCTACAGCCCAGGAGACAGGGCGGTTAGACTTTAGGTATATAGTATAAAAGATGTATAAGACATATAAGGGTGTCAGATTTATGACTGAACCGACTTACGTCCGGTCGGTTACAACTTTACCCAGTCGTAAGTCGATGACCATCTGTAATTACATCGTGAGAAAAGAATCAGCGATATTGAAGTTTTTTTTTATAGAATGGGATTAAAATCAATTTTAGATGGTTATTGATTTTGAATATGTTATGTGAGAAAACAGCGCCCACGCCGAAAAGTGAACCGGGTCACTGGCACACTTTATTTTGGACCGCACGGGTTTATCCAGTACTATATATATATATATTATATATATATATATATATATATATATATATATATACTTTCAGTAAGAAAGAAAAACGTAACAAACCGTCATTTGGGTATTATAATTTTATTTCAACCAGAGGTCAATAAATGGACCTAGTCTCATCAGATAGCCTAATACATAATGACTAAGATGACAAACTAGAAAAGTGAAAACATTTTTTGAATATTGCTCTGCATATAATGAATTTATTAGTTCTTATACATTGAGCTCTCTTAGGGATTTGTAAAAATCCTTGTAAATAAATCTATAAGATTGTGAATGTACAGGAGATATTGATGATCCTAAATAGAATTATCCCTTGATACCAGTCAATTGGATACTTTTACCACTATATATATATATATATATATATATATATATATATATATATATATATATATATAATAGTTTGTTTTCTTTATAGTATCATTGAAGCATTGTGTGTGTGGTAATATAAGATTTAGAAGGCAATTTACAATGCAAATATGTGTTGAATTTATTTAACTTTTTGGGGTTTTTTTTCAAAACTAAATAATTTTCGGAAGTAAAATTCCATCTTCAGAGTTATTGAACAGTTGAAAGTATTGAATACTAGGTGATTTTTTATATTTTTAACATCACGGAAAATTTTTTTTTTCAAATACGGCGTTCACAACTTCTTAAACAACAGAAAGATTAGCAATATCGCCGTGGGATAAGTATATATAAAAATCACCTAGTAGACATTTTCAATACTTTTCACTGCACAGATCCAAGCTGTGCTACTCATGTGCTGAGTTGGCAAAGACCGGTATCGAACGTAGAAGCTTGTGGTCCCTAAGCGGATGCCCTAGAGATAATCCGGTCCCTAACTGTGTGCAAACAAATGATAATGATAGACAATTAAAAGAGGGACAATCCCAGTGACGTAGCTGCTAACATACTGGACTATCGTTATATGTGAGTTCAAACTCCAATCGCGCTAGTAAATGTAGATTATGCGATAATAGAGATGAGACCGTAAACCATGTACTATGCGAATGTAGCAAACTAGCACAACGGGAGTACAAAACTAGACACGACTAGGTTGGGAAGGTGATCCACTGGGAATTATGCAAAAAATTAAATTTTGACCATACAACAAAATGGTATATGCATAAACCAGAATCTGTTCTTGAGAACGAAACGCATAAAATTTTCTGGGACTTTGAAATAAAAACGGATCACCTTATCCCAGCAAGAAGACCAGACCTAGTGTTGATAACAAAAAAGAAAGAACTTGTCAACTGGTGGATTTTACAGTGCCATCAGATCACAGAGTAAAGCTAAAGGAAAATGAAAAAATGGACAAATACCTGGACCTTGCCAGAGAACTGAAAAGTTATGGAATATGAAAGTCAAAAGTCAAAGTTGTAGTTGGTGCACTTGGAACGGTCCCAAAACGATTGGGTTTGGAAAATCTGGAAATCAGAAGAGAATTGATACCATCCAGAATATTGCTCTGTTGCAATTTACCAGAATACTCAGAAGAGTCCTGGAGACCTGAGGAGACTTGCTGTCACTTAGACTCCAGTGAAAGACCATCGGCTAACGCTGACGTGAAAACTCAAAAGGAGTAAATGATAATAGCGAGTTTTATCAACGCTGGATACCCATACACCAAACCCATGGCGAACAGGTATGATGTATATATTCACAGGCGTCTCAACGTGAAGTAATAGTTAGCAAGCTAGTCTCGCAGATCCATAACCCCATTGCATGCACAGTACTTGCGACTGTGTCATATCCTACCGTGCTGAACAGGTTGGGTATTAACAAGCGTCCCGTCGTGATGGAGTGATTAGCAAGCTAATCTCGCAGATCGATCACTACTGAATAGCGAGTTCGATCACCGCTGGATACTCGATACATCCTACTCATGACCAACGGGTTGGATAAATACTTAATCGAGTAACAAAACAAATGAAAGTTTCAAAATGATCAGGCACTCGCGGAAGATCAAAAAAAGAAAATAAATAAACAATGATTTTTATCAATATACCCCACCCTTACCCCAATATTATCTATTTGATATAGGTAGTCATTTTCTTTGATAATTAGAATCCGTGTATGTATATATATAATATATATATATATATATATATATATATATATATATGTGTGTGTGTGTGTGTGTGTGTGTGTGTGTGTAAGTTAAGAGAAAGGAAATGAATCTAATGGCATGAGTATAGATAAAAGGGTATGAAAACACCACAATATGCTGTTAAAATGAAAATATTTTATATCATATTCATGGCTAATATTGAACAATATTTCGATTTATAAAAATCATCTTCAGAGCTGTTTTTTAAACATCCTTTTTGGAACATCAATGCTTCCGTTTTGAATTTAAATTATTTTCTGCTTCTCTCTCGATGAGTCCGGATTAAAAACAAGCTCTGATGATGATTTTTATAAATCGAATATTGTTCAATATTAGCTATGAATATGATATGAAATATTTTAATTTTAACAACATTGTGTCTTTTCATATCCTTTTATCTCTCTCTCTCTCTCTCTCTCTCTCTCTCTATATATATATATATATATATATATATATATATATATATATATATATATATGGATCGGATAAATAGACTCTGAGTTCTATTTCTGGTTTATTTGTGTAATATCAACTTTCGTGGGTTATTTAATGCCGAAGCCCTCATTGTAGAAGAAAAAAAACTGTAGTAGCACTATTTAACCCCATAGATATGGAGATGAGAGAGTTCACTCATTTCTGCAAATTAATTTAATAGCGTGACTGGAGTTAGAACTCGCTTAAAACTTTATCGCAGTTCACCACATTAATTACACACCACGTGACCACCAAAACAAGAAAACTTGTAATAATGAATTAGGTGAGTGCGAAGTACGACTGGAGTTCGAACGCGGATCCTATGAAGTTCAGTACTTCGTCCACCCACCAAGTTCTTTGCTCTTGGATAGATAGTTATACACATACACACACACCGCGCCGCATAGTGCGTGGCATAATGGTTAGAGTCAGACTTGTTGACCCGAGTTCAAATCCCAGACAAGGCTGTTTGCATTTCACATAGCGCTAATACCTTGGGAAAGGTATGAATCCATATATTCTCCTTCCAACTATGGGTAAAATAGTAGGGCAGACTGGGCTTTTTAACCTTGGGTAGGTAACCAGTCTAGGAGAGGGAAAACTCTGAATTCAAATTTCCTGAGGTCAGTTGTTGATTGGGTTTGTGGCATTCGTGCACCAATTCTTTCCTATCGACTGTACCAAAAAGTGTGGAATAGTCCTACACAAGCCTTCACCACTATAAACAAATCACTGTGTGGGTTGTTCATTGTATGAACCCTCATGCGTCGAAAATCGACGAGAGAGTCCATAATATATATATATATATATATATATATATATATATATATATATATATATATATATATATATAAGGAGACAGTCAGAGGAACAGTGGTTATTAGTCTGAAAAGGTCTTACTTAGTAGTTGGTTTAGACGTGATCATTTCAATAAACATTTTACTTGGTGCTCAATATGAGGAAGCATAAAAGCCGGTTTTATACACAGTTCACACGTGTTGTTGAATTTGAAAAAAAAATACCCATTTCGATACCACCATATATATATATATATATATATATATATATATATATATGTGTGTGTGTGTGTGTGTGTGTGTGTGTGTGTGTGTGTGTGTGTGTGTGTGTGTGTGTTTTGTGTGTGTGTGTAGAAAATAGAAACAAAACAAAGTATTACAAAAGGATAAATTTATTCTTGATGGTGAAATCGACGGTAAAACGTTTTGGTTTTTATCAAAACACCCATATTTCCGTACACACACGCGCGCATATATGCATACACACACATGAATACCTACAAATACATTCATAACAAATACGTGTAAATGATGACATAAACCTGATATATATATATATATATTGTATATTATATCATAGTGCTGATACTGAGTTGCTGTCTATTATACTGAATTAAATACTCTCTTTCCTGTGTGCTCCACATTTATGACCTTGTGCCAACAAAGCCAATTATCTTAACCAGGCACCATTTAATAATGGGCGCCAATTATAATCTGATGATTTGCCGGTTTGTCTGGCATATCAATCAGTTTATGTAATCAATTCACTCCTCTCTATGCTCCCCACAATTGCGATCTTGTGCCATGCAAGGCTATGCTTATTTACTATCTGTCTGTACACGTATATGTATAGATATAGTTCCTATCAATGTTGATAATTTAGTAATAATTTCATCCCTCAATGTTCTCTCTCTCTCTCTCTCTCTCTCTCTCTCTCTATATATATATATATATATATATATATATATATATATATATATATATATATAACACAAACGTATATATATAGGCACGCGTACAAACGTATATACTTACATACATTTTACATATTTACAGGTACAAAACGCACACGTAGATACATACACACACACACAACACAGATATATATATATATATATTATATATATATATATATATATATATATGTGTGTGTGTGTGTGTGTGTGTGTGTGTGTGTGTGTATACATTGTTATATGTTCATAGAAACATAATATATATATACGCATACAAACGAACATTATATACTTACACTTATACAAATTACATACACACACACACACACAACATATATATATATATATATATATATATATATATATTTACCAACCCCTCCGCACACAAGGTCAATTTCTTGAGCGGAGTTTAACAGGTTTGAATTCAGAGTTTTCCTTCTCCTAGACTGGTTACCTAGCCATGGTTAAAGAGTCCAGTCTGCCCTGCTATTTACCTATAGCTGGACGGAGAATTGTATTCATACCTTTCCCAAGGGTATTAGCGCTATGTGAAATGCCAACAGCTTCGTCCAGGAATTGAACTCGCGTTGACGAGTCCATTTTCTACAATTCTAACCATTAAACCACGCGCCTCCATATATCTATGTATATGCGTGTCTACGTATGTCTGTGTGTGTGTGTGTGTGTGTGTGTGTGCCACGCAAACACATTTATATATGTACATGGTTTACATACACAGGCACATATATACACATATAACGTACACTACACACACACACACTCATATATATACATATATATGAGTGTGAATGTATGTATATAACTTGGTTTGAGAATCACATATGTGAGAAACTGCCAGTAACCACGTACCATTGACTTCATGTCTACGCTACCCTATCGAGGCCTAAAATCGGTACCAGACAGACAGTGTGGAGGTCTATCCTCTTTTCACTAGCGCTAAACCAAGGAGATTGTTTTAGCCTCTGGGGTGGAGCGCCATGCCAACCATCAGCTCCTCACTTTACCGCATAGATCCCTGTGCTACTCATACGCTGAGTTTAAGAGGGCTGGTATCGGACTTGGAACCATGTGGTTCCTAGTCGGTCGCTCTACCGGGTGGGATATAGCACCCATATTATATATATATATATATATATATATATATATATATATATATATATAAAGACACACACACATGTGTATATATATATAAACACACACACACATATACACACACACACACATATATATATATATATATATATATATATATATATATATAACATACACACACACATATATACATATATAAACACACACATATAAATATATATAACACACACACACAAACACACACATATATATACACACACACACACACACACACACACACACACACACACACATATATATATATATATATATATATATATATATATATATACTATTGATATCAAGGCTAGTTATTAACATCTGTTACTAAAAGCAAAATTTTCTATATGAAAACCAATTAATCCCTTTTTTTTCCTTTCAAACTCCAATACTAAAACAGAATTTAGTATGAAAAAACCAAATTTCTGTCTTTATTTTACCCATGTGTACCCACACAGTAAGACAGATTTTAAAAAAGAGACTTTTCTTTCTTTTTTTCTCTTATATAATGTGTTGATTTTTACCGGCCTTTTCTTTTTTTTTTTTTTTTTCCTTTTCTTTTTCTGAAGAGTTCAACTGAAAGATTCAAAATCTGGAAACCTTTTTAACCAACGCGTCCGAAATCCAGACGATCCTCAAAATTTTTAATCGGCATTTTTCTTTGTTAAAAGAGAAAAAGTGAAAGAAAGAAGAAGGAAGAAATCCACCAATTCCTAGGGTGTGTAACAAAAACGAACACCCCTCTCGTCACTAAATCTAGAATTTCGACCATTATTATCATTTCCGCAGGACAACACGAATTCAAATTGCAATTTATTTTATAACAAAGAACAGCCTGTGTTTTTTGTTTTTTTTTTCTGTCTAAAACAATCAAGAGAAGTTTGTAAGTTATTATCGAATTTTCACCAGCTTACATAAAATGCTCGATTAACAGTTAAATACTAATTAACGTAATACTTGGCGATAAAAACAAAAAAGAACAAAACAAAACAACGATTTTTATCTGTCAAATAAAACGAATATAGAAGAATAGAAAATAAAAGTAATAACGTTTCTATCGATGGTGATTAGGATTGTGATGATAATGATGATGATGGTAGTCCCAATCAGGGACCACGTGCCGGAGTAATATAATGTTTGGGAATTATTTCAAGCACACATGGTGGGATCTCAAATGATAGTGATATTATCTTGAAAAATCAACAGCAACAACAAAATAAAAAAACCTTTCGTTGTTAAGTGAATAATGAAATATTGCAAAATCGCAAGATAGTAGGAATAATGATAATAATGAAAGGGACTCAGTTTTACAACGAAATATATATATATATATATATATATATATATATATATATATATATATATATATATATGCGTGTGTGTGTGTGTGTGTTTGTATTTGAAAAAGAATGACAAGAAATAAAAAAGTGATATATATGTGTGTGTGTGTGCGTGAGTGTATATAAAGTGTGACATATATATATATTATATATATATATATATATATATATATAGAGAGAGAGAGAGAGAGAGAGAGAGAGAGAGACGGGTGAGGGGTAGAGAGATTAAACAGAAACTTTATTTACTAAGCTTTACTTAGTTGATGTCCAACGCCGGGTGTATAGGGCGCCCTGTGAGATTCGAACTCACTAGTAATGGTTTGCTAATCTAGGACTAAACATATTTCTCCCTAAAATGACAAGAAATTAAGAGAGAGGCAGAGACAGACCAGGAACTTAAAATCTCTCACTGAAATTCCAAAAGAATAGAAATAAAAACTTTAAAAAATATGATAGGATCTCATAAAGTTTAAGCAAACAAAGATATATATATATATATATATATATATATATATATATATATATATATATATATATGGTGAGTGGTTCTCAGTGTGTATATATTATATTAGTAAATATGTTATGCATATATAAATGTCTATGATATATATTATTTGGGTTTTAGTATGAAGCATGGGCTGTGAAATATATAAGAAACTCAGTTTGTCGGATGTTAAGTTTCGTTTTATTTCATTCTAATATTTCGGACACTTGACTTTCCTTCTTCAGAGGAAAAGATCACTAAACAAAATCTTATATAAAGAAACGTGTTGTATAACAACAATCAGAGGATCCCATAAAGTTTAAGCAAAACACAACACACACACACACACACACACATATATATATATATATATATATATATATATTAAAGATCACTAAAAACTATAAACATTTTTTTATATTTTAATAAGAAAAGACACAGATTGTCATAAAAAAAATTACTTACCATTGTGATCGATGTCATTGACTGAAATATCCCGGGTTACTCCAATATCCTTGACGGGACTGGTGGGATCACACGGTTCCATGGCTTCTCATTCACTGGGTACAGTCCCTTTTGAATGACCAGGGAAGTTTTTTTTCACGGCAAATATATCAGAGCGAATGCTGTGAGCTGCTTCCAAATACGCTAGACCCTTTGCTTAAGTTCGCTTAGACTCATATGGCAAAACTACTACAACTACTACTGCTGCTGCTACTACCACTACACGTTGCTACTCGTACTACTATTATCAACCTCTTGTTTAACCACTACATGCACACAGTTGACTGTCTGTTGAATAAGCAGAATATTTAGTCATCGACACGACACTATAAAAATAAAATAATAAACTAAAAAAAATAAAATTAAAACCAATTATGGCGCTTAAGGAACCGGTGCTTTATATATATATATATGCATATATATTATGAGAAGTAAACAATGTGTTTGATAAAAATATATATATATAATTTTTAAACACCTGTCCCTTTTTGTTTCTTTCCTTTTCTCCTCACTTTCTTTTAAACCCTATATCCCTTCTATCTATCTATCTATCTTTCTTTCTTTCTTTCTTTTTCTTTCTTTCTTGCAATAGCAATGAGCGAAGAAGAAGAAGAGAGAGAGAAAGAGATAACGTATGGTGTTGCTTGTAATACGGAAGCGCACCGGCTTTCGACTTTTCGTATTTAACTATTTGGAAAGCAATGGAAGAAACACGCGTTTTGGGTCCGTTATTATTGACTCTTAGAATAAGACAAAAGATGTAAGGGGGGGGGTATGGAGAAGAGACGGGGGAGGGGGTAGAGAAGAAGAAGAAGAAGAAGAAGAAGAAGAAGAAGAAGAAGAAGAAGAAGAAGAAGAGAAAGTAAGGGGGTGGATGGATACGGAGACCGGGGGTGTTGAGAAGAAGAAGAAGAAGAAGAAGAAGAAGAAGAAGAAGAAGAAGTTAGCGAACTTGTAACCAATCACCAGTCTTCTGCTCCTCCTGATGCCAGTCTTTTTATCGTTTCAATTTCTTTTTTACCAATAAGAATGTCGTGTCTACGAGGAAACACCATTCAATATTTGTGTTTATCCGTGTCCCATGCGTGCGTCCCATGCGTGTGTCCCATGCTTCATTTTCTCATGGTAACAACATTGAAAAGATAAACAAGTTTATTTACAAACAAATGACAATGTAAATAAAAAATGATAAATAGAATTTTATTTATAAAAACGGAAAACCTAATAAGGACATTTGTAATTTAACTGGTGCAATTACAGAAGGAACGAAATCGAGTTTATTTTGGGGTTGTTTTTTTTTCAATTCACGAAAAGTTTGAAAATATTTGATTGAAAAAAAAAAATGATCTAAAAAAATATTGTTGATATTTTGTAGGTGATGGAAGTTTTTAAGAAGATTTACGAATTGTTAGGGAGTGATTCTTGAAAGAAAGAAAGAAAGAAAGAAAGAAAGAAAGAAAGAAATGAAAATGAGAGAAAGAAAAAACGAAGAGAAAATAGGAGAAAGAAAGAAAGAAAAAAGAAGAAAGAAAGAAAGAAAGAGAGAAAGAAAAAGTGGAAATAGGAGAAAGAGAGAACGAAGAGAAAATGAATGAATGAAAGAAAGAAAGAAAGAAAGAGAGAAAGAAAGAACGAATGAAAGAAAGTGGTGGAAAATAGAATAATAAAGAAAGTAATGAGAGAAAGAAAGAAAAGTAAAGACAAAAAGAAAAGAAAGAGGGGAAGAAGAAAGAATAAAATAAAGAAAGAAGAACGAAGAGGAAATAGAAAAAAAGAAAAGAAATGGAAATGAAGAAAAGAAGAAAGAGGAGGAAAAATAAAGTAATAAGAGAGGAGAGAAAGAAAGAAAAATAAAGACAGAAAGAAGAAAGAAGAAGAAAAAAATGAAAAACAAAAGAGAAAAAGACAAAATAAAAGAAAGAAAGAAACGGGAAACTGAGGGGTAATAATAAAAAGAGAAAAGAGAAAAGAAAGAGAGAGAGAGAGAGAGAAATAAGAGGAAAGTGAGAGAAGGAAAGAAACAGAACGAAGAGAATAAAGAAAGAAAGACAAAAAAAAAAAGAAGGGAAGAAGAAGAAAAAGAGAATAGAATACAGAAAGATAGAACTAAGAGAAAATGAAAGAAGAAGAAAAAAAAAATTAAAAGAAAAGGGAATAAATAAAAAGAGAAATATAAAAGCGAGAGAGAGAGAGAGAGAGAGAGAGAGAGAGAGAGAGAGAGAGAGAGAGAGAGAGAGAGAGAGAGCAGGAAAATGAGGAAAGGAAGAAACAGAAAGAAAAGAAAAGAAGAAAAAGAAGAAGAAAAAAAGAAAAACTATTGACCGACTGACCAGAAATTGAAGGTCAACCTTAAAAAAAACAATTGAAAATTCTGTGAAATAATTTATCATTAATGGTTAAATTGGAACGATGAAGAATTCATTGAATCTTGTGGTAAGTTTACCGTAAATGGTAATTTCCCATATCCAATATTCTTCATATGGTTATCAACTTACAACCTACAAAAAGTCCTACTTTTCTTGACATTATTTTGATTTTAAAAAATAAGTAGATACATTAGCACCATTTCTATTTATAACTAGCTTAAAAGCCGCCCTATAGGCAACAATTAAGCTCTCTCCCTTGGGACTCTTGATTAGATATTCGATCAAACAATCACATTCGATGCATTGATTTGTTTGGTTTGTTTTGTTTTACGGCATATCAACCTCAGTGGGTCATTTAATGCCGATAAAGTTTTGAAATAAATCAATTCTTAATGGATAATACAATTTTTTTATAAATACATTTTTCTATTTAACCATAGATGGGACCCTAACAGGTACTACCACTCCGGGTCAGAGTGGACCAGGGAGCAATGGTGATGAAGGGATGCTCCACATTCCCCAAACCTCAAAACTGGAAACTCACCATCAGATAGAGTTTAACGTAATTCCCAGGACATGTAGACCGCATCCACCACCTTCTAGCACTCATATGATAAAAAGGGGTTGGGGCTTGCCATAAGGGCAATAGTCGATGCATTAAGTACATATTCGATTTTATTATTTAACCATTGCTGACCATTTCGATGACAATTTTGGTGACCTTATCATGATTGCTTTACTAGCTGAAAAGCCGCCCTATCAGGCAGTAATTAAGCCAATGCATTGAGTACTTATGAAATTTTATTAAACTTCAACAATATTTTTCAAAAAATTAACAGTTTTCATTTTTTTTTAAATGATATAATTTGTCTATTTAGAACTTATTATAAAACTGCATACTAATAAACTATTTTGGTTTTTTTCCATTTGCGGTAAGTAGAAATACCTTGTTACCATTCCCAACCTTTGAACAACCAACATAGAGCTGGCCATGAGAAAAGCAGGGTTCCATCAGATGAAGCCCAGTTACTTTTCAATGACTGTCGTTGGGACTTATTGATTGATATTATATCGCATTCACTCTCACTGGAAACTGAAGTCTTTGAACTTAAAAGGAAGATCTGGAGGAATTAGTCTCTTACTTTCCATAAAAAATAATTATTTCTGTTTCATGGGGAACTTTTGCTGCATTTCGTAATTGATTTTAATTATTCTCAAATTAATTTACAAAATTGTTATAAGAAATTGTTGCAAAAAATCAACATAATAAAAAATTGGAATCCAAAATTTCATGATTGCAGGTCCAAATTTGGCGCGGAATGTTTTTAATTTGCCCACTGAGTTGGTCTGATATGTTAGGCTATTGCGTCTTGGAAAAATATGGAAAATGTGACACATTAGAATTGGCATTTATTTGGGCTCAAAAGGAAGATCTGTAGAAATTAAGAAATTATCTTGGAATTAAAACTATTTCTCGACCAATGAGAATCTCTGTTTTCAAAGATGAGGAAGGATTTTCTTGACAATTAATCTTGTTCCATTACCAAATCCTTGAAGATTCAGATTTCTCAATAGCGTAACTGGCGCATTTTCTTTTATTTTCTCCCATTCCGTACAAACATTATATCGTACTAGCAAGAATATGTACTTCTGGACGTAAGTATTTAAGTTTTAATCTAATGAAATATATTAAATCAGAAAGACTAACAAATTAGATAAGAATGCATATAAAAGATTACAATTATTTTAATTATATTTAATTGGTTTCTATATAAAATATTCATAGATTGATTTTAATACGTTGAAGAATAAGATAATGATATTAGAGATCAATAACACTTAGTAATTATTTATTAAACCCAGTTTAGTCTAAACCAGTATGAAAATTAACCACACCATATATTACGTAAACTTTTATTTCTTAGTGATGTATAAGACACATTGGAGGATTTTTAAACGCACTAACGAGGACTGTTTTCAGCCAAATCTAACTCCGATTCGTATAGAGACATCTTTAATAAATAAGATTTATTCCATGTATCAACGATTTTAACTATAAATCAAATACTCATTGATAAACTTATGCAATTACTGAGGTTTTTGTGACTTAAGCAGTGACGTAGTTTCGTTTAAAGACAAACAGATATCGAATCTCCATTATAATGAAATTTCATGGTTGACTTTTGCTGGATTCCGAAATCAATTTTGATTATTCTAAATCTATTTCTAAGTTATAGAAATTGTTAACGTAAAAAAAAAAAAAATCATCACAAAGAATTGCGTAAAAAACGCCGAAAACAATGACAGTAATTAAAACTTGGGAATCCAAAATTTCAGTTTTGCAGGTTTGGATTCGGCCTGGAATGTTTTAATTAGCTTACGAAGTCGACTTGATTCTAAAATGGTATGATATGTTAGGCTACAGCCTCTAAATTGTAAACGTACAAAAAAAAAATCGTCGCAAAGAATTGCGTAAAAATCACCGAAAACAATCGCAGTAATTTTAATTTGCTCTCGGAGTCGACCTGATTCTAAAATGGTATGATATGTTGGGCTACAGCCTCTAGGAATAAAGTTTTAAAAATCTGACACATTGACATTGACTTCTTATCATTAAAGATACGCAGAGACAACGTCCTACGAATGTCATCAAATCTAATGAAAGAAAAAAATAAACTTCCCGCTAAAAAGACAAAAAGGCGGGAATATCTTGCAGGAATTATTACATCATTTGTTTAATCATGCAAATTTTCTTTATAACGAAGAAAATGCTAATTAAATTTCTTCCATCTATCTATCTATCTATCTATCTATCTATATATATATATATATATATATATATATATATATATATATATATATATAAAGACAGTTGGTATGTATTTATGTCCGGAGAAAACTATGAAAATAAAACAATGAACGACAAAGTAAATATATATAAACATTCACTATCATCCTATCTTGTTTTTTTGAGCAAAAATAATGAAGATTTTTTTTATTCGTGAAAATGATTAAAAAATAAAATTTAAAAGATAACAGCATGGGATTTTTTTTTTTAATGTGTAAATAGTAGACATTGACTTTTTCAGAGTGGGGGGATCAGCACAAGGTCTTTTTTATGTGGGGATTTTAATGGGACATCCTGTGGAAACCAACTCACATTCAGTAATACTAGATCTATGTGACTAAATTTTAAAAAAAAAGGCGATGCTGGGGCCACTTCTATTTGTTTCTAAATGGAAGCATCAATATAATCATAGGCCGCTATTTTAATGAGAACCAATAGGTTTAAGGATCGTCTAGTCATTTAAATATATATATATATATATATATATATATATATATATATATATATCATTTAGCATTGTCACTCCCACACAAATCAATTGCATTCAAACATCGATTTACGCTTCTCTTATCAATATTGTACTTCCTATTTCCTTTTAGATAAGCCCTTAAAACAACAACAGATGAAGTCATTGCATATCGCTAGGGTTCCGCTTGTTCATCTACCCCTTTATTTACCTCTAAAAACGGTTACTCACCTAAATTGCGACCACACCCGCGTGAAAATTATATATCTATATTTACCAACTCCTCCACTTTAGCAGGATGTGACACAAAGTCAGTTTCTTAAGTAGAGTTTAACAGTTTTGAATTCAGAGTCTTCTTTCTCTTAGACTGGTTGCCTAACCAAGCTTAAAGAAACCAGTCTGCCCTACTATTTACGCATAGGAGAAATGTTGAATGATATCTTTCTCAAGGGTATTATCGTTATATGAAATACAAACAGCCTAGTCCGCGATTTGAACACGGGGCGACAAGACAATTTCCTACGACTATAACCATTGCACCACATGCCTCCAATGAAGTTCTCATTATATATCGCAAGGGTTCCACTTGTTCTACCTTTCCTTTACTCCCCAAAACGGTTACTCCCCTAAATTATAGCAACACCCACGTGAAAATTATCTATCGCAAATTGAATGTCGTTGCATAGACGAAATACCTAGCTATTACCCCCCCCCGGAAGTGGTTCACGTTACACAATCTGATGAAGGGTTGCACGGTACCAATGTATGTCGTCCCTCTATCTCTCTTTTTGGTACTTTTCAGTTATTGCGGTCCAGGGACCCTCAAACATTTTTTTAGACCGAGGACAACAAAGGCACAACTCAGAAGGACCCGATAAAAAAGGACAAAACCTTAACTCAGCCAAATCTACAGTCCTGTTGACTGGGGCGTTAGAATACACGGACTGCACCTCTGCAGAGGGTAAGCCTCTACAAATGGGGCTACCTGTTGGTCGTGGGTAGCAACCCATGATGCTTAAGGACGGAATCCTAATGGATGAGCAGTCCATGACATACAACACTCCACTTAGGCCCTTACTTAGGTTTGACGGGCGGTCGGAGAAGCACCTCCAATCAACCGGCTGGTCATGTCAAGCCGTAGCCCCTATATGATTGTCTCAACCCTATTGTCCTTATGGCAAACCCCAACTCTTTTTATCATATATAAGCTAGCAGGCGGTGACTGCGTGTCTACATGTCCAGGGAATGACGTTAAACTCTATCTGATGGTGAGATAACAGTTCTGGAGGTCTGGGGAATGTGGAGCACCCCTTCATCACCATTGCACCCTGGTCCACTCTGACCCGGAGTGGTAGTACCTGTTAGGGTCCCATCTATGGGTTAAATAGAAACATGTGTTTATAAAAAATTGAGTATCCATTAAGAAGGAATTTACTTTAAAAGTTTGCCGGCATTAAATGACCCGCTGAGGTTGATATGCCGTAAAACAAACCAAACCAAACCAGCCAAATCCTCAAGAAAATAATCAATTTGTTAATGAGACATCTGAGGTACATAAAAAAGATGTAACATCTGAGGTTAAATGAAGAGGTTGATAGAAGAAGCACATCAGATAAGAGACTATTTGACAGTTGCCAACGCAGCGTACTCTTGACATGTTTCATTTGAGAGAACAACAGTTCACAGCGTTAAGTATTTACTGACTTCACACCATGCCAGTCGAACGCAAGGATCATTATTGTAGGGAACGACCAACAAACCGAAGCTCATGCTGGCTAGTGTTTAAAAATTGCGTGAATCCATCGGCATTCCTCTTTTGAGGCGCCTCGGGCACTGGGCAATAAACCCAGCCCTGACCCTTTTAGACGATGGGGCAGGTGCTGCCAGAGGAGATAGCCCCCTAGGATCACACTGATATTAGATATCTTACCGGTCCACTAGCCGAAGCCACTGTTCACAGTTCACAACGATCTGCCAAATATGCTCACTACTTGTGTTACATATGTGTTAGCATAAATTATTGACAAACCTTTAGGAATAAGGGGCCATTTGCTTTCAAATTAGAGGGTGGAAAAATACCAGTAACGGTTATAGCTCTCTGACCCATAGAGAACACGTTACGGGAAACACGTGACTAGATTTAGATTTAGTTTCAACCAGACGTCGGAGCAGAGAGGATTCCTATCTCTCTGCTGAGGTTGTTAACTCACCGCGCGGATGAACATGGGTAAGAAAAATAAATCTTGACAAAGAAATAAAGCCTTGTGAGTTTATTAATTTGCATGACTAAATAGTTAGCCCAGAAGAAGCCCTCGGAATAGAGTAGATAACATGACGACCAGAGAAGACGAAAAGGAAACAACCAGACAAGATAGCAGGAAGAAATGAAGAACAAGTAAGTCTCAACTCTGTCGTTGTCTCTCTATATATATCACCGAGTCTCCGCTCTCATGTCTTTACATGATGTCTGATGTACAATGTCAATGGGGGTATACAACACGTGATATGTTTGGGGTTTAGTCCAGATGGAATCACGTGGTTCAAACAGAAATTGATAATGTGGCAAGCAGACAGTTAATCTTCTGAATACTGAAGACCAATGAGTTTCATTTGCAGTAATAATAAAAATGAAGTCAAACAATAGATTAATTCCTGATTGGTAGATATCCACCCAACCTGTTCGACAGGGGTAAGATGGGACACAAGGTCACAAGTATAGGGTAGCCATCGAGAATCCATTCGCTATTCAGTAGTAATACATTATTAGATGAGCTTACATACCATTAACCATGATGTGAGCTCATTTTAGTCATGATGAATATGTCCGTAAGTTAGATATGAAAGAGGCGCACTGGGACAGATATTTGAAACAGATATGTGACATCGAAATCAATATTAGTTTACAATATTCATCTTTCTCTCAATATATATGATCGTATGGTACTTTCTTCACTGTCAACATCAAAACGTGAAGAGAACATTTTAAAAATTAGATGAAGGTCGAATGGATGGGCATCGAAGATTACAAATAGGCCATATGTCCAACATATCTAACTCCGGTTTCGATCGGGATCCACTGAGCTTCGGCCGCTGGACGTTACAAGTTAACATCGTTGATCACAGGGAGCCAGCCCCCAGGCAACACCTGCCCCCTTGATTTAAAGAGCAGGGATGGTTTTATTGCCCAGTGTCTGAGACGCCCCCCTTGAAGGAGAATGCCGACGGGATCAAAGCATTTTTTGTGCCTACCACTCATGAGCTTCGGCTTGTGGGTGGGCCCACAAAAATTTCCTTGTGTCACGCTCTCATAAGTAGGATGAGAGGCAAATACCTATAAGCCATAGGTCGCGGGTTTGGGGACCCCTGCTCAAGCTAGGGGGCAGTTTGTCAAATAAAGGATCATTAATGGGCGATTGATTGACTGGTTGGTTGGTTGGTTGGTTGGATTTTACGGCATGTCAACTCTTGTTGGGTTATTTCATACCGAAGTTGTTTTGGATTTTTTCATTCTTTTTGGGTATTCAATATTTTAATCTCATTTTTTTTTTTTTTTGCTAACTCAATTATCCTCGATATTTAGCTCTGTTTAACGAGGATTTAAACTAGTCACGAGCTAGCTCGTTTCTTTTTTTGTTTCTCATTCATCCTCCCCCCACCCCCTTTCTATTGTAATTTTTTTACACTTCTTTTATTCGATAATGAATCAAATATTGGGTCTTTTTAAGAGTATATAGTGTAGAAATTTTGTTATCTATCTACCACAGTTTCGGTATTTAATATACCTTTTCAGGATACTCAGGTTATCTAAAGGGATCTTGAATAACGAAAGTGTGGTAGATAGATATTTTCTATAACTATTAATGCAATATATCTATGAAATATATTGAGCACTTTTTGGATGAATTACTAATGCCACGAAAGCGAAAACTCTAGTGCGGCAATAGAAACTATACACACACACACACACACACACACATATATATATATATATATATATAGGTGGATGATATCAAGGGTTACCTTGAAAAGATTCAACCAAAATTGAGAACTCAAACGTATATATAAAGATTTATACTTTTAGATATACGTAGTATTATAAATAAATGAATAAATGGATACCTTGTTCTAGATATTAATCTATTTTGGCATTTCTTTGCCTTGTCATATATATATATATATATATATATATATATATATATATATATATATATATATATGATGTTGTTTATTAACCTGTGATTTATTCTTAATATTTCGAGATAAAAATCCCTTCTACAGAAGATCACCAGAACTGAAGTTGTTGCTAGTGGCTGTTCATTTGTTCTGTCTCATGCCTTCCAAATTCTTTGTGTGTGTGTATGGGGGGGGGCTGTTCAGTTTCTTTTTTAAAAAATTATTATTCCAGATCTGGCTCGCCCTCTAAGCATGATTTTTTTGTTTTCTAACAGGGCCATCTGATTCCCTTTTTTATGGTTGTGGGTGTGCAATTTTAATGTCTATCAAAATCACCTATTGTCCTCTTGTTTGTGTGTGGTGTTCTTGTTCTTAAGTCCCAACACCATGTGTGTGTGTGTGTGTGTGTGTGTGTGTGTGTTATTTGTATGTGTGTGTGTTTGTGTTCTGTTTGTGTGCGTGCCTTGTTCATATACATTTATGTGTGTATGTGTGTGTTGGATTTAGAAGCTTAGAATGAAATTAATTTTATCAAAAAATAGTAACTATAGAGTCTGCTAGATTTTATTTATTCTATTTTATTTTGTTTAATATTATATTTATCTTATTTTATCTTTTTATTTTTTATTTTTTCATTTTTTATTTTAAATTTTTCAATTTCTTATTTGCCTTGCCCATATTGATGTATATCCGGTATATCACAGGTTAACAAACAACATCATAGTTACCTTCTTTTTCTTTACACTTGCATTGTGATAGCCTTCAAAACCAACCAACAAACCAATATATATATATATATATATATATATATATATATACGAAGTGATGTTATGAAGCTTCATCGAGAAAGTTATTTTAAAATGAAAAATGAAACAAAAAAATATGACAAAATTCCTAGCGTTCTATTATCGTTAATCTCGTTCCGTTTTAAAATGTGATGACGTCATAAATGTATTTGAAAGAATTTATAGAAAGTAATGACGTTCATTTAAACGATTCCTCAAAATTCATTCAAACTTTATAAGAATTAAGAAATTCTGAAACAAATTTAAAATAATGCATAAGAATTTTGTCGAGTAAAAATGTTCAGGATTTTTTTCTTTGTTACAATTCTATTTGTTTATTTTGAAATGAAATAACATCAATTGTTTTGGTTTGTAAACAAAGTTTTGCAAATTTATTGGACTGGAAAAGTGAGTATTTTATTTTTCTGGATGAAGTTTCATAACGTCACATCGTAACAGTTCTGAAGATGGTTTTATATATATATATATATATATATATATATATATATATATATATATATATATATGTGTGTGTGTGTGTGTGTGTGTGTGTGTACGGAACGCTCTTACGTCGGTAAAACATTTATGGTTATTTCCTATAACTCCAACCTAAAAAGAGGGGAACCACTCTGAATAAATGTTATCTGTTAATTAATCTACCCATTATTTTCCCATTGAACTAACCCTAACCCTAACCCAGTCTCCTTTTTTCCTTGTAGATCAATAAATAAATAAATAATTTATCAGTCAATCAGAGTAGTTCCCCTTTTTAGGTTGGAGTTATAGGAAATAACCATATTTATTTACTAAATGAATACATCCTATGGATATATTTTATCATATGTGTACACACACACAAAAAAATATACATACATATATATATATATATATATATATATATATATATGTGTGTGTGTGTGTGTGTCATCATCCTCATCCTCATCCTCATCATCATCATCATCATCATACCACACTCTCTTGCCACCCGTAACTATCGGTTATCGCCTCTGGTAAATCCTTCTCAAGGCATCCAGTATCCGTACAGAGCTGATCAATGTAATTCTTTGCTGGTCGGTCCCCTCTGGTGTGTTCATGTGTTCGTGTCCACTGCAGAACGTCACTTAAGTGTTCGTCCTTACTTCTCCCGCATTGTCTAGCAGATCTTGTGTGTCTTATTTTGATGGTTAGTGTGATGGAAATAAGAGACCGTATAGATTAATATCTTGTCTTTTTTTATCTGTTGATTTCCGACTTTGCAATCTCAACCTTCCTCAGGTTTCTGTTTTTTTTTTTTTTTTGTTAAATCTTTATTTTTTAACGTGAATAAGAGGTTCCAGTTTATACCCCCCCCCCGCAATAAGTTACTCTGCTATGCACGTGTTGTTTGGGGGGTTGGGGGGGGGCAACAACTTTATGCCTTTGGATTATTTTTATTCCTTGTCCACATCGAGAAAAAATCATATCTAATTTATTTTATTATTAAAATGATTTCTAATGTATTTTTATAGTAAAAAAGCCTTTCCAATGCATTTTTATAATAAAACTATTTCTTTCTTCATATCTTTATAGTAAAACAATTTCCAGTAAATTTCTTATAATTAAAACCACTTCTTCGCATTTTTATAGTAAAATCAATTCTAATGCTTTTTTATAGTAAAAATCGTTTTCAATGTATTTTATAGTAAAAATCCTTTCCAATGCGTTTTATAGTAAAAATCATTTTCATTGTATTTTTATGGTAAAAAAAAAAAACAAACAAAACAAAAAACATTTCCGATGCGTTTTATGGAAAAAATCATTTCCAATGTATTTTTATAGTAGAAACCAGTTCCAATGCATTTTTATAGTAAAAATCATTTTCAATCTATTTCATTGTAAAAATCATTGTCCAATGCATTTTTATAGTAAAAATAATTTGTAATGTATTTAATAGTAAAAATCATTTCCAATGTATTTTAATAGTAAAAATGATTGGTCAATGCATTTTTAATAGAAATTCAATTCAGAACAAGGATATTAATGATCATCAAGGAGGGGTCAAGTTTGCTTTTTTTCTGATTTGTGATCGATTTATCGATACTCATGGAAATACGTAATGTTTTTTCCTAATTCTGTGGGTGTCTTTGTTTTTGATTCAATTATCGCATCTATTTCTTATTTGCTTTAATCGTTTATTTATATCAACTGTTTGTGCAGCCCGTGAGATGACAGGCGGCTTTATTAAACAAATACATCAACACTTTCATCCATTCTAATGATTTCAATTTTACTGACACTAAGTGCTTACCATCAAACGTGATCGAGGATACTAAGTTCGTCATGCAAAATATTTACAATACATTTTCTGTAGTGACAGAGACACGATTAGCGTAACGGTTATCATATTAGGAAATAGACTGGGTGATACGAGTTCAAATCCCTCGCGTTAATGCTATTACGGAGTGGTATACCTGTTAGAGTAGGGAGTGTCAAAGTTTAAGTACGGACATGTATGCCGAAAGGAAACTTGAGATAGTGTAAAAGTACCTGGTACCTCTAAATGAGGTAACCAAGCGAATTGATGGTACTATTTGTAATTTTGTAATTTAACTATTGTAGTTCTTTTGAAAATAACAAAATAAAATTATTCTAATTAATTATTATCTGATAACTTCATTGCAAGTTATTAGATTTTCATTGCCACAGTTGAATGAGTATATTATTAAATTATAAAATGATTTAAGTTAAATTAAAGTAATGAAAAATAACATGATGACATTCATTTAGAAAACATTGAAATAATGTACTATAAACTATTTTTGATTTATTATCTACACTAGAAAATATATGCACCCTCGGGCAAGTATTTAAGTTTTAATAATAAAATATTATATTAAATTAGAAAGGCCTAATGAAACTAAATAAGAATGCAGATAAAAAGATGATACAGAGTGAGGTATAATTAAAAAAAATATAACTTAAACTTACTCTTCCATCACTTCCGTTTTTCATTGCTAAATTTTACTAATTTGACTCTTTAGTTAAAATAGGAAGAAAGAATAAAATTACAGCTATTTCTTCTTGTTAATGATTTCTTTTAAGATTTATCCCGAGATTGTTGCTCATATTCATTAAAATAAAACCAAACAGAAATCAATAATACCAAGTACATATTTTATTAAAATCAATTTTTTTAACATCAAAATCAAATTAACTTTCCTGTTCACACTGGAAAGCATTAATTTGTATATATAAATACAATTGCATGTATTAGTATTTAGATAAGACCAACACTATTAATAATGTAAAACAATTTTATTAATAATTGAGGGTTAAATAAAAATAAAGTCATGGAAAAGTGACATAAATAACAAAGAGAATTGTGACTTGAGTAGTAATATAGTTTTGGTTACAGACAGAAAAATACACAATCTCCATTATAATAAGATATATAAATGAAGTATTTATATTATACTACATCAAATAAATGTCATGCTTTAGTAATAGGTAATACGTACTATTTACTATATCACAATTTTCCTTCAAGCGCCCCCCCCACACACTTTTGGCATACGTGTTAGAGCCGTATCAGTGGATCAAATAGATATATCTGAACATTTTTAGTATTAGATGGAAATACTTGAAACATAAGTAAGTAAAGTCGACGGGCGGCCTAAAGTCGGTATCAGCCAATCAGCGAGGGAGTTATCCCCTTTTCAATAGCGCTAGACCAAGAAGATTGTTTTAGCATCTGAGGTGGAGCGCCACACCTACCATCAGCTCCTTACTTTACTGCACAGATCCTGTGCTACTCATACGCTGAGTTGGCGGGGACCGGTATCGAACTAGGAACCTTGTGGTTACTAGCGAACGCTCTAACCGGCCATCCTTTAGGCTTTTAAGCAAGAGCACTTGTCCTTTCTTTGATAAAGTATCCTTTGGTTATCCTTAGTATTGTAATTTCCTCCTCGATGGTTGTAAACGAACTATGGCAAGAATCAGTGTTTAAGTAGTGAATCAGCCACGCATTATGGCTGTTTGATTGGCGCAGGAGTAAACCAACGTGACCTCGCCTAGTCTATAGATTAAGATGGTGTATTGCAGGACACCTTATATGACAAAATATTCCAACACATATAACAATTCACAAATAATTTATATTAAGAATAGTTAATTGAAGCTCGAGTTCAAATCCTGGACGAGGCTGTTTGTGTTATTACTTTGCGCTAATTCCCCTGGATCTTTTAGTTCTCCCCCCCCCCAGCTAGGAATAAAAAGAAGGACAGCATGAGTTCTTCAGCCTTGTTGAGGTAAACAGTCTAGGAAAAGAAAAACTCTGAATTCAAACCAGCTGTACTCCGTTTAAAATTGACCTTGTGTCACATCCTCTCCATGACAAAGTGGTGGATAAATACATACTTTTATACTTTAAATTTATTTTCGACAGATTTCTAGAGTAAAATCATCAGTAATGATATCATGCAATAACGTGTTAATAAGTTTTCAGTTACAAAGCAACAGTGAAGGGGACATTATTTAACAGCTGTGATATACCATCAACTTCTGTTTTGATGTTGTTGGGACCTTATAATAAGATAGGAAGCACTACTTTCGGAAAAATCTCTTTATATATATATATATATATATATATATATATATATATATATATATATTATTATATATGTGTGTGTGTGTGTGTGTGTGTGTGTGTGTGTGTGTTGTGGAGTTGTTAAGGTCATAAATAAAGCAACCGACTGGTGAAAGTTGATACAATTGTATTGAACAAAGAAAGTAGAATTTACAGAAGGAAGTGAAGTTATGTCCGACAATACAGTCTAGAACTGAATCGCGTCGCTTGTTCCCCAAGCTACAATTGTCTTTGCTACTTATAGTAGTAGTAGGATCATTCCATTGTGTAGATAGATTATATCACCTTTAACAGTAAAATATATATATATATATATATATATATATATATATATAATTATAATAGATATTATGTGTTCGTCTGTCTGTAAATGAAACTATATCACTACTTAAGTCATAATTCCCTTTGTTATTTACGTCACATTCTCCATTCATTTTATTTTTATTTAAACCTCAATTATTAATGAAATTGTTTTACATTATTTAATACCGTGGGGCCTATATTGACACACACACACACACAAATATATATATATATATTATATATATATATATATATATTATATATATATGATATATTATATTGATAATATAGTTTTCTATTTTACGAGTAAAGCGTGCTCACTATCAGTAATAGAACATGTATATTTCAGTTAGATTCGCGAAGTCAACTGAGCATGGTAACAGTCAGTTCTCACCTATGCGATGTTCAAACCAAGAACTAGGTTTGAATCTGCCCTAAAAACAAATCAGATCCTTTTATGAATAAAAACTCAGGCGGTTTGAGATTTGATGAATTGTTTTTAGAAATTCTCTTATTCTAAATTACACGTATCGTAAATTATGCTAAAACTATGAACTAGTGTAACACTTATGATCTAGATTTGATTTGATTTGATATACGGCATATCAACCCAGGTGGGTTATTTAATGCCGGAGATGATGACCTAGACTCACCCTGAATCGAGCATATTATTAATATATAATATATATATATATATTATATATATAACATTTCAAAACACACGAGTTATACTTCACACCTAATGCTTCATTCTAAATCCCAACACATATATATTATATATATATATATATATATATATATATATATATATACACATACACATATATATATTATATATATATATAGGTATGTCCTTTAATACCGGAAATGGTGACCTAGTGTCACCACTGATATATATTATATATAATATATATATATATATATATATATTATATATATCACGATAGCGAACACACACACACACACACACACACACACACACACATATATATATATATATATATATGTGTGTGTGTGTGTCTGTGGTCATGGTGATTTTTCTATGGAAGGAAATGGCTGGAATCGTCAAAGAACTTGTCTCTGATATTCTCTAAACTGTCTCTATTTTTTTTAAGGGGAAAGGCCACGTGGCCAGGGTTAATTACACGTTTCAACTACATGTCATGAAAAACACGCCAACAGTTAAATACACGTCATGTAAATGTCAGCGTGCAAAATAAGCATTTTGTGTGTGGGGTGTGGGGTATAAGGGGGAGACTAGAACCGACACCCCTTTAAAGGGGTCCGTCAATTGGAAATACAGATATGTGTCCCTTTTTTTGACCTTTCTTTTTTATCTAACCAATTTCCCCCAAAAATCTGGAAAAAATGAATGTCACTAGAAAAACTGATTTTGCTACAACCAAATTATTATAAGGTTTCATGTACTCTGTCTTATCAGAATTCACATGGTGGTGGCCAATGTTCCGTTTTACCTTCTCTAGGCTATGTAGCAGAGATTCGGCTTGTGCAAGTGTATTTGCAAGAAGCTCTAGGTCATCTGTATAGTCGTATATATATATGTATATATATATATATATATATATATATATATATATATATATATATATATATTGGGTGGGGGAATATGTGCTTAATTGAAGTCATACCTAATTTGAAAATCAATTAGTTGATAATTAATGAATTAGGCGAATATATCTGTTCAAATGTAAAGCGTAAACAAATAGAGTAAAAGTCATTCTAAAAATTGTCGGCATAGTCATATCAAACAAACTATTTGCGTACTTTTCATATATATATATATATATATATATATTATATATATATATATATATATATATATATACAAAACACGTGTCTGTGGATGACTTATTAATATATGCCCCAAAAACTTAGTAGAGCTCTCTAAAAGGTGATTTAAATTAACTTTCACTGCCAGCATATATCAGTGATCGTCTGCTCACAGACTGGATCTCTCTGGTGATGTAAAATATATAAATAAACGTATGTATTTAATAGTTTAAACACCACCGCCGTTACGGACAGCTGTCAAACGGCCAACAGGTTAAGAAGGTTATGTCAGTCGGAATTCGCTCCTGGCCAAATGTAGTTGTTGTGTCTAGCCACACTGAAAGGGCGTGAAATGCCGAAACCCTGTCCGTGGAAGACTTATTAATTATATATGTATACATATATAGTTTTGTTCCCCTTTCTGTTTCTAATTTGTTTTTGTTGTTTTTTTTATGTTTCTATTGTCTATATTACTATTATTATTGTAATTTTATGATCAATTTTGAATTGTCTTGTAGGATAGCAAGATTTTTACGTTACAATGGTCAGTGAGATGTATCAACCACTTTATTTCAGGAGTGTCGTTCTTTAACAGACAAGCCATTCTATAAATCCTCTGAAGGAGATGGTGATGCTGTGTAGACTGATACCACCAACCACTACTACGACCAAACTACCTGAAAGGACAGGAATGTTTGGACAGTTTTCAATTCCCTGCGTCTCTGGCGCGCGATACGGCATTCAGGGTCGACATTGGTAGGGTTAGGGTTAGGGTTAGGGATACCCCCTCGCAACTGGAATTCTATTCTTGTGTCTTGCCACACTTGAACTTGGTATTCGAAATTGCTTTATTCTCAAAAGTAGATCATTCTAACGTCGTTGCTCTAACAAAAAACCGCTATAATGTGCTTTTTGCTTTGATATGGAAATCTATGCACGTTGTTCTCGCTTGAAACAAAATTAATTCTGTTAAATTAATTTCCCTATGTCGGTTGAGTGTCGCTCGTCGAGTAAGATTCCCGATATTCTAACCGTGTTGAAAGATCGCCACGGCCGCTTTAAGATTTATTGACCCGTTGTCATTTATCAAGTGTTTCTTAAAACGAAACGGAAGTTACGTCACTTGAAAGTGCTTTCAAAACACGCGAAGAAAAGAATTGTTGCGTGTGAGAATCAACCAATCACCGTGAACGATTAGTTTTTGTCACATACAATTAAAGGGCGTGTGTACTTTTGCGGTTAAGATTCTAAGATGGAATGGAAGTCTGAGAGAAATGGAAATTCTAAGATGGAATGGAAGGCGAATTGTCTGAGAATCAGTTTAGAATTACAGGTAGGAAGAACGAAAAAAATGCTGCCATTCTAGATCGGTAAAAACAACGTTACAAATTCGCAGTTTCTTACAAGTGTAACGTGAGTTTTGCAAATTATGCCTAAGGAGTTTGTAACGATTTCGTAACGACATGTAGCTTAATATTGTTGCCGAAGAGTCTTCCGGGCACTATGATAGAAAGGTTATTGCTGCTGGAAATGAATAAGAAATAAGAATTCGGCGGATAAGCAACACTAGATAATCAGGATTACAATCTTTTTCATTTTATTTTGGATGATTAAGACGGTCTGATTTTTTAAACAAAGTGTGTAGCAAGATGATAACGGGTGCACTTTTAAGGAACACATATACAGATTTTGGCAATAAACAATAATCTAAAAAAATATGTTTGGTGTGAGTATCAATAGTACATGTACAGTATACGTAAATGTTTAAGTATTCCTAAATTCCCCTGAGGATAAAAACTTAGTTATCGCCGTGAGATTCGGGACTGGTATTTTAGATTCCACGTTAACTTCAGACCTGCCACTAACCTGTTATTTTAGAAATTATGATACACGTTGCACTTTTTCAATATGAGCAGATTTCATATGCTTATGTAGGCAAGAATTATATATATATATATTATATATATATATATATATATATATCCGTTAAGGTAGTGTGAGCATGAAGTGAACGGCTCCTTTGAATCCATGTCCACGCTACTTTATTATATAAATGCTCTATCCATTATATTGAGCACTTTTTACTTATAAATATAGCACCCATCTTATATATATATATATATATATGTGTGTGTGTGTGTGTGTGTGTGTGTGTTTGTGTGTGTGTGTGTGTAAATATGATCTTGAGGCAAAAAATAATTTAACTAAGTTTCATTGCAGTAAACGCTCAAATTGACGGTCTTGTACTTTGGACACTGGTTGAGGAAGAGAGTGAGTGAGAGAGAGTGAGGAATGAGATACAGAGATAGACAGAAGAGAAACCGACTGACAGACAGAGTAGAGTGGGATAGTTGGGGGGGAGGGGTCTGTTCCAAAAGTCTATATCCAGAGGCAAAAATATATTTAAAATCTCATTGCAGTAAATACACAAAAAACGGCCTTGGAATTTGTCTCACTTGTGTACACACACGCACAGAGAGAGAGAGACAGACAGACAGACAGACAGAGAGGGGAGAGAGAGGGGAGCGAGATAGAGGGGGGGAAAAAGAAGCTATCCCTAAAGTCTATCCACAAAGGCAAAAAAACGTATATTAAAGTTTTATTGCAAGCAATGCTCAAAATGACGGCCTTGGACTTTGTGACCATTGGAGACACACACACCACACACACAGAGAGAGAGAGAGAGAGAGAGAGAGAGAGAGAGAGAGAGAGAGAGAGAGAGAGAGAGATAAATAGATAGATAGATATATAGAAAGAGATCGTCAATTTGAGCCGTTACTGCAATATTTTTTTAATACTTTGCTGCTTCTCTATATGTATATTTACTAACCCCTCCGAATGATCATGATCATCTGCGTAGGCTGCATCTGTAATAGCATGCTGAATATTGCAGGTTTTTTTTGTTTTTTTTTTGTTTTTTTTTTTTTTTTGTCTTTTTAGGGTGAAGCCTGTCTCTTTTTAACGGGATCTAATGACGTTTGAAGTTCGTAGCCTAAGCTTATTATCAATGTATATGATGTTAATGTATCACCTTGTAGGACTCCAGCAAGAACGTCAAATACTTCTGTGTCACCATCAGGTGAACAGCCCATTGCTTAATGGAACATAAAACAATCAAAACGGATATTATTAGGTGTTATTTATAACTAAAGTCTACGGCATTGAAACTTTGAAACAAATAAAAGAAATTACCCGAAAGTGTAAACACAAACGTACAATAAACTCAAATCCCTAACCTCTTGGTATAAAAAACCGTAGATGGATTGACATGCCGTTAAAATCAATCAATCTTCTCCTTTACAAGTTAAGGGTAAATACCGTGTTTCCTCGCAATAAGACCCACCTGCAAAATAAGATCTAGCGTGATTTTTCCGGATGATTTTAATATAATGCCTTCCCTTAAAATAAGCCTCAGCTGAGAGAGATAAACAGATCAAAAATAAGCATTCTTCACAATCCCATCATACAACGCAAACTCGACATTCGCCGAAAATAATCCCTAGTGTTAGATTTCGGGGAAATTTTCGGTCTTATTTTTCGAGGAAATACGGTAGCAGAAAATAATTTTATTCTTAGTATAGCAACCGGTCTTGTATAAGGAAAACAAAATCTGAATTGAACCAGCTGTACTCCACTTAATTGACATTAATTGACCTTGTATGGAAGGGGTTGGGTAAATACAGATTGTATATATGCACTATAAATCAAGAAGAAAGTGTTTGTGTGATCAGAAATGAAGCCACGAGGTAGTCAATGAATACAGTTATCAGATTTGTAATAATATTTCTTTTATTCTTTATATAGACTGAAAATCCCAATATATCTTCATATAAAATACACGTCTGTCTGTCTGTCTGTACGTTTGTATGCGTGTTTGTATGTACAAGCCATAACTTTCTCAGCTGAACAGAGTTGAAATTTGGTTTACAGATTTATCTCGATAAGGCACAACAAATTGATGTAGGTGGGAATATCGTCCGTGATCAGAGTGCAGTCTGAGAGGAGAATGCAGTAAATTTGGCCCAGTTCTATTCATTCAAGGCACTTCACCAAACTTCCTTCAGAGAATCAAAACTTCAGAGAAACCAAACTCAGAAATCCAAACTTCAGAAAAACCAAACTTCAGAGAATCCAAACTTCAGAGAAACCAAACTTCAGAGAACCAAACTTCAGAGAATCCAAACTTCAGAGAAACCAGAGAATCCAAACTTCAGAGAAACCAAACTTCCCAAACTTCAGAGAATCCAAACTTCAGAGAATCCAAACTTCAGAGAATCCAAACTTCAGAGAATCCAAACTTCAGAGAATCCAAACTTCAGAGAATCCAAACTTCAGAGAAAACCAGAACCAAACTTCAGAGAAACCAAACTTCAGAGAAACCAAACTTCAGAGAATCCAAACTTCAGAGAACCAAACTTCAGAGAAACCAAAACTTCAGAGAAACCAAACTTCAGAGAATCCAACTTCAGAGAAACCTTCAGAGAATCCAAACTTCAGAGAATCCAAACTTCAGAGAAACCAAACTTCATACAAACAAACAAGCGCGTTTAATGCTTGATGTTTGTGACTTTGATAAACTATTTTTCTGGCACCTCTGTCTGTCTGTCTGTCTGTCTGTCTGTCTGTCCTGTCTGCCTGCCTGCCTGACTGTCTGTGTGTATGTCCAGGGGATGCGAAACAAAGCCCTGTACCAAGACCAAACAAATCTTTTCTAGGATGGAATTTTACGAGGAATCCAGTGATGGTATTTATATTTATCCCTGAATTCATTTGGGTCACCAAGGAACAAATTTCTGGCTGTGGCTGGAGAGAATAGGAAAATAAAAAGAAAATAGATAAAGAAGAATAACTCCAATAAATTTACTAATTTATTGAATTTCCATTTGGACCATTCTGTTCATTCGGAATATTTACATGAATGAAAAGAGGTGTTGTTATTCAATGGGTGACCAATATAAGATTTGGAAAGTCTATACTTAAATTCATACTATCTTATGACATTTAAAAGTGTATTAAATGTACTAGTACAAAATACAAAACGCCCCGCGGGTGATGTAAAAATAGATTTTTGAAACATATTGCCTGAGGGATGGGAGTAAAAATTCAATGTCAGCGAGTTTGTACCCTAAGTAAGTAAAATCATCAAAATCATTAAAGGATTAAAAATAAAACAATTTGAAATGTAAACTTTAAATATGTATTAAAATAAAACAAACTATATATAATATATAATACCAGTCATGTATTTATTAAAACTTGTTTTAAAAAACAATGAGGACTGTCTAATGTTGCATGTTCAAATTTTCAGTGTATTTATTCTGTTATGACGATTTTGGGTAATGTGACATAAGCAGTGACGTAATTTTTATTACAGACAAAAATCGGAAGAAATCTCCATTATTAATAGATACTATTCTAGATATACCACAGTATTAAAGTTTGGTTATTACACTTATTCTTTTTTCTTTCTTTCTTTCCTTATCATATATTCATTATGTTCGATGGAAATAGATTAGCGTTATTGGTTCCGCGCACACGCCTCCTCTCTCTATCATTCTTCTACTTTTTTCTTTCTTTCTTTCTTTGTTATTATTTTTTCTATGTAGCATGTCCTTTTTCTTCCCTTTCTTTATAATAAAAACAGAATGGTCCGTTATTTAGCTAAGCTGACGAGACTCATAAGATATAAGAATTCATCAGATAATTAACTCCAGATAATCACGATTTACATTGAATTTTAGACGATGTGAACGGTCTCATTTTTAACAAGAGGGTGTTCGCAAGTTATTAACGGTCGTACTTTTAAGGAACACGAGTATTGATATATAGATAAATGATGATATATATAAGTGCTGCTATTTGTGAGCAATATGAGATTTGAAAAGTGTCTGCTTAAATTTATATTATAAAACCCGGGCAAGGCTGGATACATACAGCTAGAGATATAATATTTCTTCATTCATTCGTTTTAGAGAATTTAGACTTTTGTGTTTAAAAAAAAGTTATATTGTATAGGATCAGTTCATTTTTATAAGTTAGTTTCTCAATGGAATTACTGTGAAGTTACACACAAAGAGACCCATTCAGAATTTGAACTTTGCTCACTTACGAGAACCGTTACGCTATCCGCATTTCTATAGTAAGAACATTAGCAATACATTTCAATCTAATAGTTCTATAATTTCAGTCACGGTTGCCTTATTTTTCTAACGTGTGATAACCCGTTGCATTCTGTATATTTCACTATTAATATCACTAACAAGCATTTAAGTTTTAATGTAATAGAATATTATATTAAATTAGAAAGACCAACGAAACTACCCATTTATGGTTAAATAGAAAACATGAGTTGATAAACAAAATTGTATTATGCACTAAGAATGAATTTATTTCACAACTTTGTTGGCATTAAATGACCCACCGAGGTTGATATGCCGTAAAACAAAACAAAACAAAACAAACCAACGAAACTAGACAAAAACGCATATTAAAAAATGACTTTTATTTCTATTTTTATTTTATTTAGTTTCTACATTATTAATTACTAACTATTGCGTTAAAATTATTTGAAACAGAGCGGGTATATTATTTCTCTGAATGTTTGAGATGAGGCTTGATGATTAGTATTATCTGCGTTTTGGACTCATGGCCTAGTGGATAAAGGAGTTAGGTTAAGACAGTTCTAAGTGACATCTCTGATCTAGGGCAGCAGTAACACAGAATAATAATTAACACAGCTTAATGCCTCTACCCCAGCTATGGTTAGCGGAATGAGAACAGGATACCCCTGTGGATTGAAGAAAGGGTTAGGTTCAAAGTTCCGTGATGGCTCCCGATTACGACAAGAGTCTGAAAAGAAGGTTCCCGAGTCCGAGAAGGTTCTCGAATCCGACAAGAAATACCTGAAGAAGGCCGGGGGAATATCGGCCGAAACGTTGTACAGATAACAATGAAGATGAGGACAATAGTCCGAATAACGCAGATAATACTAGAGCGGGTATAATCGAAGAATAGAATAGCTTTGACATAAGCTCTTCCCATTACTCTTGGCTTTCATTGCTAAACTTTCCTAATTTAAGTATTTAAATAAATTAGACCTGAAATAATACAATTACAGTTATTTCTTTTTGTTATGGATTTCTTTCGAAATTTATCATAGGGGATTTTTCTCATATTTATTAAAATAAAACAAACAAGAAGAAATAAAAAAAAAAACAAAATATTCATTATAATCAATTTTTTTAAGTGCAATATGCAAATCAGCCTTCTTGTTCACACTGTAAACCACAATGTGGTTTGGTTTGTTTTACGGCACATCAACCTCAGTGGGTCATTTAAGGCCGATAACGTTTTTAAATATAGTTTTTAAATAAAGCCATTCTAAATGGATACTCAATGTTTTTTATAAATACATTTTTCTATTTAACCCAATGATGGGACCCTAAGAGGTCACTATGTGGTTGTATATATAAATACAATTGGATATTATTAGTTAAGCCTAACAATATCTATAATTTGAAACAATACTTTTAAATGAAAATAAAATTATGGGGAATATGACGTAACACTTGAATCTCGTCCTAGAACGACGGTTTGTATGCTAAACTCGCAGACCGTTATTCCCCGTAATGAGTTCGATCCTACTTAAATCCTCAACTCGTGTAGCCTTGTGTCTGACTAATCCAAGGTTAGTATATGGGGTGAAGCGCATTATTTAATAGTTACCATCGTAGGAAATGGACACTGCGAGACGAGTTCAAATCCCAGACGAGGCTGTTTACATTTTACATAGAGCTTATGTCATTCGAAAGGTATAAATCTAACTATTTTCCCTCCAGCTAGGGGTAAATAGTTGGGCAGACTTGGCTCTTTAAACTTGGGTAGGCAACCAGTCTAGGAGAATGAAAACTCGGAATTCAAACCTGTTAAACTAAGAAATTGACCCAGTGTCGCACCCTGCTCGCGTGGAAGGTTGGTAAATATATATATCTTAGCTTGCTTCGTGACTAAAGTATTTGCATATTTAAAGACAATATTTCGAATGCCGATTTTCTAGGTGTATAAACCTTCCCCGTTTGCAAGGTGACGCAACACAATCTTCCTATCTTAAGTTTATTCTGTTTGGCCTTATTCCATTTAAGATAAAAGTCAAAAGTAGTCGGGATGGGCTAAATTCGGTATCAGCCAATCAGCGAGGGAGTCTATTCCCTTTTCACTAACGCTAGACCAAGGAGATCGTTATTACGTCTGAGGTGGATCGCGACACCTACCATCGGTTCCTTACTTTACTGTACAGATCCCTGTGCTACACATACGCTGAGTTACCGAGGGCCGGTATCGAACTAGGAACCTTGTGGTTTCTAGCCGAATGCTCTACCGACTGAGCTAACCTGGCCCTAACTTTCGGTAAATATAGAACAAAAACTAGAAAGAAGATCTGATATATCACATCTAATCTGAATGGTGACATCCGATTGAGACAAAGAAACTAATGTTTCTTTCTTACGTCCTTTTGGGGGAGAGATAAAGATATTTGATACGAGATAAAATCAATTTTAGAAAATCACTAAACACTAAAAATGATTGGATTTGATAAAAGTAAAAATGGAAGGTTCAATAAGGACATTTGCTTGAAATGAAAAATCTTTCTCTTTCAAGACTGAAAATCAGTTCACTTTATCTTGTGAACTGATTTTCTTTTCTTTCTTTCTTTCTTTCTTTCTTTCTTTCTTTCTTTCTTTCTTTCTTCACGGTTGATCACTTTTGTTTATTTCCATTACTTTTTCCTTTCTTTCTTTTCTTTCTTTCTTTCTTTCTTTTCTTCACTTTTCTTTCTTTAATTATTTCTTTCTTTCTCTTTCTTTTCTTTTCAGCTGGTCTCTTGTTTATTTCCATTACTTTTTCTTTCTTTCTTTCTTTTTTCTTTCTTTTTTTCTTTCTTTTCTTCTCTTTTCTTTCTTTTATTCTTTCTTTCTTTCTTTCTTTTCTTTTCTTTACAATTAATCTATTCTATTTATTCCATTGATTTTTGCCTTTTTTCAGTTCAATAAATCTGATATTTTGAACTTCTTTCTTTTTTCTTTATAGATCATTCATTTTATGCAGAAGACCTTTTTGTTTTATTCATTCTTTGTGGTTACTCAATTTTTTTAAATACATTCTTTTAGAAGTCATTTTGTTCTAGTTAATCCATAAATAGGATCTTTACAGGTAATACCACTCCAGGTCAGAGTGGACCTGGGAGTAATGGTGATCAAGGGTACTCCACATTCCCCAGAGCTCCAGAATTGTAGCCTCAACATTAGAGTTTAACGTTATACCCAGGACATTAAGACCCTCAGTCACTGCCTTCTAGCACATATGATAAAAATGGGTTGGAGGGTTCGGACAATTATATAGGTGCTCGGGTTTGACATGACCAGCCGATTGATTCGGGGGGGGGGGGCTCTCCAAACTCATCTAGCCTGATCTTTGCATTACCTGCGGGATTGTTTGCAAGTGACTGACTAGATTGAAGTGTCACGAGAGGCACAAACACAAGTAAAAAAAAAAAAAAGAATTGACGATGTAAATTGATGGATCCTCATACGTCGAAATCGATGGGAGAGTCCATGAGGGGGTCGGGTTAGCTCAGTCGTAGAGCGTTCGGCTAGAAACCGCAAGGTTTTTAGTTCGATACCGGCCCTCGCCAATTCAGCGTATGAGTAGCACAGGGATCTGTGCCGTAAAGTAAGGAGCTGATGGTAGGTATGGCGCTCCACCTCAGACGCAAAAAACAATCTCCTTGGTCTAGCGCTAGTGAAAAGAAGATAGACTCCTTCGCTGATTGGCTGATACCGACTTTAGGCCGCCCCGACGACTTTACTATATATATATATATATATATATATATATATATATATATATATATATAGTAGTTAGGGTAGAGAAGACATAAAATCTACGGTGCTTTGTAACAGTCAGTTTCTGACCTATGCGATTTTCAAACCAATTGATATATATATATATATATATATATATATATATATATACCGTAACCAATCAATATATATATAAGTGTGTGTGTATGTGTATTAGTGTAATACTGCACAAAAACGGCACACTATAGTGAGATTTTTGTTAGAGCAATGCACTTGAATTGCTCCAAATAGTGGAATAAAGCTGATAATGTTTGTCTATGTGAGAAAACTCTTAAATAAAATCCAGTATATATCTGTACTTAATCGGACAGTCTGGTCTCTGTAAAAAAAAATGTCCGTGATGATTGCCGAATCTAAATAAAGTTTTAAGTGCTTGGCCAAAACAGTAACTTTAAAGAATGACAGGACTTCATTGGGTTTTTCATTTGGGTAAACAATGTTTGTTTGCCCAGAATGACAACACTGATGTGTTACCCTGGACTAACCCTTCATAGACGACACTTTACGAAAGTAAAAATCAGTTTCCCTATTTAAATAAAAGATAAAAAAGCGGGTAACATGGACCAGTTGGACAAGTTGACCGGCTGATTAGAATAGAATTGAAGACAGACAATCCCCACCCCACCACGCTTCTTCTTCTTCTTCTTTCTTCTTCTTCTTCTTCTTCTTCTTCTTCTTCTTCTTCTTCTTCTTCTTCCTTTGACTTCCAACTGTCAGATCTGTCTTGTTCAACCTTCAAACGGTCAACTAAAATCAGAATGTTAAGAGAATTGAAATACAAAAAGAATAACGAGAAAAGAAAATACATCAAATTTACAGATATTCAAAAATTGGACCAAAATAAAAAATCCCTTCATACACATAAAATTAGATTTTACTCGTACACACAAGTGCGGCTTGTTTAAATATGACGACAACAACAACAACAACAACAACAACAACAATAATAATAATAATAATAATAATAATAATAAATAATTTGGACCCTGCTATAGAATTGAAAAAGCTGTAGAATATGAGGTTGAAAGTGATATCAATAGTAGTTGGAGCACTTGGAACGGTCCCCCAAAAGCTTATAAAAGATACTAAAGGAACTGAAAATCAGAGGAAGAATTGCGACCATCCAGACAACAGCATTGTTGAAATCGGCTAGAATACTCAGAAAGAAAAACAATTATATGGATACTTTAAACGACAAATTCGGGAGGTTGCACGTGAAAATACTGTGGAATATGAAGGTGAAAGTGATACCAATTCTGGTTGGTGCACTAGGAATGGTCCCCAAAAGTTTATAAAACAGACTGGATGAGTTAAAAATCGGAGGAAGACTATCCAGAAAAAAGGATTGGTAAGATTGACTAGAAGAGCTCTGCAGACCTGAGGAGACTTGTTGTCACACAAGCTCCAGTGAAAGACTACCAGTTAAAACCGGTAGGAAACGCTCAACAAGGAGGGAAATAATAATAACACTACAAACAATTTTGAGTACTCAAAATGGGATCCGATAACAAAAAGACATGAAAGAGTAATAGACCAATAAAAATTAAGAATGAAAGAGATACTAGTTTATATAAGTCAATAATACTTAACGTAAAGCTTTATTTAAACACTAAATAACTAAGGGAAGATAAAAGAAAGCAACAACGAAACTGAATAAAACTAAATACGTAGTGAAATGATTGGAATCTACAATACATTCATTGATAAGGAATCATAAATGATTTGAAGAGGAAAGAGAAGAATGTGTGTAAAAGTAATTCGCTCCTGTGACCCAGTGACCTTCAAAATGAGAAAATGTTTGTCACATTTATTCCCAGAATTTGTGAATCGATCATTCGTCACAGCTGTGAACCAAATTATTTCCATCACAAAAAAGGGCAAAGGTCATTAAAGATGCTAATCTGTTGATTTAATTAAAATAATTCAGGAAAATAATCATCAAGATATTTAGAAAATGTTTGGAGTATCAGAGATGAGACAATAAACTATGGATTAAGCGGATGCAACAAACTAACACAACAAGAATACTACGCTAGGCACAACCTGGACATGGTTAAGCAGAGGAACCTCAAGAGAGAAACCGAGTCACTAATACCGTATTTGACGGCATATAAAACGCACTTTTTTTTCAAAATTTTGGCTAAAAAAATTGCCATACGTTTTATCTATATAGGTGAACTTTGAGACATCCCGTAGGCCTTATTATTATTATTATTATTATTATTATTATTATTTATCCTTTTGAGTTTTCACATCAGTGTTAGCTATGGTCTTTCACTGGAGTCTGAGTGACAGCAAGTTCTTCAGGTCTCCAGAACTCTTCTGAGTATTCTGGCAGATTGAAGCAGTGCAGTGTTCTGGATGGTATCAATTCTTCCTCTGATTTCCAGACTTTCCAAACCCTTTTCCAATCCTTTTGCGACCGTTCCAAGTGCACCAACTACAATTGTTATAACTTTGACTTTCATATTCCAGAACTTTTAGTTCTCTGGCAAGGTCCAGATATTTGTCCATTTTTTCATTTTCCTTTATATCCCTGTGATCTGCTGGAACTGCAAATCACCAGTTGACAAGTTCTTTCTTTTTTGTTAATCAACACTAGGGGTCTTCTTCTGGGAAAAGGTGATCGTTTTTATATCATTTATTATTATTATTATTATTATTATTATTATTATTATTATTATTATTATTATTATTATTATTATTATTATTATTATTATTTTTCTGCATTGAGATGTCTTGTGTATGCTTATTTCTTGCCTGTACTGCCAAATTGCTTTTATACAGCTATATTTCTACTTGTGTAATGCATAGCTAACTGTTTTCAACAATATATGCTTAAATACACTAAAAACTTTTTTCTGAATCTGACCTGCTGAAATGGGGGTGCGTCTTATATGCCCCTGCGTCGTATATGCCGTCAAATACGACAATTGCTACACAAAACAATGACATAAGAACAAATTCTATCAATGCAAAAAATAGATAAGACACAACAAACAGCAAATGTAGGGTGTGTGATGACAGACATGAGACAATAAACCATGTATTAGCAAACTAGCACAACGAGAATACAAGGCTAGGTACAGTTGGGTTGCAAAGGTGATCTTCTGAGAATTGCACAAAAAAACTAAATTTTAACCCAATAAAATGATATATGCATAAACCAGAATCTGTTATGAGAAGGAAAGATATATAATTTTCTGGGACTTTGAGATACAGAAGGATCACCTTATACTAGCCAGAAGACCGACTTAGTATTGATTAACTAGAAAAATAGAACTTGTCAACTGGTAGATTTTGCAGTTCCAGCAGATCACAAGGTGAAGATGAAAGAAAACGGAAAGATAGACAAATACCTGGAGCTTGCTAGAGAACTGAAAAAACTGTGGGTGAAAGTGATACCTATTGTAGTTGGTGCACTTGGAATGGTCCCAAAAGCTTAGAAAACAGACTAGAGGAACTGGAAATCAGTGGAAGAATTGAGACCATCTAGACAACTAGATTGTTGAAATCGGCTAGAATACTCAGAAGAGTTCTGGAGATTTGAGGAGACTTGCTGTCAATCAGACTTCAGTGAACCACCGGCTAAGGCAGGTGGGAAAATAGTGAAGATAGATCAAATCCAACAGAATAGCAAGTGTAGGATATGTGGAGACATGAAATGTTTAACTATGTAATAAGCGAATGTATCAAACTAGGACATAGAGAGTACAAGACAAGGTACGACTGTTTTCTTCTTAGCTGAAGGGAGAACAGTTGAATTCCTGCCTTTACCAAGTGCACTTGTGTGAAATAAAACGCAAACAGCCTGGTCCAGAATCTGAACTCGGGTCACCGAATTCCGTTTCCTACGACAATAACCGTTACACTTCATTCGAAGACACAGAAGATATATTCAGACGTTTTAAAAGTTGTCTGATCTGCCAACGAATTCAAATTTTGCTAAATAATTGACTCAGATATTTTGAAAGAAAATCACAATAACTTTTCATGGATAATATATGCATTTACCCAACCCGTTCACCACAAGCAGGATGTGACACAATATAAGTTTTTCAGCTGGTTTGAATTCATAGTTTTATTTCTCCTAATCTGGTTACCTTACTTAGTCTAAAGAACCAAGTCTGCCCTACTATTTTATTCTCTAGAGGGAGAAGAGATTTATTCATACCTTTCCGAAGAGTATTAGCGCGAAGTGAAGCAGTTATATACAAGGTGTGTCAAAAAGTATCGAGATTTTTTGTAATTTTTGACACACCTTGGATCGACAAATCCATTTCCTACAATTCTAACTATTATAACACGCACCTCCACATATATAATAGATATTATTAATGTGTATGGTTGGCACTAGTATACTAGAAAAAGTAGTAGTAATCCAACGTACAGTGTTATTAGAAGAGTGCTCAATATCTGTGATAGAGCGTTGATAGTTGAATGACGTGACAAATAAAAGGTTTAGCTTTTATTCATTTATTCATCAGGTAAAGGAAATGGTTTCGTTTACCTGATGAATGCTTTAGCAGGAAACCATTGGTAGTAATATCGTTCCAAATAAATGAATAAAAGCTAAACCTTTTATTTGTCACTTCATTCAACTATATATAATAGATATATATGTAAGGGGAAAAGCTGAACATAGTTGAATGCATACCTTTCCCAATGGTATGGCGTCCCATCGTGGCGAAATGGATAGCAAGACTAATTACTACAGAAATGCGAGTTTCATCCTTGCTGGATACCCACACCTTGGGACTTGGCGTCACATCGTTGGATGCCACATACTTGCGACCTAGTGTTACATCAGGCTGGAGGAATATTTACCTTCCCCAATGGTATTAGCGGTATGAGAGAAGCAAGCAGCCTCGTCCACGATTTGAACTCGGATTACGATGTCAATTTCGATAACTGTTAGTCACTGAGCGCCACAATAATAGATATATGTAAGAAAAAGAGTTGGAAAGAGAGAAACCAAATATACATATACATTACCTCTTCTTCCCCCCCTCCCACTTTTTTGTTTCCTTTCAACCAAATTTCCCACCAGATAACGAATCGACCTTTTATAAGTGGCGATATTCAGTCACTTCTTAAAGATATGAAAACCCGCAGATTTTTCTTGCAAAACTTGAACGTTAATTGCAAAACAACTGGCCGAATTTACAGTCGTCTGTTACCCAGATGCACGTATACTTCATTCCTAATATTTTCTTCTTCTTCTTCTTCTTTTCTTCTTCTTCTTCTTCTTCTTCTTCTTCTTCTTCTTCTTCTTCTTCGTTTTTAATCTTCTTTCTTCTTCTTTTCTTCTTCTTCTTTCTTCTTCTTCTTCTTCTTCGTTTTTTCATCTTCTTCTTCCTCGTTTTTCATCTTCTTCTTCTTCTTCTTCTTCTTCGTTTTTCTTCTTCTTCTTTCTGATTTCACTCAACCGAAAAGACCCCTCAACCTTGAAATCGCATTTTCTCTTTTCTTCTTCTTCTTCTTCTTCTTCTTCTTCTTTTCTTCTTCTTCTTCTTCTTTTCTTCTTCTTCTTCTTCTTCTTCTTTCTTTCTTCAAACTGTAAACTCGCCTTCTTTTTCTCACTAACACACTACAAACATTTGACCGCTTTTTCAACCAAAGTTATTTCAATATCTTTATAGATACTAGCACAATAACATATGACACCAATAGAGGCGTTTGTAACATAATGGTTATCGTCGCTGAAAAACGGTGCCAATGATCCGAGTTCAAATCTTGTAAGAGGCTTCGTATTATTTGGATTATTCGGACTATTGTCCTCATCTTTATTATTATATACACAACGTTTCGGTTGATATTCCTTCCGGTCTTGTTCAGGTGTTTTATGTCGAACTCTGGAACCTTCTCGAACTTGAGAACCTTCTTGTCGAACCCGGGCGGGAGTCTGCACGGAACTTCGAACCGAACCCTTTATTCAATCCACCAGGATAGACTGTTCTCATTCCGTTAACCATGACCGGGTACAAGTGTTAAGCTATGTTAAGTACTCTATGTTATTATCGCCCTTGGCTAGTATTGAACCTACAACCTTGTCGCTTTGATCTGTATTGACTCAATCATTATATCTGTTGCGCCATGTGTCCAAGTAGACATCTCTAGATTGTAGGTTCAATCCTTTCCAAGGGTGATAATAACATAGAATACTTAACATAACTTAACAATTGTATTCGGTCATTGTTAACAGTCTACCCCGGTGGATTGAGAAACAGCTAAAAAGGCCAGAGAGCACATCGACCGAAATGTTGTGTATATAACAATAAAGATGAGGATGAATAATCCAAATAATAGAAATTATCAAACCTCATCTCAAAAATTCAGAGAAGTTGTAAGAGGCAGTTTGTGTTTCATTGTACGCTTATGAGTTTGTGATCAGAGTTGGTTGAACATATTAGTTCCGCGCTCGAACAATTTACGACGAAAATGAAAGGATAAGAATATCTTAGTTTTTTGGTTTTATAGATCTGGTTTGCATATCCCCCCCCCCGACCAACCAATAAAAAAAAATCCCCAGCGGGTCAAATAGAGGAGTTTTCTAATTGATTCACTCGCGGAAATATCGCCCAATGAAAATATGCACTAAAAATAAAGCAAATAAAGACTAAAATTGTATATCTTCGAATTTTAGAGATGAGGTTTGATAATTAGATTTATTTTTATTATTCGAACTATTGTCCTCATCTTCATTGTTATCTGTACAACATTTCGGCTGATGTGCCCTTCCGGAGCCAGGATCTCTCGGATACTCAGGGCAGTGTGGGCAGGTGCGTTGTCATGGTGAAGCACCCACGAGTTGTCCTGCCACTTCACTCGCCTCTTCTCGCACACTGAACGAAGCAAACGCTACAGTATCACTTAGTAGACATGCTGGTTGATCGTCTGTCCCTGGGACAAGAACTCGAAGTTGACGATGCCACTCACATCGAACTTTTCTGATATACCTCGTTTTGATTTCATTGCATGAAGTTTCGCTTTCATCATGTAGCGAATATTTTGATTTATTTTTACGTGACACTGAAATGAACAATTTTTCTAATTATTAGAAAAGTTAATAAATGTAATAGTTATTAAATGTATTAGTTAATAAATATTATTAAAAGTAAATTTAAATTTAAATTCAAATTAATTAAATTGATAAAAATATAAGAAATTAATAAAATATAATATAATAAATATTATATTAAATTATAATATATATATATATATATATATATATATATATAATATATATATATATATATTATATATATATATATATATATATATATATATATATATATATATATATATATATATATATATATATATATATATATATATATATAATTAATATAAGAAATTAATTAATTAATTTAATTTTAATTTTATAAATTTTAATTTTTAATATTCTAATTAGTTAATAAATATTTTAATATTATTAATTTTAACTAATGAATTAATTAATTAATTTAATTAATGTATTAATGTATTAATTTTAATTAATATTTTAATATTTTAATAATCAGTAAAATCATATTAGTTAAATGTATTAGTTAATAAATGTCTAGATCTATAACATAGTCACATAAATAATGGCGCAGTATAAACTAGGCAACTCCTCTTAAAATGTCGTAAGTGTTAGATCAACTTTCCAATTATGTTGCACACAACAGTATATAGAGAGATGGAATTTAACACTAAAATGCATATAAAAACGTTGAAGTTTTTTTTCTTTTCTGTTTTTTAAATACCTGGTTGGCAACCTTCCGTCTATTTTAGACATTTTTTTTTTTAGTTTTTTTTTACTTACAGCTACGTGAGTGGCTTAACAGACCGATCCTTGAATGGCAGTCTCTGGTGCAGTGATTGCAAACAAAAGGTGATGCTTTATGTAGGTGTTGGGGGTGTTGTTGTCTCTCCTTCCTTTTAGCTCTCTTTTCCGTGTCGGCTTCTTTCCTCTCTTTTTCACTCCTTTTCGTTCCTTGTTTGATGATGAGGCGCCAGGTCGCACGGTCTTCTGCACAAGCCTCCCACGTGTTTATGTCGATGTGACATGTCTTCATATCTCTCTTGCAGACATCTTTGATGCGTATGCGTGGTCTCCCTGCAGGCAGGGTACCCTCCACTAGTTCACCAAGAATATTTCATACATTTTGCTTCTATAACTTGAGTAAGACCCGTGAGATTTTCTAAAAGATTCAATTCACCCCATAACCGAAATAATTGCCCCCCCCCCCATGATCACTCGACAACCGACAGGGGGGGGGATTGCAACCACTGATCGTTTTAATTAGAATTATTTGCTCAGCTTGAATTTTCTTTACGACAATTTACAAAATTGTAACAAAAAAGACAAAAATTGAATTAATCAGTATGGGTGCCTACCGTAGCGTGAGAATTATTCAAGTTTGTCTCGCGAACCAGTTCACCAGCGTCAGAAGTCCGATCCTCGCGTAATAAAGAAAGAAAAAGAAGAATGATTTGCCGTGGGGTGGGGGGAGTAGACTTGTCTCGCAGACCAATGCGAGCAATGATTCGATCATTGCTGGATGCTTCACACTCAGAACCTTGTACCAGACTAGGCTCAGCCTGTACGGATCGAGCATTATACAGTGAAAGTTTCAAATCTGACGAACTGTGAGATCCACTAAGTCACTGCATTCATTTTGACGTTAGATAATACTAGACAATTCGTGAATCCATTCGATTCCGACTGAAACAGTGATCCATTGATGATCCTATTTAGGAAGACCTGAAGGATTTTAATTAACATTTATATCATATTAGAAGCGGCTACCCAGCGTCGATTGGGTTGAGGAGGAACAACAAAAAATAACTCATGCATTGATTTGTTTACTTTTGAGATTTACGAATGCAGAACACTTTTAAGAAGAATTTCAATGCTATTTCTATGTATATTTTAATTTTGAAATATCTTCGAATATAAATCAAATCTTCATAATTTTTGCACAAAAAGCAAGAACTGGTGATATTTAATGTGTGTATAAAATTACTGAGTTGCACAGGGATCAGTACGGTAGAGTAAGGAGCTGATGGTAGGTGTGGCACTCCACCCCAGACGCAAAAACAATATCCTTAGTCTAGCGCTAGTGAAAAGGGGATAGACTCCCTCTCTGATTGGCTGATACCGACTTTAGGCCACCCCGACGACTCTTTACATATATATTTACTATGTTGCTAATTGTTTTATTTTTGTAGTCTCATCCGGACATACATACACATACACCGACTGCCCTTTATATATGGATAAGATAAACTAGTGAAAATATGCGCCCTCCGGGGTAGTATGCACAGTAGTATAAAGGTTTGCACTGATATGTGCTAGTTCTCACTGATATAGAAATGATTGACTGGGTGAGTAGCGCCAGCGAAAAGGGGATATATTCTCACGCTGTCCGGCTGATACCGACAATAGGTCACTCCGTCTACTTTACTTTTACTTTTGATATTCAAAGACATGCTAGAAGGCGGTGGGTGAGGGTCTTAATGTCCCTGGCATGACATTAAACTATATCTGATGAGGAAGTTCTAATTCTGGAGCACTGGGGAGTGTCAAGTGCCCCTACATCCCCATTACTTTGAGGTTCACTGTGACCCGGATGTTGTGGGGATTGTTTGAGTTTCATCTATGGGTTAGATAGAAGGAAAATTGAGTCTTAAAAAGTGATTTTAAAATATTGAATACCAATCAAGTATAAATAGAACAAAACGTCATCGGCATAAAATAACCCAACTAGGGTTGATATGCCGTAAAATCCACCAAACCAAATCGAAATAGTATTATCTGCGTTATTCGGACTATTGTCATCATTTTTATTGTTATTTGTACAACATTTCGGCCGATATACCCTCCGGCCTTCTTCAGGTATTTCTTGTCGGACTCGGGAAACTTCTCGGACTCGGGAACATTCTTTTCGAACTCGGGAACTTCCTTGTCATAATCGGGAGCCATCACGGAACTTCGAACTTAACCCTTTATTCAGTCCACGGGAGTATCCTGTTCTCATTCCGCTAACCATAGCTGGGGTAGGAGTTGTGTTAATTATTATTCTATGTTACTGCCGCTACTCAGGATTGAACCCGGAATCCAGAGATAACTGTCACTTAGAACTGTCTTAACCTAACTCCTTTATCCACTAGGCCATGTGTCCAATTGGACAATTCAGTATGAATTTTGGGAACTTATAAACCTAAATAACAATAAAGATGAGGACAATAGTCCGAATAACGCAGATAATACTAATCATCAAGCCTCATCTGAAACCTTCAGAGAAATAGCAAATCTAAATAATACAGTGGCCTTGATCCATACTCCGTTTGGTCCAAAATTATTGAGTTGAAAACTTTTTATTTCTAAATTCGCTTTATTTGGGCATAACATTTATTTGTCTGTTCGTTTTCTCTGCAAAAATTTTCTTTTACACGAAATGACAAATCGTGTTGACTTGAAGCGCCATTGGATTTATTTGCTATATTTGACATAGAAATGTAAACATCGTTGCTCGTAGAAAGATACGATATATATATATATATATATATATATATATATATATATATATATATATCGAAGTCCTGTGTCTTTACGAAAGGAAGAAGCCTAATAAATCCAAAAGTTGGCATGAGAACCGCGTCTCGCCCACGTTTTGTACAAAAGGCGGAAAAGAAGAAGAAGAAGAAGAAGAAGAAGAAGAAGAAGAAGAACAACAACAACAACAACAACAACAACAACATAATAGAAATGAATATATTATTATTAAAAAAATACTGACCTTTCAAAGTTGACAAATCATCTAAAATTTTTTAGATGGCGCATTGTAAATCCTTATCCATATATTAACTTATGTATTAATATTGTGTTACGTCTTGTCGTCACCTCAGATAAATAATGGACTATTCTGTTTTGATTGTGACGAAGAAAGGGAAGAAAAAGAACATGCTACACATCAGAAAGAAAATATAAGAAAAATGAAAGAAAGAGAGAGAAATAAATGGAGAGAGAGAGAGAGAGAGAGAGAGAGAGAGAGAGTGTGGAAGCGATAATGCTAATCCGATGTCTTGACTTACGGTCAAGTCACTATGAAAGTATCGGTTCCCTCTAGATTACTGAAGTTGAGCAGCGATGAGCTTGTTAATAACTTAGATGGGTAACTACTTAAGCAAAAGCAGTCACCATAAGAAACTCGAGGCCCTGTGTGCTATAAAACAAAGCTTAGTAATAGATCGCTAATCAGACGCGTATTATCTGTTTTAATGGAATAAGATGGAATGATAGAAGAGAGGAAAAATAATGAAAGAGACAGAGACAGAGAGAGCGAGAGAGAGCGAGAGACAGAGAGAGAGAGAGAGAGAGAGAGAGAGAGAGAGAGAGAGAGAGAGAGAGAGAGAGAGAGAGATTAAATTAAGATTATTATACATTTTACAAAAGGAAGTATTTTGCAATAGCTCTTAAGTATACATATCAAACGTTGTAATAGTTAAGCTAGTTTTATCAGCGAGCTGAACATTTGTAAGTTGAAAAACTTGATTAACATATTCAAATATATATGTTATCATACAACAATTAGACATACAAAGTATCATAAAAAAAACTATCAAACTATAATTTATTTTGATTCAAAAATTACTTTAAAAATTATGTGCAAATTTCACATGGTTTGTACTTCTAATCAACCAAAAATATGATGACCGACCTCTGTTCAAGTTTAGAGCACTCTGTTTGATTTGTCGCCATTTTAAATAGCCTCAAGACAAATATTTTTGCGGGGTTATAATAATGTTTGATTGAAGCTAATTCAAAATAATACAGAATTTACATTAATGTAAAAAAATCCTGAAAAAAAAAACTTTGATTATTTCAAAATAATTCTCTTCATTTATTGAATGACCTTCGTATTAAGGATTGTTGTTTGAAGTTATAATTGTTTGTAAATGATTATTATCATTATTTACTTGAAACCATACACATTTAAAGAAAAAAGACTGACTTCGGCATTAAACAACCCAATAAGTATTGACATGCCGTGAGACCAACCAACCAACCAGCATGTGACGCAGTGGCTAAAGTGTTGGACTACGGTATCGTTGTAAGCTAGTTCGAACTTCAGTCACGCTATTACGTTTACTTTTGGACTAATACTCTTGTGAAAGGTATGAACTCCCTCACAGCCCAGCTATGTGTTAAATAGTGCCAGTACTGTTCTTCGGCAAGAATATCCATGGTATTGAATAATCAACGAATGTTGATATGTCATTTAAAAGAATGGACACATGGCCTAGTGGATAAAGGAGTTAGGTTAAAGACAGTTCTAAGTGACAGTTATCTCTGGACTGTAGGTTCAATCCTGGTTTGGGGTAGCAGTACATAGAATCATAATTAACACAGCTTAACGCTATGGTTAGCGGAAAGAGAACAGGATACCCCGGTGGAATAAAGGGTTAAGTTCAAAGTACCGTGATGGTTCCCGATTATGACAAGAAGGTTCCCCGAGTCCGAAAAGAAGGTTCCTGAGTCCGACAAGAAATACCTGAAGAAGGTCGGAGGGTATATCGGCCGAAACGTTGTACAAATAACAATGAAGATGGGGACAATAGTCCGAATAATGCAGATAATACTAATCCTCAAGCCTCATCTAAAAAATTCAGAGAAATAATTTTAAAAAAACCTCTCCTCCTCCTCCTCCTCCTCATCATCATCATCATCATCATCATCATCATCATCATCATCATCACCTTCACAACTAGTATTGTGACCTTGCATTCAGTACTTGTAGCAGCTTCAGAGATTACTAATAAAACCAGTAAGTGATCTTAGAAGCCAATTTCTTGATAACCCTTCGAAACATCACACACACACACACACACACACCACACACACACACACACATCCTGTTGGTGGTTTTTGTTTTGCAGTTGCGCGGTAGCAGACCCCACGGTATTTTGACGGGAGGTTTATATCAGTGGCATAGAAAACTAAGACGACGAAGTCTTCTCACTGGTGGGAATACTCGCCAAACTTCACAGCCATTGGGTGTCAAACACATTCTATCCTCATTGGGGATTTTCCTCCTCATTTTGGAGTGTTTTCACTAATTCATAGATGAAAGAAGAAGAGAAGGAAAAAAAGAAAATGTTTTGGGTTTTTTAATAAAAAGGGAAAAACTTCAGTTAAAGCTTTAATATATAAGTTTAATTACATATTTCAATAAACTTGAATTTTTTTTTTTAAATTCTATTTTTTTCTGTTTGTCTGTCTGTTTGTCTATATGTTTCTTTCTCTTTCTTTTTTCCTTTTCTCTCTCTCACTCTCTCTGTTTCTGTCTTTGTCTCTCAATCTCTCCGTCTCCAGCTCTCTCTCTCTCCCTCTCTCTTCTCTCTCTCTCTCTCTTCTTCTCTCTCTCTCTCTCTCTCTCTCTCTCTCTCTCTGGTATGTTTCCAGGATTTTATGTACGAAATGACAATTCATTGAAAAAAATTATTGAAAAAAACCCATAAAAACTGGAGAGAGAGAAGGAGAGGGGGAGGGAAGAGGGGAGAGAGAGAATATGTAAGTCAAGTAATATATATATATATATATATATATATATATATATCCGAGAAAAAAGAAGAAGAAGAAGAAGAAGAAGAAGAAGAAGAAGAAAAGAAGAAGAAGAAGAATTAAACAGGTATATATATTTTCACTTAATATCAAAATAAGAAAAAAATGAAGTTTTATTCATTTTTTTACATTTACTCTCAACTTTTCTTGTTTGTTGGCTTTTAATAAACTTAATTTGTACTGCAATAGAAGATTGTGTTGAATTTTACATGAGTAAACTCATTGATATGACCTTGTACCAGACTTTAAAAGTCTTAGTAAATCCTATTGATTCTATGTGCTAGAATGCGCTGGCTGAGGGATTTAATGTCCTAGATATGACGTCAAAATCTCTCTGATGGTGAAGTTAAAATTTTGGAGCTCTGGGGAATGTAGAGTACCCCTTCATCACCATTACTCCCAGGTCCACTTTGACATAGAGTGGTAGTACCTGTTAGGATTCCATCTATGGGTTAAATATAAGAAAAAAGTGAGATTTAAAAAAATATAATTTAAAAAGATTGAGTACCCATCAAGAATAAATAAAACAAAAACATCTTCCGTATAAAATGACCCAATGATTTAATATGCCGTAAAATACAATCAACCAGCCAATTCATCACCATTACTCCCAGGTCCACTCTGACACATATGGTAGTACGTACTAGGGTCCCATCTATGGGGTAAATAGAAAAAGTGGGTTTGTTAAAATGCGTTTTAAAAAATTGAGTTTTTAAAAAATTGATTACCTATTAATGAATTACCCAGAATGAATTAAAAAAAAGTCTTCGGTTTAAAATACCCAACAAGGGTTGACATGCCGTAAAACGCAACCAAACCAACCATCCTTTGGGCTCTGGCGACGAAACTGACATTCTTATTTGGAAAATCTGATGTCGTATCGTTCGTGTCACTTTTGACCCCAGCGAGACGAGGGTTTTTTTTCTTTCTCCCAGCGACTCTCATTATCTTTCAAGCGCCACAGCTTGCCAGCACCAAGGTCTAAAGGGATCGAAAGAAATTCAAAAGTGTATAGAAACTGTAATAATTATTTACTTCCTATCCTTTTGCTCTGTGTTACTGGCAATTTCACGCATTTTCGTCGTTTTTGTAACAAAAGTACAATCACCAGAGAAGACTTTTGAGAATTAATGATTGGGGCTTTTGACTTTTTAAAAAATTGTTTTTGTTGTTTTCTCTCACTAAAAACAACTTCCATCTGATGATTAAAAGAATGCATGAAACTGACAGTAAAATCTGAGTAAAGGAATATTTGAATTATTTTATTAAATATATATATATATATATATATATATATATATATATCCTAGAAGCCATATGCATAAAAAATAAAAAAACATAACATTAACAAAATAGCATTTAAAGTCGGAGACAACATATTAAATATCTTTAATAACTAACACTTAACTTACACCTCTTTCTTAAAAATAATACACTCGCAAAATTAATAAAAACATAGATAAAAGAACTAAAAAAAAATGAACTAAAAACCAAATTGTATACCCCATGATGACGACTGGCGAAACAGTCGAAAGCAGAGGGATATAAGTATGGGAAATATCATAAATCAATTGGATCCTGACTCAAAAAAGATCGCAAGAAGACTGGAAAAAATACTAATCCAAAAAATGAAGAAGAAATACTCCGTGTTCTTTAATAACACTTGCCTAGAGAATATATATATATATATATATATATATATATATATATATATATATGTGTGTGTGTGTGTGTGTGTGTGTGTGTGTAAACTAATATATATATATATATATATATATATATATACAAGGTGTGTCAAAAAAGTATCAAGGATTTTTGTACTTTTTGACACAACTTGTATCCTGAAAAAACTAGCGTTCTATTCATTGTTCATTTTTATCTTGGTAAATACAGTTTCAATCTCGACACACACACACACACACACACATATATATATATATATGTGTGTGTGTGTGTGTCTGTCTGTGTGTGTGTGTGTGTGTGTGTGTGTGTGTGAAGAAAATGTTTTCAAAAATATAACAGACACAGGATGTTACGATCAAAGGAAAAATGTTATATGTCTATACTTAAGTATTTCGGTTTATGATAAACCTTCATCAGGACAATGCAAAATAAATTTTGTAAGGGAGATTTTTTCTTTGATCATAACATCCTGTGTCTGTTATATTTTTGAAAACATTTTCTTCACATACTGTCGGATTAATTTCCTCGTATTTACATTCTGTCCATATATATATATATATATATATATATATATATATATATATATATGTGTGTGTGTGTGTGTGTGTGTGTGTGTGTGTGTGTGTATGTGCATGTGTGTGTATGTATATGTATATACATATATATATATACATATATATGTATGTATGTATTTATCAGTAAAAATTCTTTCTTGCTAATGTGTGTGCTGATAGCCCGGTGGTTATAGACTCTGACTGCAGAAAAATCGGTCGTGTTCCGATCCCGGGTGGAGGTAGCCTGCTAAGTCTAGCTACACGGGATGTTATACTGACTGAAAGTTTATTATTAATCGTAATGTCGACGCTCAAACGTTTCAATTTATATAGAAACCTTTTTCTGGACAATAAGAAACGAGTACAGGAAAAAAGGTTTTTGTTGTTAAAAAGATGATGGATGTTTTTTTTTTCAATAATAATAAGTAGGTTTCAATATAAACCGAAACGTTCGATTGTCGACATTACGACTAATAATAAACTTCCACCCATTATAACATTCTGTGTCTGTTTACATTTCGTCACGTATTGTCGGATTGATTTCCTTCTCTAACTCTCATTATCAATCTATCTGTTTATGTATATGATTTTCTGTTATTTGAATATATATTTTTTCAAAACATCTTCTGGTAATAGTTTGTGAGCTAGCCAACTAAGATATTGCTCGAGAGTAAAGAGGTAAAGAGTTCAAAATCTAAAAGGAAAATATAGTGAGAGTGTGTTCGGATTTATGTGTGTGCATAAAAGAGACAGACAGACAGACAGACAGAAACAGAAACAGAAATACAGGTAACTATTCCTATTTAATAAAAATACTAATCATTTGTTTGCACACTCAGTTATATGGTTTCAAGTATTCCTAATTGACACTAATAATTTTAAACAGATTTATTTCCCCATAAATGGCATGCTAACAAGTGGGTCCACTCCGGGTCAGAGGTCACATAGGGGTTATGACAATGAAGGTGTGAGTCAACACTCCCTAGAGCTCCAAGACTCGAGCCTTAATGCCGGATGCAGTTTAAGGGTTATATCCAGGACACGCATATTTTTGTAGGAATAGAGAAATAGAGGGGGAGGGGAGGGGTAGATAGACAGACAAGGGGGGAGAGACAGGGAAAGAAGGGGGTGCCTGTGCATAGAGGGGAGGAAAAGTGTGGGGGGCAGAAAAGTGGATGTACATGAAAATATAATGTATGGGCGGGAAAGCGTGTGTGTATGTGTGTGTGTATGTGTGTGTATGTGTGTGTTGTGTGTGTGTGTGAGAGAGAGAGAGAGAGAGAGTACATTCTTTGTGTATGTGTGTGGAGGAGTGAGAAAAAGAGAGAGAAATACAGTGAATGTACGTGGAAAAAGTATGCAAATGTGAAAGAGAGTGTACAAAATAAATAAGAGAGAGAGACAGGGAGAGAGAGAGAGAGAGAGAGAGAGAGAGAGAGAAAAGAAATAGAAAAACAGAGGGAAAGTAAGAGTGATAGAAGAAGAGGGCGAGAGAGATGGAAATGGAAAGAGAGAGAGGAAGCAAGAGAGTATGTGTGTGTATGTGTGTATGTGTATGCGAATGTGTGATTGAAAAAGACAAAAAAATGCGTGTCTATGCATGAATGTATATATCTGCATTGAGGAGAGAGAGATACTGAAATAAAGATTGTACGTGTATACACGTATATATATATATATATATATATATATATATATATATATATATATATATAAAAGGGTTTGTAATTTGTTTGAAGCATTGTGTTTATATTGGTTTGTTGGTTGGTTTTGAAGGCTATCCCTCAATGCAAGTGTAAAGAAAAAGAAGGTAACTGTGGTGTTGTTTGTTAACCTGTGATTTATTCTTAATTCTTAATATTTCGGGATAAAAATTCCCTTCTACAGAAGATTACTAGAATTGAAGTTGTTGCTAGTGGCTGTTCATTTGTTCTGTCTCATGCCTTCCAAATTCTGTGCGTGTGGGGGGGGGTTTGTTTATGTGTGTGTTTGTGTGTTTTATCCCGAAATATTAAGAATTAATAATAAATCACAGGTTAACAAACAACACCACAGTTACCTTGCTTTTTCTTTATACTTACATTG
>CM042155.1:58322408-58337408 GCA_023376005.1 Doryteuthis pealeii | reverse complement strand
AGTATGAAGTGGACAAACAATCTGTTTGAGATGGCAATAGCCGACAATTTTTTAGGAGATTATGTGCTTAATTAAAGTCATACCTAATATGAGAATTAATTAGTTATAATTTAATAAATTAGGCGTGCATATCGAGAAAATAAACGAGAAAATCTGGGAAAAAGCAAGCTTAATTTATTTAATTATAGCTAATTAATTCTCAAATTAGGTATGACTTTAATTAAGCACATAATCTCCCAAAAATTGTCGACTACCGCATCTCAAACAGATTGTTTGTTCACTTCATATATATATATATATATATATATATATATGTGTGTGTGTGTGTGTGTGTGTGTGTGTGCATTAGATATCACCGGTTCTTGCTTTTTGTGCAAAAATTAGGAAGATTTGATTTATATTCGAAGATATTTAGAAATCGAAATATACATAGAAATAGCATTGAAATTCTACTTAAAAATGTCCAGCATTTGTAAATTTCAAAAGTAAAAAAAAAAAAAGTCAATACACCAGTACCCTCCTATCTACCCAAGCGATGTTGGATAGCCGCTTCTGTTACCTAAATAATAAAAAAGAGCCTGAATTGACTAACACGTGAGAAAATTTGCCACATATAAAAAGCAATAAAATGCAAAAGACAATGGACACGCGCTTTAAGAATCTATTTAACATAATGTTTAGAATTCAGACAAGTTATGTGAAAGTTTGCAAGTGTCGACTGGTCTTGCTATTAATAGTGTATTCTATTCTCAAAGGGCGTATAACACACACACACACATGTACACACACACATACGTACACACACACGCACGTGCATACATATATACCGTATTTGACGGCATATAAGACGCACGGGCATATAAGACGCACCCCCATTTCAGCAGGTCAGATTCAGTAGTAAAAAGTTTTTAGTGTATTTAAGCATATATTGTTGAAAACAGTCTAGCTATACATTACACTAGCAGAAACATAGCTGTATAAAAGCAATTTGGCAGTACAGATAAGCAATAAGCATACACAAGACATCTCAATAGCAGAAAATAATAATAATAATATAAAATCAATAAAAATGATAATAACAAAACTTCACCTACGATGTATAAGACGCAGGGCAATTTATGAGTCCAACATTTTGGGGAAAAAAAAGTTCGTCCTATCTGCCGTCAAATACGATATACACACACACACACACGTTGTGACATGTTATGAAATTTATCAGTCTCGCAACACTGTATATTACGATCAATTCACGTTAAAAGCACCGGTTCCCGCTAGATCACCGAAGTTAAGCAGCGATAAGCCTGTTCAATACTTAATTGGGTGACCGCATAAGCAATAGCAGGAAATGTAAGCAGCTGGAGTCCTTTGTTTTGTTTTTTAAATGTTTTGATTCGGCATTAAATGACCCGAAAAGGATTGATATGCCGTAAAACAACTGAAACAACCAATATCATCATAACTGGACGTCTCGGACCAATATGATTAATCCGATCCTATTGCCCTTATGGCAAACCTGAAATCTCTTTATCATATATGAGCTAGAAGGCCGAAGCTGAGGATCTTTGTGTACTGGGTATGACGTTAAACTCTGATGGTGAAGTAATATTTCTGGACATCTGGTTTGGTTTGTTTGGTTTTACGGCATATCAACCTCGGTGGGTCATTTAATGCCAACAAAGTTATGAAATAAATTCATTCTTAATGCATAATACAATTTTGTTTATAAACTCATGTTTTTCTATTTAACCCATAGATGGGACCTAACAGATACTACCACTCCGGGTCAGAATGGACCAGGGAGCAATGTTGAAGGGGTGCTCCACATTCCCCAAACCTCCAGAACTGGAACCTCACCATCAGATAGAGTTTAACGTCATTCCCAGGACATGTAGACCCTCAGCGACTGCCTTCTAGCACCTATATGATAAGAAGGATTGGGGGTTGCTATAAAGGCAATAGGGTTGGGGCAATCATATAGGTGCTAGGGCTTGACTTGGCCAGCCGATTGATTGAAGGGGGCTCTCCGACTGCCCGTCTAGCCCAAGAAAGCCTAAAGTGGGATATTGCAAGTCAAGCCACCTGGGTTTTATCCTTAAGTATCACGGGTCGCCACCCACGGTCAACAGGTGGCCCCATTGTGGGAGTCTAACCCCTCTGCAGAGATGCAGTCGGTGCATTCTAACGCCCCAGCCGACAAGGCGATGGAGATCTGGGGACTAGATCTTTCATCACCATTACTTCCAGGTCAATTTTGACCAGTAATGGAAGTTGATATGCTGTAAAACAAAACTACAACCATAAAAAAACTGTGTATTTTGGCGCGGGTCTCGACACAGGCCTGGGATACTAGCATTTGTCCATGCTGTATATCCCCACCCTTCAACGTGGCCGTTTGTCGGTATCAACGGACAGTGAGGAAATCTACTCCTTTTTCGCTAATGCTAGTGCTTGGTTTTTGACTGAAATGGAGCGCCATACCCACCGCCAGCTCCCTAATCTGTTCTACATATATGCTGAGTTGGCGGGGACCAGTATCGAACCCGAAACCTGGCGATTCCCAAGTGACTGTCCCATTTTCAATGTATTCACACAAAACCGGGGATAAATCATTTTAGTTTCTTCTTTTTCCATGTACTTGGTCAGCGGTGTATATACTTGTGTATTCTCTCCGCGAAAAAGGTTTTGTTTGAAATGTATATTTTTGTCCCTTGAATTCTCTAACCACTTAAATAAAAATTAAGCGGTCTAATGAAACTCATATATATATATATATATATATATATATATATAGGTAGAAATAGATAATATGACTGATTTTTAAGATTTTAATATCAAATATGTTGATCTGTTCAGAATCATTGAACATTGAGCTCTCACTTTGACCAGATGAAATTTAACATTGCGTTGTTAAAAAGGCACACTTTCGAATCATCCACACACGAACTAACCTGCATATGTATATATATATATATATATATATATATATATATATATATATATATATTTTTTTTCCGTAGTTAGGGTCTTTCCATGTGTGGTGCTGATGCAGGTAGACCATAAGGAGAGCTCAATGTGCCTAATACCAGTGAGTAAAAGGACAGAGCAAGAATTTAGTAAATGAAGAAAAATCTAAACTTGCTTCATTACAATAATTTATTTCAACCGTATTAATACGGCATCTTCAGGTAATCATAAGAACATGACTCTTACTGCAGTAAGAGTCATATTCTTGTGATTACCTGAAGATGCCGTATTAATACGGTTGAAAATAAATTTTGTAATGAAGCAAGTTTAGAGTTTTTCTTCATTTACTAAATATATATATATATATATATATATATATATATATATATATATATATAAGATGGTATTTATTCTATTCCATTTTATAAATAATTTAAACTGCATTAAACATTATTAGTAATTGATTTTTTTTAATTCAATAAAGGGATGATAAAAATTCGAAGTTGATGTTTCTTAGCAACGTGAATTGATGAGACAAACAAATTCCTCTTCAATACACATAAATCTCTATCTATCTATCTATCTATCTATCTATCCAATTATCTATTCTCTTATTTCTCTCTCTCTCTCTCTCTCTCTCTCTCTCTCTCTCTCTCTCTCTCCTCTATCTATCTATCTATCTATATCTCTTTTTTTCTCTCTCTCTCATCTCATCTCTCTCTCTCTATACAACTTCCTCATTGAGTCTACATCTATCTATACTCTTATTATCATCCTACTTCATCTACTATCATAGTCTTACATATCTCATTATCTCTTTCTTAGATGTACTAGCAAGATTAAAATAAGATAAAATTCCCTAATTCCTACATCTCCCTTGTCAACTAGACAACAGACGGAGTAAATTCTAACCTTAAATCAAAAACAAAAACACACTGGTTTTGTCTCGGGTTTTACACTAATTGCATTCTGATGAATGCATCTGACTCTCAGTATCTTAAGAGCTCTAGGGCTGGATATGTGGTATACTAAACCTCCTCATGCCGTTTAATCTCCTATCCACAATTTGAACCCCGCCTACTCCGGTACGAAGCGATAATCTGGCGTAAGACAATGTCCATCTATTCTGAACTCAAATTGTATATCTCCTTATAGTCTCAGAGGAGTATACACTAATGGTCCTATCTCGATTTACCAAGAGCTTTGCCTGCTCCACCTTAAAACAAATACGTTTACTTTTAATGACCAACAACTGACATGTATGAAAATGTAAATATCCCACTGTACTACATCCCGCCCAAACACGAACATGAATGCCAACATATATCTAAGGGTCAGGGAATTTCTTAAGCGGAGTTAAATAGTTGTGATTAACAGAGTTTCCAAATTCGAGAGTTTCCTTTTCCTAGAATATACGTGGTTGCTTAATCCATTGAAATATTGTACACGTTAGTCTTGGATTTTAACTCGAGTACCTGAGTGCTAACTCGAGTCATTTCCTACGCCTCAACATTATGCCAGCCCCATATTAGACTGCATAGAAGGCCAGGACAGTCCGCGAGTAAATTTTTACCAAAGTCAGAGAAATATTAATTGTAATCTCTTTCGATTTTCAAACTTTTTTAAATGACTCGAAAATTCGTATAACTAGTTCAACCCTGCGTTCGGGAGTAGCTAGTTTAAAAAGTTTTATTGGGCGCTGTAGTCGTGAGAAGACTCCGACCGATGTCATCCGAACGGAAGTTGTGTTTGCATTTCACATAGCGCTAATACCCTTGGGAAAGGTATGAAACCAATTACTCTCCCTCCAGGTATGGGAAATAGCAGGGCAGACTGGGCTCTTTGACCTTGCTAGGTACCAGTCTAGAAAAGAGGGGTAACTCTGAAGTCAACCTATTAAACCCCGCTTAAGAAATTGACCTGTCGCTCCTGCTTCGTGTGGAGATTAGAAATTTTTAAATATGTGCCGCACCAGTAAAGAATATAATCTTCATGATTAGTTGGAGACCCCCTGATAGAATTTTAACCTTCTATTCTCCTTGTCCTTGATCCCTGTCCCCGTATCTCTCTCTTCTCTCCTCTCTCTCCTTCTCTCTCTTCTCTCTTCTCTCTCTTTCACACTTACTTTTATCACAAAAGGATAAGGGATAGGTCTCACGTGACATGGGTTATTCTTTTTCTGTTTACCCTCGAACACACACACACACACACCACACACACACACACTTCTCTCTCCTCTCTCTCTCTTCTCTCTCTTCTCTTCTCTCTCTATTTATCTCTATCTTTCTTATTTATCATTATGCTCTCTCGATTATTCATTAATTCATTTTCCTAGAAATTCGTTCTCGGTCTCATATCGCACTTGATTTCTATTTGTGCACTTCCTGGACCCCTACCGTCACCCGCTCCTCCTACTCCTCCCTCTCCTCCCCAACCCCGCTTTTGATTTCCGGACCCGGGCGACATAACTGAGGTGACACGAGATCATCCGTGGAGACACTAGTTGAACCCATAGCACAAGGTGAATAGGGTTGAGAGTGCAGTAGCTCCCAAGTGGTATTGTTTGAAATGAGAACAGGCCTCGTCCAGGAACTTAACTCTCTCTGGTCCACCGCGTCTTATTATCAATATATATGATCACATTCCCATTATGCCTTTATTATCATATCCTAGTATGGTCTATATGATAACTTGCCCCCGTTACAAACTATTACTCTCACATTCTGATCAAGTTCTACCTTCATTTTACGGTTGTAGGCTTCTGTTTGTTTTTTCTTTTTGTTTGCTTCTATCTTTCAGCTTTCTACCCTGCCTATATCAATCTTATTTTGGCGTGATTTTTCCTGTCCATTTGATCATCTTTCGCGCTGAATTCTTAATTTTCTTTCTGTACTTATCTCTGGTCTGGCTCTCTGCTGGCGGTTCCAACTTAAAATATCATATGTAGACTCTTTCGCTGACCGCTTATGGATTCAATCATGGGATCCATAACTCTATTAATTCCATCTCCCCGTGTGTTCCTGCTCTTTCTATTCTCATGCTCTCTTGTTTGTTTTTCTTGGGTCTTCCTATATTTCTAACTTCCTTCTATTTTCTTATTGGCCATTTTGTGGGTCAAAGCTGCTTAACGGAGCTATCGTCCATCTCGCTTGCTTCTCTTCTCTACTCATTCCCCAATTTAGCACCGCACTATTCTCTCTATGTCGTCTCTCTCTGTCCTTTACCAATGTACACACGTCATTATTTTCCTTGCTTCTAACTTTAACTTTTATATATGCGGCAATTAAGGATTTTTTCAAACACTAGAAGGATTTCAAGGATTCCTCTGGGAATTTCACTTGATTTTTGATTCGGAAGCCTTGACCAAAAAAATCAAACACCAAAAGAAGGGGATGTAAACTAAAAAAGCAATAAGTCTCCTCTCATGTGTTTTAGTTTTTACATCCTTTTTTTTGTTGTCTGTGGTGATTTCCCCAATCTAGATGTTCCCAAGAATCCGGTTAAGTTGTTCAAGAATTATTCTAAATTATAGTCGAAAGGTGGGTTAAAGATGAAAAAAATCCTAAGAAGTAAAAATTCCGAGAATGATGAAGACAAAAGATCCCAGAAGAGTGGAAAGAGAGAAGAAAAAGACTAAGAGTGGGCACATGACGCCACGGGACAGAGTAAGCAGAGATGAAGAGTGAGTGAGTGCGTGAGAGAAAGAAAGAAAGAAAAAGAGAGAAAGAAAGAAAGAGAGAAAAAAGAGGAGACAGAAAGAGAGAAAGGGAGAGGGGGGAAGAAAGAGAGAGATAGGAGACAGAAAAAGAGAGAGAAAGAGAGAGAAAGAAAGAAAGCGGGAGAGAGAGGAAAGAGGAGAAAGAGAGAGTGAGTGAGGAAAGAGAAGAGAGAGAAAGAGAGAGAGAGAGGGGTTAATTAGAAGACAAAGAATATTTTGTAAATGTTTTCAGGTCGTCATCCTCATCCTTTACACGATGACATCCTCGTGTCACCTTCAGTTTTGTGGGTTGGGGTGGGGAGGAGGAGGAGGAGGAGGAGGAGGGGTGACGGGTAGGGGGTCAGGGAAAGTGCACAAATAGAAGTCAAGTGCGATAATGGACCAAGAGAACGAATTTCTAGGAAAATGAATTAATGAATAAATACGAGAGAGCTAATGATAAATAGAAAGATAGAGATAAATAGAGAGAGAGAGAGAGAGAGAGAGAGAGAGAGAGAGAGAGAGGAGTGAGTGTGTGTGTGTGTGTGTGTGTGTGTGTTCGAGGGGTCAAACAGAAAAAGAATAACCCTGGGATCGTGTCACGTGAGAAAACCTATCACTTATCCTTTTGTGATAAGTGAGTGTGAAAGAGAGAGAGAGAGAGAGAGAGAGAGAGAGAGAGAGAGAGAGAAGGAGAGATACGGGGACAGGCATCAAAGGACAAAGAGAGAATAGAGGTTAAAATATCTATCAGGGAGGTCTCACTAATCCCTGGAAAGCATATTATACATTATTTTCTGTGCCGCAAACATATTTAAAAAAATATTTACTAAACCTTCCACACGAGCAGGATGCGACACAAGGTCAATTTCTTAAGCGGGGTTTAATAGGTTTGAATTCAGAGTTTTCCTTCTTCTAGACTGGTTACCTAGCAATGGTCAAAGAGCCCAGTCTGCCTGCTATTTACCCATACCTGGAGGGAGAGTAATTGGATTCATACCTTTCCCAAGGGTATTAGCGCTATGTGAAATGTAAACAACTTCGTTCAGGAATTGAACTCTGGTCGATGAGTCCATTTCTCACGATTCTAACCATCAGACTACGCGCCTCAATAAACATATTTTTAACTAGCTAAACTACCCGTCTACGCAGGGTGTGAACTAGTTATTTTACGATCTTCGTAGTCAATTAAAAAGTTTGAAACGAAAGAGATTTACTAATTATATTCTCGTCTGATTTTGTAAAAATTTCTCGCTCTGTCAATGGAGCTTAGAATATGCAAACAGTCTATATGGGGGCGCGTGGCATAATGGTTTGCGTCGTAGGAAATGGACTCGTCCACCCGAGTTCAAATCCTAGACTAAACTGTTTGCATTTCACATAACGCTAATACCCTCGGGAAAGGTATGAATCCAACTATACTCCTCCAGATATGGGTAAACAGTGGGGCAGACTGGGCTCTTCAACCTTGGTATGGTAACTTGTCTAGGAGAAGGAAAACTCTGAATTGAAACCTGTTAAACTCCGCTTAAGAAATTGACCTTGTATCGTATCCTGCTCGTGCGGAGGGGTTGGTATATATATATATATAATATGCATAGGTTGTATCCCATGTAGAGGGGTTAAAACACTAGGTATCTATCCAGCTTTTTACCTTCTTTCACTTTCACTCTGTGGAACAGCAAAATACACCAGACGATGTTTTTTTTTCTTCTACATATTAATCAACACTATATCTGGTCGTCTGGCCCGACTTTGGTGATCTGTTTGTATCTCAAAGTTCCTGGCAATTTTATACGTCTATTTTTCTTGGACAGATTTTGGTTTGTGCCTATACCATTTGTCAGTATGGTCAAACTTCAGTCGCTTGCACAATTCTCAGTGGATCACTTTTCCTTCCCAGTCAGGTCTGCTTTTGTATTCCTTTTATACCAGTTTGCTTATTTACTTTGTATGTGACAAATCTTTTTTCTCTCTGTCACCACATAACTTATACTTGATATTCTTAAAACTTAAATGGGTAGACAGGCGATTGGAGGGGTCCCCCTCCGATCAACCGACTGGCCATGTCAAGACCTAGCACCTATAGGATTGTTCCAACCCTATTGCCTTCATGGCAACCCCCCAACCCTTTTTATCATATATGTGCTAGAAAGCAGTGACTGAGGGTCTTCATGTTGTGGGAATGACGTATCCCGGGTATAACATTAAACAGAATCTAGTAGTGAAAGTTCAATTGCAGGGGAATGTGGAGCACCCCTTCATCACCATTGCTTCCAGGTCCACTTTGACCCGGAGTGGTAGTACCTGTTAGGGTCCCATCTATGGATTAAATAGAAAATTTGTTTATGAAAAAAGAGTTTAAATGATTTTATACTAAACTTTCGCTAGGAATTTTTCATAACTTTGCCGGCATTAAATGACCCACCGAGGTTGATATGCCGTAACATAAAACAAACAAACTTAGATGGAGGACCCTTAAGCAACAGCAGGTACGTTTAAGCAAAGCTTAGGAAATAACAACGATTTTTGTCGACGCATTAAGTCACGTTGAAAACACCGGTTCTCATTGGATCACTTGAGTTAAGCAGTGATGAGCTTGGGCTTTATTCACATGGGTGACCATTTAGAAAAAAAAAAGACATTACTCTAAGAACTCCGTGCCAGACAAAGCAATGATCTAGTAAATAACAACTCCTACACTTTCAAGCATCTTCAATATTTCCCGCAAGAGGTTGGATGGTTGGATTTTACGGCATATCAACCACTGTTGGGTTATTTTCATGCCGAAGATATTTCATTCTATTCATTCTTAATGGGTTCTCAATATTTTCAAACTCATTTTTCTATTCAATCTATAGATGGACTCTAACAGGTACTACCAATCCGGGACAGAGTGGACCTGAGAGTAATGGTAATGAAGGGATACTCCACATTCACCTGAGCTCCAGAGTTTGAACTTCACCATCAGACATTTTGACTTCATCCTCCTCAGCCACAGCATTTTAATACATTTATGATAAAATGGATTGGGGATTGCATATTCTCGATTGATCAGAGCACCCATCTATCCTAAGTCAAAGCCAAAATGAAGTGTTGCATGTTATGGACTGCTCAGCCACAAGAATTACATCTGTAAGCATGACAGGTCGCCACCCACAGCCAACAGGTGGCCCCATGGGGGGGGTGCAACGATTTGTGGGATGCTGCTTCCTGGATTTTGCAGGGTGCTGCTTTCAGGATTTGTGGGGTGCTGTTTCCAGGATTTGTTCAATACAGCATGCAGGATCTGCTTCCATCTAGTTCCCATCTAGCTTTTTCTCTAGTCGTTACTTCTGCAGCAGTTTTAAAGTTGATGCTTAAAAACTGGTTATTTTTGCTCCTAATATCATAATCGTTTTTTGTAAGAGTTGATATTTTCAATTATTATTACCATAAATGATATATCTATTTTTTCTTTTTTCTTGTAGACTTCAAGTTAAAGTAATTACCGGACAGACCAGGCGTTTGAGAGTTACAGCTGAATTTTTCTTCTTCTTCTTCTCTTCTTCTTCTTCTTCTTCTTCTTCTTGCTTTCTTCTTCTTTTTTTTAGACTTACCAAACACAAGGCAATTTTCTAATTTCTAATTTGATCGAAAAGCAATTTCATTGTAATTGTCAATCTTACTATGTGTGGTAAATATATTCCACTTATTTCTTGTGGAGTATTATTCAGGCTTCATTCATATAATTTCCATTCATATAATTTCATTGTTGTTTGTAATCTCATTATTCAAGCAAAAGGTGTGGATGGGGGGTAAAAAGAAAGTGTGATGCTGAAGAGTATGAAATGTGGGAGTCAAAAGCGTAGAAGAATTGGGGATTACGGGTTTTAAGAAAAGTGGAGAGGCAGTAAAAAGAACATAGGAGAAGGAAAAAAAGGCGGGAAGAAAAACATTATACTGTTATTGATAATAATGATGATGATCAGGGTGCGGGTGAGGGGAGGAGGAAGTGGGGGAGTAGGAGACAGTAATCGAGCCCCCCCCCGGACAAGCAGTTACTATTTCCCCCTCTCTATTTTTCTTTCTTTCATTCTTTCTTTTTTTTTTTTTTTTTCTTTTTTTTAAACCAACCCAATTTTTGTGCCCTCCTCTCTGAACATTTTGGGGCACCCTCTGGGGGTCAGAACCCCTAAAGCGTTAATCCGGGGCTGCCAAGCAGCTGTGCCTGTGATAGAATTGTAAGGTTGATCGGGTCAGTTAGTTGTCTGGCTGACAGCGCACCCACGCAACACCCCCCCTCTTACCCCCGCACCCCCACCGCAGCCAGTATTGTGGGCAGGGGATGGTCAAGGAAGCTGCATACTATCTCATATCCGCCCGACCTGGATCCGCCCTTTTTTTTCTCGAGGGGGTGAGTACCGGAGGAAATATGTGTAAATGTAGACCACTGGGTCAGTCAAGTCTGAAGGAAAAAAGCAGACAAAAAAAAAAAAAAAAAATGCTCGATTTATTTTATTTTATTTTATTTTTACTTTATTTTTCTCAAGTGTCTTTGTCTGAAGACGAGGCTACTTTGAAATAGAGTCTTCGGTAGACTGTGAATTCAGTGGCGTAAATTTTTACCAGTCTAGTGGAACAGACATTAGTGGAATTTTAAATCAATTGGGTTAATACTTTTGATAAAATGAAACTAAGGAAAACATGGTAGACTGTGAATTCAAGGGCGTACATTTTTACCATAGTCTACTGGACAGGTGTTAGTGAAATGTGAAATGAAGTCCAATGTATATATTTTTAATTTCTCAACTGGGATTAATACTTTTAATAAAAATCAAATTCCAAGGAAAACGTAACTTTCCATGTTAATTCATTTATAAGCTGTTGTTGTTTTTTAATTAAACGACAGCATTAATTGATGTTGTATACATTTAAAGTTGTTGCGTATTGATTCAGTTGTACACACTTTTCAATTCAAAACTGCAAAAATGGACTGTTTTAAGATGTGGTTTTTTTTTATTGTTCCTAACAAATAGAAATATCGTTAAATTGTCGGCAAAATTACCAGCGAACAGTCATTTTCAGTTTATTTAAGTATAGGACTTAATAAATTTATAATCTCAAATCCCTTAAAATAATAATACTAAGGTCTATTGATTTCTTTTAAAATTGCAGTTATATGATCTCAAGTATTGCTATCAAATACAAATAATTTGCACGTTGTTGTATGGTTTCAAGTATTCCAATCAAATACAAATATTTTGCACACACTTGTATGGTTTCAAGTATTCCTATGCAATACAATTGATTTATACACAATCATATGTGTCCTCAGTAATGGTTTAAATAGTACCACTACCATACAAGGATGGATTTCATATTAAATAACCCACCAAGGTTGATATGCCATTAAAACACAGAAACCAAATTAAACAATTATACGTGGTATCAAGTCTAATATTACAATTTCGTATCAATAATTTGTACACAATTACATGGTATCAAGTATCTATTTAAATCTAATAATGAGCATTTGTTTACACATAATTACAAAGTTGCAAGTATTCATATCTAAGAAGAATAAATTGTGAGTAATTTCAAGTAACTAATAATAATCCTTAGTAAACAGTTATAACTTCAAGTAACTATAATTGATACAACTAATTTGCACACAGTCATATGGTAGTTGAGGGTGCGTGGTGTGATGGTTAGAGTTGTAGGAAATGGACTCGTCGACTCGAGTTCAATTCCTGTACGAAGCTCTTTGCATTCCACATAACGATTATACTCTTGGGAAAGGTAAGCATCCAAATATTCTCGCTTTAGCTATGGTTAAATAGTAGGAAAGACTGGGTTCTTTAACCAGGTTACCAGTCTAGGAGAAGGAAAGCTCTGAATTCAAACCTGTTAAACTCTGTTTAGGAAATTGACTTTGTGACAATACCCATGGGTATTAGCATGATGTGAAATGCAAACAGCCTCGTCCAAGATTTAAACTCGAGTCAACAAGTCCATTTCCTATGACTCTAACCATTAGATTACGCGCTTCCAAATAGCGTCATTACAATAACTCTATGTATCAAGAAATAAAACAAACTTATTCAACCTGGATTTCTGGGATACTTCCAGGGTTGTCTGGTACCTGTACCTCCCCTTTTCCCATTCCTGATGGCAAGGATCAACAATCTGGAAGTATTTTCTCAGGTTGAATCAGCAAACTTCATGGCACTAATGAAGTCCTTCCGGAAGAGTTTAGTAAGTATTTAGGGGGGGGGTGCAAGTAAAGGTGATGATGATGATGATGATGATGATGATGAAGCATCTACCTACAAATTTGATATACATGTGAATGATTTAGTAAATAGAGGACTCGAGAACAGAAAAAAATCTATATATTAATACTCTTGTTCCTTAATCTTCCGACGGTTATCATCTTGCAATACCCTCTGGTTAAAAATGAGACCGTTCAAATCGTCAAAGATGAAATGCAAAAATGTAAATTCCTGATTATCTGGTGCTGCTTATCCACAGAATTCTTATTTCTTATGAGTATCGTCACGTCAGCTAAATAATGGACCATCCCGTTTTTAATGGCCGATAGGGATGGACGGTGGGAGAGAGTCAAAGGAATCTGGGACGCTTTTGATGATAATGATGTAAAAATGTTAAATGCTATCCTTGGCCAGTTGAAAATGGCTTAAAGTAAGTAAGTCCTGAATTATGGAATCTTTTGGTAAAAATAAGTTCTATCCTGTATAAGCCCAGTGATTTAATCCTATGTCCGTCGTCCACGAAAGGCAAGGTAGTTATGGCCAGTACAGTCTGGTTAAGTATTGTATCGGCAGCAGAGTACTGCCAATGATTGGCCAAGAGTTTGATCACATAGTTCACGGCGAGTCTATAAATAGAAGTGGGCTTTTAACACACACCTTATAACTAAAATTTCTCAACAAATGATGGCGTCACATTTGGGTTGTTTTTGTTTTGTTTTTTTTTTTGTTTTTTTTGTCAATGCTAATTAACCATGAAATAGCATTGGCTGAGAAAACACTCCTTCTATTAAAATAGGCCAAGCATAATAATTTTGTAGATAATAAAGAGAACACGTATTAGATTAATGTTTTATAGGAAAACCTTGAGCAACAAAAACTATGTTCCGTCCTGTTAATTATTGAAACAATCAACTTCTACAAGGGAATTAGTGCGAAATAAAACACAAGCATCATCATCATTAGCAGCAGCAGCAGTAGCAGCAACAGACCGGCAGCACCGATCTCCATGACGCTTCCTCATCACCAGTCCCTCTCTACCATCGCTCCTATAAGATCCTCTGCACAGTATCTAGTATCCGAGCAGAGCTGATCGGTGTAGATTCTCGCAGGCCGACCCTTACTGGTGTGTGTTAATGTGTCATTCCACAGGAGAACGTCACTTATGCGCTCGATCCTGTTCTTCAGCAGATCAAGAAAACAAAAACAGCATTTGAACTCGAGTCACCAGTTCACTTTCCTACGAGTAACCCTTACGCTAAGTGTACCTCCCTAAATATTATTATTTACCTTACCCCCCCCCCATCAGGGCAGGAAGTGACACAAAGTCAACTTTTTAGAGGGAGGTACTTTCGCTTACTGATGCTTGCTTTCATTTGACAGAGATTATAATACAATGGCTATCGATAAAGTTAGAATGCTATTTAGATTTTTAATGAGTTTTTTATTTAAAAGATATTATTTCCTGAAATGGAATGTGTGGACTTACCCAATTCATCCGCCACGGACAAACACAAGGTCAACTTTTAAGCAGAAAACAGCTTGAGGCGCACTATGTGTAACGGTCATTATCATAGAAGGTGTAGTCGGCTACCTGAGTTCAAATCCTGGACGAGTTTAAGTTTTACTTGGCGCGCTAATACCCTTGGGAAATGGATAAATCCATTTGTTTCCATCACCATCACCACCACCATCTATATGTAAATTGTAAGAAAAACTTTTTTTAAGCCTTGGTTAGGCAACCCATCTAGGAGAAAGAAATATTTGAATTCAAACCAGCTTTGCCTCGCTTAAAAAATTGCCATTGAGTTTCCTCCTGCAAGTGGTGGAGGGGTTGGGTAAATACATATACAACTGGTTTGAATTCAGTTTTTTTTTCTCCTAGACTGGTTGCCGTGTCAAGGTTAAAAACGCAATCTGACCGACTATTTGTCAATAACTGGCGGTGTGTGTGTGTGTGGGGGGTCAGATGGATTCATGACTTTCCAAATTGGCATTGGCACGAATTGAAACGCAAACAACCTCGTTCAAGATTTGAACTTGGGTCGTCGATTCCATTTCCTTACCATTACGCTAAGCGTGCATCCC
>CM042155.1:58242408-58317408 GCA_023376005.1 Doryteuthis pealeii | reverse complement strand
GTGCATTTTTTTCTCATATCATGATCCAAGTGATAGAGAACGTGATCCATATTTTCCCAAGCACTTTCGACCAAGTCCGTGATCTTTATCAGGCGTATTATTTGTTGTAGTTTTTATTTGGTTTTATATTAAACATTTTTAAATATTAGGCACTAAACGTAGCACCTAAAATCAGTCCTCCTAACTCAATAAACCTGCAACAACAAAAAGCAAAAAAATAATAATAAAATAAAGCAACGGTAAATTGATGGAGGAAGCTATTACATAAAAAAATATTTGTACTTTTGAAAAATCCTATTTTATTCTAAAACTTTTATGTTGAAAAAATGATGTAAGTCGAATATATAAATTGAAAAAAATAATCTATTTATACATATATAAAGGGCAGCTGTGTGTATATGTATGTCCGGAGGAAACTCGAAAATAAAACAATTAACGACAAAGTAAATATATACACATTAAATATCACCAGGGCTTGGTTTTTGTGCAAAAATAATAAAGATTTGATTTATATTCGTGAAGATAATTAAAAATGAAATTTAAATGATAACAGCATGGATTTTTTTTCATTCAATATTTTAGATAGTAGACATTAACATTTATTTTAGAGTAGCTGGATAATGCAAGGTCTATTTTTTACATAGGGATTTAAATGGGGCATCCCACGAGGATTCAACTCACAATTCAGTAATAATGGATCTGCGGGACTAACTTTTAAAAACCCCCCTCTACCCTCTACTCTAATCTAGCTTGTTAACCATTACACTCAGTCTCTTTGTAGAGGAATCTTCGATTCGCGGATCTATATCTTTCAGAAAACCGGAAAGCATTGTTCCCATTACATAACGTACCGCTACAAGCGGGACATGTGGATATACCACAGTATAATAATTTAAAATTTACAACTTTTGATATGTTTACTTAAGAGCTATTGCTAAATAGTTCAATATGTAAAAAGTATGATAATTTTGATTTAACTCTCTCTCACTCTTTTTCTTTCTTTCCTTCTTTTCATTTTTTTATCATGTTCGATTGAAACAAATTAGTTTTATCGCGTCCACGCATTCACCCCCATCCCTATCTTTCCACTTACTCTTTTTCTTTCTTTCTTATTATACTTTTCTGCGTAGCATGTCCTTTTTCTTCCCTTTCTTTCTTCACGATAAAAAACGGAATGTTTCATTATTTAGCTTAGGTGACGATACTCATAAGAAATAAGAATTCTGTGTATAAGAAACACCAGATAATAAGGATTTACATTTTTTCATTTCATCTTGGATGATTTGGACGGTCTCATTTATAACCAGAGCATTTTACAAGATGATAACGGTCGTACAATTAAGGAACACGAGTATTGATTTATAGATTATGTTATAATTTTTTTTAAAAAGATATTGAGCACTCTGCGTAAAATAAATCATTCAGAGGTTCCAAGATGACGTGGTGGTTGCACTTGCACAAGTCTGTTACTCTCACACTGAGAGAGAAACTAAAGAAGTTAACAATTTGAAAAATTCATGGGGTTTATAAAGAAATATGTTGTTTTTATTTAATTGAAGGACACGTTGGGCATAAATAAATGAAAGAATCCAGCAATATATTGGTAAAATGCAAAATAGCGCGCAAGAGATAATATTATTAGAATCACATTTTACGTGTAAATGGCATTAAATTTCGGAAATCCCGAAGTAGTCTAACCCTAACCCTAATCCTAAAACTAAAATTAGCCCAAACCCTTACCCTAATACTAGCGTCTCAAAGGTTTCGGGTTTTACCGTGAATGTAATGTTTTTTATGCATAATAAAGGTGGCCTAAAGTCGGTATCAGCCAGACAGCGAGAGAATCTATCCCTTTTCACTAGCGCTAGACCAAGGAGATTGTTTTTGGCGTCTGAGGTGGAGCGCCACACCTACCACCAGCTCTTCACTTTACCGCACAGATCCCTGGTACACTCATAATGCCCGGGGAACATCTTATTGTTACTCGTGATAAAACGCTAAAAAGAGCAGAATAATCTTGAAGATTTTATATTTAAGGAAAATCCTTCCAACAAACCACAAAATATCAAGGACATCCCATCGGAGTGTAATGGTTATGAAGCTAGTCTCGCAGATCCATTATTACTGAAGAGCAAGTTCGATCCTCTCTGGAGGATACATACTTGTGACCTTGTGCTACATCCTAGCCGTGGTGAACGGGTTAGATATACTGAATGCCTCATCATGCTGTAATGGTTAACAAGTTAGTCTTACAGATCCTCTATTAACTGAATTGCGAGTTCTATCCTCGTTGGATGCCCTATATTTGACGACGTTGTGTCACATCCTACCCGTGGCGAATGGGTTGGGTAAATGACACAAATAGCAAACAATATCCTTAAAGCACAGGTTAAAAATAACCCGAAGCTGAACTTTTTTTAGATCTTATTTTCCCGATTCATGTGTCATTGGGGAACGAGAAAGGTTTTGATAGACAGGCCAAATCCGTTGCGTCTACCCATATATGGGCATTTTACCAGATGAAAAATGGGGTATGGGTAACTTGAACCTGGACATTTTAAGATCTTATTTTTCCGATGCAGTCATCATTGGGGAACGGGAAAAGTGTTAATGAACAGACCAAAGCCACTACCTAATATGGGCATTTTACCAGGTGAAAAAAAGGTGGTAAGAGTAACCTGAAGCCAACCATTTTTCAACCTTATTTTTTCTGATGCAAGTATCATTGGGGACGAGAAAAGTAAAAATAGGATATGGATAGATGATATATTCCTGTTTTATTTTTGGCTATTGAAATCAATCCCCAACGATTTCTAACAATGTGATAAGTCTTCTTTTTTCTTCGAAATCAATCAATAAAAAAACTAAAAAACTAAAAACTAAAAACACGTAACTGATATTTACAAAGTAAAAAAACAAAAAAACAAAAAAACAAAGACAAATAAAGAGACTGAATTTTCTCGCTGTTATTTATAGCTAAGACTGATCAGATTTTATTCGACTTGGAGGTAAATAGAAGATTAATACGTCTACCTACCCAAAGTTTTAGTTCATTTCGAGGGGAGACAAAGTGTCGATTTCGTTAAATCTGGACGGACTGACAGTCATCTGATGTGGTCGGTCGGTTGGTTGGTTTTACAGAAAGCCAACCGTTGTTAGGTTATTTGATTGTAAAAGATATACTACCAAACTTCATCTGGGATAAAAATGAAAAAAAAAAGAAAAAGAAAAGACCAAGATGGTCGTACAAACCGAATATAGTCGGTTGATACTATAACACTTTTCATAGAAAAGAAATTATATATATATGAAAAATATATATAGAAACCGCTAGGATTATCTAAAGCTACAAAGTAAAAGTGCTCAATACCTAAGTAGAGCAAATAATAAAGTTGAAGCTAATGAGTCAGATATACCTACTAACAGTTTTGCTTAGTAGCTCATCAGGGAAAAATCTGAGTCAGATTTTTGCCCTGATGAGCTACTAAGCAAAACTGTTTGTAGGTATATCTGACTCATTAGGTTTAAATTTATATATATATATATATATATATATATATAATATATATATATATATATATATATATATATATGAATGTATATATCTGGAATAGATGCATGCAGCCGTACTTTCCTATCAAACATCGCTTTTGGCAGGTCTCTAAACAGCATCCAGTGTCCATATAGAGTTAAACAATGTAAGTTCTTGCTGTGAAACTAACATTGGTGTAGCATTGAGTAGGATTCCATAAGAGAACGTCACTTATGAGTTCGTCTCTGTTTATGCAGTAGTGCCTAGCATATGTTCTTCGTCTCATGTAATAACAAGAATCTTTTATTGTCTGAGCAAACTTAAAAGAAAAGAATACAAACATGGCAGGAGATACAAGGGTTGTATGAGCGAAATGTCCTGATATGAAAAGTATAAGTAGAGAGAATGTTGAATCCTTTATGTGTAGCTCGTAGAATAGCGCGCAAGAGATAATATTATTAAGGAAAGTGTAAAGACTTATATGTTAAGCATATTATCATGTGTCTTGCGACACGAGGTTGCCAGGGTGTAAGCCTGCACCCGTAACCGTGGACAGGAACGCAACTTATGTGTTGAATCACTTTTAATAAAGTTTAGGTTATTATTAGTAAGTAGTATTTAAAAATATTTTATTGTCTGAACAAACTTAACAAAATAGAATCCAAACATGATATGAGATTGCCTGCTAGCAGTATCAACCAGACATCGAGGGAGTCTACCCCATTTTCGCTAGCGCTAGACCAAGGGAATTGATTTTTGCGTCTGAGGTGGAGCGCATAAACTATCATCAGATCCCCATTTCCCTGCACAGATTCAAACTGTGTTACACATACGCTGGGTTGGCAGGGGTCGATATTGAACTCAGAAACTCGTCGTTCACAAGGTGGATGCTCAACCGTGCTAAACCGGATCACTATATAAGGTAATTTATGCCGAACCATTTAGAAATATTTTTTCTTCGATGTTCATTGAATTTGTAATACCAATTTTTGTTCAATTAAACTTTTGACCTTTCATTCACCTTTCTCATTTACAAATGTTTTACAACAAACTTCAACGACATTTTTTTTTCGAATTCAAAATAAACAAAATAAATAAGTCAATGAAATAAATAACACGAGTTTCAGGGTCAATTCTTAGGAGTTTAAAGAAAATTGTATCTTATTTATTTTTCATGATTCATCGTGAGAAATGTATATATATATTATACATTTCTCACGATGAATCATGAAAATAAATAAGACACAATTTTCTAGAAACTCCTGAGATTTCATATATCTGTATATATATATATATATATATATATATATATATATAATATATATATATATATATATATGTGTGTGTGTGTGTGTGTGTGTGTGTGTTGTGATATATGAATATGGTTAATTAATGCCTGAATAAGGTATATGAAACACGTGTCGCAAATGTAAGATAATAATAAAATTAAAAAAAAAAAACATAATCAATTTTGCGGACCTTCTTTTTTAGAAAATATTTAATAATATATATATATATATATATATATATATATATATATATATATATATATATATATTATTTAGATTTTTGAAGGCAATTACAATGCGTATATCGTATAAAATTCGATAACTATCGAATTTTATACGATATATGCATTGTAATTGCCTTCAAAAAATACAAATAATAATATACTTTACATAACAAGGCTTTAAAAGCAAATTTATCAAATTCTATTTTATATATATATATATATATATATATCACAAGTTTCCTAGTTTGATACCGGCCTTCGCCAACTCAGTGTATGAGTAGCACAGGTATCTGTGCGGTGTAGTAAGAAGCTGATGTTAGACGTGGTGCTCCACTTCAGACGCTAAAGCAATCTCCTTGGTCTAGCGCTAGTGAAAAGGGGATAGACTCCCTCGCTGATCGGCTGATACCGACTTTAGGCCACCCCGACGATTTTACTTATATATATATATATATATATATATATATATATCTGTGCGTGTGTGTGTCTAAATGATCCATCATTTAGCTGAGATGACTATATTCATGTGAAAAAAGAATTCTGTGGATAAGCAACACCAGACAATCAGGATTTACATTGTTGCATTTTATCTTGGACGATCTGGACAGTCTCATTTTTTTTACCATTGCTACGATTTTATGGGCCATCCTTTAGGCTTCAAATCAAGAGCGTTTGTCTAGCGGAAATCCTTGGTAAAGAATCCTTTGGTTGTTCCTTGGTGCTCCTCAGTATTGCAAGTCCTTCGTCAATGATTGGAAATGGACGTCTCTCAGTATCAGTGATTAAGTAGTCAATCAGCCACGCATTAGGGCTGTTGATTGGCTGGGGTTTAAACCACGTGACCTCGCCTAGTCTATAAATTTAAGTGATGTATTGTAGCACACCTTATATATCAAAATATTCCAACAACCATAAAGTGTTGCAAGATGATAACGGTCGTAAAATTAAAGAACACGAGTATTAAGATATAGATTTTTAAAATTTCTCTGAATTTTTTTAGATGAGGCTTGATGATTAGTATTATCTGCATTATTCGGACTATTGTTCTCATCTTCATTGTTATCTTTACAATGTTTCGGCCCGGGTCCGACAAGAAATACCCGAAGAAGGCCAGAGAGCACGTTGTACAGATAACAACGAAGATGAGGACAATAGTCTGAATAATGCAAATAATAATAGACTTTTTTTGTTTGCTGGTTTAAATCAGAGCATCAGTCTCAATACTTTTTAACCCCCCCCCACACACACACACATCTTGGCTACTGCAAAAGAGTCGCCTTGTTGAAAGAATTGTGAATAAACAGTAAAGACGCAAAATGGCTTCGTTGTCATTTGTACTGTTGTTTAATGGTTTCACCAAAATGCCATTAACGCCCTCTTTTCAAATCGGGAGAATGTCACAAGGAATATTTTACGATTTCTTTAGTTCTCAATTGTTTTTGTTTTATTTTTGTTTTGATTTTCTTTTACATGGACATTTATACTCAGGTAAAGCTTACACACACACAACACACACACACACACACACACACACACACACACATACACACATATATATATATATATATATATATATATATATATATATAATAGGAATTCCTTACAAATTACCAACAGCAAATTACAAACTGGGCAAATCCCTCTTTTTTATGACCGACTGCAGAGGAACAAAGGACAAAAAAAATCTGTTTTCAAATGCCTTAAAAGTAATTAAGAATTCATCATTCGAATCCAATGATTGGGGGGGGGGGAATTGGCTATAATGCAAAGAATCTAAGTCTTCTGTTATATTTTTTACTTATAAATTTGCTCTGTGACTTTAACATGAACAGACATTGAACTCTGCAAATTGCGATACGTTTTAAAAAACTCCTATGTCGTAAGGAAGATTTCTTCTCTGGATTTTTGGATTATACATATATATATATATATATATATATATATATATATGTGTGTGTGTGTGTGTGTGTGTGTGTGTGTGTGTGTGTGTGTGTGTTTACCAACCCCTCCGCACGAGCAGGATGTGACACAAAGTCAATTTCTTTAGCGAAGTTTAATAAGTTTGAATTCAGTTTTCCTTCTCCTAGACAGGTTACCTTACCATTGTTGAAGAGCCCAATCTGCCTACTACTTACCCATAACTGGAGGGAGTATAGCTGAATTCATACCTTTCCCTAGGGTATTAGCGCTATGTGAAATGCAAACAGTTTCGTCTAGGATTTGAACTCGGGTCGACGGGTCCAGTTCTTACGACTCGAACCATTAGGCTACGCGCACACACACGTATATATATACATGGCAGTCGGTTGAGCGTCCAGCTAGGAATCACAAAGTTCCTGGTTCGATACCGGTTTTACCAACTCAGCGTATGAGTAGCACAAGTATCTGGGCGGTAAAGTGAAGAGCTGATAGTAGGTGTGGCGCTCCACCTCAGACGCTAGTAAACAATCTCCATGGTCTTGCGCTAGTTAAAAGGGGATAGACTCCATCTCTGTATGGCTCATATTGACATTAGGCCACCCCGATGACTTTACTTTATATATATATATATATAATAAAAAAGAAGTCTCGCAAAATGGATTATGTTTTTTTTTAATTTATTATTATTTTACATTGGCGATACGGGTTTCTGATCTTCTGATATCTTATTCAGGCGTTAATTAACCACATTTTATGTATCTATCTATCTATCTATCTATCTATATATATATATATATATATATATATATATATATATATATATATAATGCATACATACATTTTTTAGATAAGACTTGATAATTTGTATTTTTTGTAATATTCGGACTATAGTCCTCTGTGTTCACTGGCCTTCTTTAGGTGATTCATGTCGAACCCGGGAACCTTCACGAGTTCGGAAACCTTCTTGTCGAACTCGAAAGCCTTCATGTCGTAATCGGGAGCCTTCACGGAACTTAGAACCTGAAACCTTTATTCCATTTACGGGGTAGACTGTTTTCATTCCGTTAACTATGGTCGTGTACAAGTGTTAAGTCATGCTAAATGTTCTATTCCAAAGGCGATAAGTAAAGGTAAGGTAAAGTCGTCGGGGTGGCCTAAAATCGGTATCAGACAATCAGCGAGGGAGTCTAGCGCTAGACCAAGGAGATTGTTTTTGCTACACCTACCATCAGCTCCAAAGGTGATAATAAGATATAATACTTAACATATCTTAACAGTTCTACCCGGGTTTGTATATATTGCCTCTATTTTCACGGATACAAAGTTGCATCTTAATTCGAGCATTTTGCTCAAGGTTTATGGGGTCAATTCTCTTATCTCAGTATGAATATTATTCTTGACTTGTTGCAATGTTTTAAGTTTATTCAAATATAGACACTCCTTTAAATAACTCTTCAAAGGAAGTCAGGCACACAAAACAGGCAAATGTGGTGGTCATTTGAATTGTAAATTTCTTGAAATCGTTCTGTCACTAAAAATTTATTTTTGTTGAAATTCTAAGTCTCTCAGTTCAATAAAAACACTCTATGATTTTAATTTGTTCTTTCACATTGTAACTTGACATTTTCAATTTGATTAAGTTACTTGGAATATTCGAAAAATAATATAGAAATTGAATTAAGAACATGAAAGTTATGAGTTTTAAAAATGTTTCATTATTTTGTGGTCCACTATATATATATATATATATATATATATAGTGTACAATACATTTAAGGTGCCATTATTACCACTGGTTTTCAGGCAGCATGTTAGCCACCCTTCATCAAGACAAGGCGTGTTTTGATGAAGGGTGGCTAATCTGCTGCCTGGAAACCAGTGGTAACAATGGCACCTTAAATGTATTGTACACTATAATAAATAAATAAATAAATACAGCTCTTACAAACGTAATCGAACACTTTATTTTCAATTCTCCAATACTAACAAAGGACTACACACATATATATATGCATATGCAATCAGCACACCTACAAACAGAGAAAGAATTTAACAGATAAATACGTATATATGTATATATGTAAAGGTTGTCAGAGATACCCCATCCGTCTTATAGGAAAGCCTTCCATTTAAGCATAATTGGTGTCCATCAGTGAAATCCCCTCCAAATATAGTTAGCTATATTCATAAATAAAGTGTGCTTAATATCAGTGATAGCGCCAATGTCGACTTGGTCTGATGATCGTGAAGGTGAGAAACTATCAGTTATCAATCGCTGTTGATTCTGTGTCGACGCTATCCTAACTCAGATCTATGTATATATGTGTGTATATGTGTGTGGGCGTTATGACAAATATTCAAAACAGAATATTATCAACGAAGGCATTTCCGACTCAAGTCACTCCAAAAACTATCCTACTTCCGCCTGCTGACTTCCGGGTGGTTTGTTCCACCGGTGAAGCACGGAGTTGAGTGTAAAGCTAAAATGAAAATAGTTGTACTTGGCTTAAAAGGAACTACAGACTCACGGGAAGAAAGAAAGGGAGAAATAAAGAGAGAAATATATATATATATATATATATATATATATATATATATATATATATATATAAGTGTGTCATAAATGTATCGAGATTGAAGCTGTATTAACCAAGATAGAAATGAATATTGAATGGAATGTTAATTCTTTCAGAATACAAGGTGTGTCAAAAAGTACAAATATCTAGATGATTATTTGACACACCTTGTATATATATATATATATATATATATATATATGTTGTGTGTGTGTGTGTGTGTGTGTGTGTGTGTGTGTGTATATATATATATATAGAGAGAGAGAGAGAAAGAGAGACAGACAGACAGATAGACAAATAGAGCAAGAACGAAAGAGAGAGAGAGAGAGTAAGAGAGAGAGGGTGAGTAAGAGAGAGAGCAAGAACGAAAGAGAGAGAGAGAGATATAGAGAAGGAGAGCGGGCGAGAACGAAAGAGAGAGAGAGTGGGAGATGATGAAAGAGAGAGAAGGAGAATGTGTGTGTGTGTTTGTGGGAGAGAGAGAGAGAGAGAGAGAGAGAGACACAGAGAGAAAGAAAGAGTGAGTGAGTGAGTGAGAGAGAAGGATGTGCCGAGCAGTAGGGCGTTGGGAAATTCTTAACATCGTTACGTAATTGCAAAGGCGTTGGCCGCCTCTTGCTTGCAAATAGCAGTCTGTGACTCTAGACTGACTGACTTTTATTTACTAAATAGATGCGGCAAAGGGACAACAGAGGTCACCCAGTGCTTTGCTTTACCCTCAACGATTGCCAACCATTTTTTTTGGGGGGGGGATGGACGCTCAGCATTTTTTTTTTTGTCATTTTTTAAATTGATGAAAATAAGTCTTTTTCTTTTCTCATTTCAATTTTGTTCTTCATATTCGCCTCAACCACATTTGCCGCCTCAGCCACTATTGCCGCCATATTTCTCCTCCTCATCATAAACATTTCTTTCATCAGTCAGCATATCTAGTCTCATCATATTTTTTCTTCGTAAAGGATTTGTACTCAATGCCCTTACCCCCAGGGAAATAACTTCCGGTTCCACGAGTTTTTTGCTTCATGCACTTCCTTAATTCTCACGTCTACGCAAGTCTTTTTTTTGTACAAAAGCAGAATAGCGCGCAAGAGATAATATCATTAGAATCGCATTTTACGTATAGATAGCATTAAATTACGGAAACTCTTGAACAAGCCTAACTCTAACCCTAACCTTAACAATAACCCTAACATTAACCTAACACTGATCCTAGCACTAACCTAACCTATACCCTAACACTAGCGTCTAAAAGGTTATGGGTATTTCTGTGAAATGTAATGCTTTTTATCGTAATCTAATGATATTATCTCTTGCGCGCTATTCTGCATTAGGACCCTATTTTATAAATGAATTAAATATAAGTAAATAAACTTTTCATTTTCTAAATTAACCTGTTTCATCAAATGTCTCCAGGACTCAGATGAGTCCTGGAGACCTGAGGAGACTTATTATAGCCGATTGCATCAATGCAGTTGTCTGGATGGTCTTTATTATTATTATTATTATTATTATTATTATTTAGTTTTCACATCTGTCGTATCTGGTGGTTCACTGGAGTCTGAGTCTCCTCGGGTCTGCATTTTAGCCGATCCCAACAGTGCTGTAGTTTGGATGGTCTCGATTCTTCTTCTGATTTCCAATTCACCCAAGTTCTTTTCCAGGGCTTTGGGGACCGTTCCAAGGGTACCAATTACAATTGGTACGACCTTCGCCTTCATGTTCCAAAGTTTCCTCAGTTCTCTGGCAAGGTCTAAGTATTTGTCTATATTTTCGCTTTCTTTTATTTTCATCCGGTGGACGGCCAGAACGGCAAAATCCACGAGATGACAGGTTTTCTTCTTCTAGTCGATTAATACTAGGTATTATTATTATTATTATTATTATTATTATTATTTGAGTTTTCACATTGTTAGCTGATATTCTGAGTGACAGCAAGTAGGTCTCCAGGACTAGTATAATTGCAGCAGTGCAGTGTTCTGAATGGTTTCAAATATGCTTTTGGAACTAATGCATATAATTGTTATCACTTTCACTATATATAACTAGTAAGGTCCAGATATTTGTCATATATTCATGTGATATGCATATTGACAAGTATAACACTAGGTATAAGGTGATAGTATTATTATTATCATTATTATTAGCAAAAATATGCAAGGGGATAGGGGGATTGGAGTAAATCCCACAGAATGTGGTAAAGAATAGATGGAAAAAATATCCCATCCTCCTGACATCATCAACAAATTCACCCCTCACCCGTCCACTTACTCTTCTATAAAACACATGTATGATGCACTTCATGATGTTCAAATAAACGACTGAAGAAGCCGTGCTCAGTGCTCTGCGAAATATATCTCCTACATATACTTGTCTGAATTTGTTCCTTTGTCCACATTTTTCCCATCTAGTCTTTACCACACACACACACACACACACACACACACACACACCATATATATATATATATATATATATATATATATATATATATATATATATATATATTAAATTAGAAAAACTCACGAAATTAAACATCGACGCATATAAAAAGATTAAACTTGTTTTTGATTTCTATATGAAATTATACGTAAGATTCATTTAACATGTCTGAGAATTAAACAATAATATTAGAAATCAACAACATCAAATAATTATTTGTTAAAATCAATATTGTTAAAACCAATATAGAAATTATCCACACCATATACTATACAAATCTATATTGCAGGATTTTAAACGCATTAATAACATGGGCTGTTTCGGGGCAAAGCTAATTCAATCGACCTTCATAGAGACATCGGTAATAGATAAAATGCTAATTAACATAAAATAATGATTGAGAATATAACGTAAATAATAAAGGGAATTGCGACGTTGGTGGGGACGTAGTTTAGGTTACAGACAGATAATCTCAATAAGATAATATCTTGACTTCTTCAATTGAAAGATGATGTTACTGAATATAACTTGAATCCAGAACATAACTGCTGGAAATATTTCTATTAGTTGTATGAATTGGTATGCGAAACATTTAATCACTGACCTAATCTAAAAACTAGTATTCTCAAATACAGGGTGTTTCATAAAAGTTTATATCATTTAAGATGTAGAGGGTGTTGAAGAAAAAATCATATTATTTGAGATGGCATTTAATCATAGACATGATCTAGATAATAGTATCGTCAAATACAGGGTGTTTCAAAAAATTTAATATCATTTGAGATGTACAGGGAGTTTAAGGTCCTGTACTGCCTCATTCCACCCGACCGGAAGTCACATTCATTTTTCTAATCTACCCCAAATGATAGCCTTTGTTTAAATGTAATATTAAACATATTTAGAAGTCTTTGATTTTAGGGAAATAACAGGTGACTTTAAATGAAAAGGCCATTTTTAGCCATTTTTGATAAATCCTTATAGGAATGGGGATCTGGACTTTGTTTAAATGTAATATTAAACATATTTAGAAGTCTTTGATTTAAGGGAAATAACAGGTAACTTTAAATGAAAAGGCCATTTTTAGCCATTATTTTTATAAATTCTTATAGGAATGGGGATCTTGACTGGAGAAAATTCTCAACAGGATGTTAAGAGTTAATAAAAATTCCCATCATTTCGTAATCTAATAACTTGACCAATTTTAATATCCTGTGTAGAAACAAGTCAATATTCAATATTTAATGTTTAAATGTTTTTTCTTTTCCAATGAATGAGATTTCTAGACCTGAGAAAAAAGAAACATAAAACAATAAATTATTTTTTTCATAATGACCCTCTTACAATTCGTATGTAATATGGATAAGTATTGCTAATTTTTCTATGTTGTTTTTTTATCTTTATATATATTTACCAACCCCTCCACACGAGCAGCATGTGACACAAGACCAATTTCTTAAGCGGAGTTTAACAGGTTTGAATTCAGAGTTTACCCTTCTCCTAAACCGGTTGCCTAACTAAGGTTAAAGAGCCCTGTCTTCCCTACTATTTATCCATAGCTGGAGGGAGAATTGGATTCATACCTTTCGCTAGGGTATTAGCGCCATGTGAAAAGCCAACAGCTTCGTCCAAGAATTGAACTCGGGTCGACGAGTCCATTTCCCACGACTCTAACCATTTGACCACGCGCCTCAAATTCTTTCCTTTATATGTTTTTTTTTTTAAATTTCTTATATTATGCAATGGACCTGGGATTAATGGCAATCCAGAGTAGCCCCCTCCGATCAATTAGCTGGTCATGTCAAGTCGTAGAACCTATATGATTACCCCAACCCTATTGCCCTTATGGCTAACCTCAACCTTTTTTATCATATATGTGTTAGAAGGCAGTGGTTGAGGGTCTTCATGTCCTGGGAATGACGTTAAACTTTATCTGATGGTGAGGTTCCAGTTCTAGAGGTCTGGGGAGTGTAAAGCACCCCATCACCATTTCTCGCGATTCCACTATTACCAGGGGTAGTACCAGTTAGGGTCGCATCTATGGGTTAAATAGAAAAATGTGTTTGGCAAAAAAGACTGAGTATCCATTAAGAATAAATTTATTTCAATTTCTTTTTTACGAGAATTTCTTTAATCTTAATTGTTGTTTCCTATCTCAACTTTTTTTTTATTCGTTTCATTCTACGATTATTTGTGAAATGATTTTAAAATTCATTGCGCAGCAAATATTTTAATTCAACCAAAATACAAAGCAAATCTAAAAGAAAAGATTGGGTTTTTTTTAGATCAAAATATATCAAGATGTGTATAATAGTGCGAAAATAATATGTGCCACTCTATTTTCTCATTCATTCAAAGACCTAATTTCACTTAAAGGACATTTAATCTAGGTGAAATCGAGAATATAATACGAGGGTGTCTCTTTAAGTAACGCTTCATTTATTTCCAAGCAAATTATAACAGATACAACGAAACTGTTGGATAGAGCAACTTTTCAGTTACAAATCACCATTTCTTTCTCATAGACACCATCAGTCTTTGCCAGTGGTCTAATATCTTCTATTCTCCTATGTTTTCCCACAATGTCCGAGGCGACTGTTGGTGGTAGGGTAGTAGGTTGAACCTTACAACTATCAATTTCGCCCATTGTTACAAATGCCCCATATTTTTGAGTAGCTATAACTAAGCTCAACTGATTCAATGATATGCTACATCTACGTGTACTTGCGTTAATATATTTACCCAACCCTTTCACGACAGACAGAATGCGACAAAGGGCGAATTTTTAACCTGGGTACAGTTTGTTTGAGTTCAGATTGTTCCTTCTCAATCTTCTTATATATATTATATATATATATATATATATATATTATATATGAGAAAAATGTTTGGGTCTTTTAGAAGCTTGGGAAAAATGAAGATCAGAAAAAAAAATGGTGTATATTCTGTTCTTGATCTTATTTATTTACCAATATTTCTAGGTGTGATCCTATTTCTCAACCTTTGAGAAAGACCCGCCCTATCGGTTGGGGCGTTAGAATGCACCGACTGCACTCCTGCAGAGGGTAAGATTCCCCCAAATGGGGCCACCTGTTGGTCGTGGGTGGCGACCCGTGATGCTTAAGGACGGGTCTTGGTGGATGAGCAGTCCATGACATGCAACACTCCACTTAGACCCTTACTTAGGCTAGACGGGCGGTCGGAGAGGCCCCCTCCGATCAATCGGCTGGTCATGTCAAGCCCTAGCACCTATATGATTGCCCCAATCCTATTGCCCTTATGGCAAGCCCCAACCCTTTTTTATCATATGGGTGCTAGAAAGTGGTGGCTGAGGAGCTACATGTCCTGGGAATGACGTTAAACTCTATCTGATGGTGAGGTTCCAGTTTTGGGGGTTTGGGGAATGTGGAGCACCCGTTCATCACCATTGCTCCCTGGTCCACTCTGTCCCGGAGTGGTAGTACCAGTTAGGGTCCCATCTATGGGTTAAATAGAAAAACATGAGTTTATAAAAAATAATTATCCATTAAGAATTGATTTATTTCAAAACTTTATCGGTATTAAATGACTCACTGAGGTTGATATACCGTAAAACCAAACCAAACCAAACCAAATTTGAGAAAGACGGATACGAGATAAGAAATATTGGTAAATAAATAAGATTAAGAACAAAATAATCACAATGTTTTTTCTGATCTTTATTTTTTTTCAGGCTTATTAAACTGACTATAAAACGAATCGGCCTGTTAGAATTCTGCCTGCTTATGTGACATGTGAGGCCGTATTTATTAGTAGGCCGTGGATTGCTTTAAAAATCAGCATTCAAATAGTGTGCCCATCTCCTCAACTAATCTAACTTTATATTATTCTTTTCATGTTCTTAAACCTTTCACTATTTTAGAGCCACCGATGGTTCTCAGTGTTTCCTTTAACACGTCTGAGAGCCATATGTGTGTCGCAAACCGCATTTAGAATAAAAGATAAACGTGTGAGTAGACACTTGATTTGCTTTGAACATTGAAAGGGTTAATTGTTTATACTTGTTTCGCTGCCATTTTGTTTTTATCAAGCGATGGCTGACACATAAAATTCCGGGAATGAATAAAATACCAGGATTTTTGTTTCTTTGCCTTTCAAATGACCTGTGACAAAAAAAAAAAAAGACGTATGTAAACAGTGGGTTAAAAAAAAAAACTAATTCTAATGGATATTGCGAAGGTTTTCAGTTCGATATGAAATGCTGATTTTCAAGGCAAGTATATAAACAGGCACGATTGGAGGCTGGAGCAATACATTTTCTTTGACTTGACATCATCATCATCATCATTATCATTATCATCATCAAATAAATCTTGCCGACAGCACAAATTCCTATGACCTCTCTCTCTCTCTCTCTCTCTCTCTCTCTCTCTCTCTCTCTCTCTCTCTCTCTCTCTCTCTCTCTCTCTTTCTCTTTCACTCCACCCGTTCACAAAACAATAAAAGATAAATAAAAAAATAAATTACTAACAATAATGATAATAAAAATAAAATAAAAACTTTAATAGAGCTTTTAGAACAAAATGTTTTTTGATCCCTTAAAAAAATATATATATATAAATTAACCTTGATTGGTACTGTTCCTCGGTGCCCCCCCCCCCCCGTTCATTGAAAATTTCAGGTCTTAGCATCAGATCCTCTCTCTCTGGGTCGACCTGTCCCTTTACTTGAGCAAGTGACAGCTTTTCAACTATGTAGAAGGACCTTTAAAAAAAATATGTCAAAAATAAAAGTTAATAAAACAAATATAGAAAAATACATTATTAATCTATATATAAATATATAAATATAAATGAGATTTTGGTTAAAATTGCAAATCGTCGTCAAAATTAAAACCGAAAAAATTTGGCTTGGGTATGGATTTTAATGAATTTAATTATTACTAAGCACACCATTTATGTTATTTTTTACTTAAATTTTAACCGTTAGTTGTGTTTTTAACCGTTATTCTTTGGACGTTATTTTCCTACAGAGGGCCGTAAGAGAACTAATTTTTAAAGGAGATAAATATTTTCCGAGAATTTATTAACATAAAAAACACGGATTATTACATTTTGGTCATCCATACTTAAGAAAAGCACACGTCGCCTGTAATATTGAAATAGAAAGTACGTTTTTTGTTTGTACATGTTTATTAATTCTGACTAGTCTTATCATTCGTCTGTTTTATTTTATCTATTTTTCTCCCTTAAAGGTAACTAACGGTTAAAATTTAAGTTAAAAATAACATAAATTATGTCCTTAGTAATGATTAAATTCATTAAAATCTATGCCCAAGCCAAATTTTTCCGATTAAATTTTGACTATTTGCAATTTTAACCGAGATTTATTTTAATATTCAAATCCCGGGCAACGCCTGGTAACTCTGCTAGTCAATGATAAAACATAAAGTGATATATTTTTATGTAAAGCTAAAGACAAGCACCCCCAATCCCGACCGTATGTTTATATAAGAGAAAACTTCTTCAAAGTAATTCCACTAATTCATTTGTTTAAAGAATTCTTTTTTTAATATTTAAACAAATATTTTTTATTAATTTTTTTGAACAAACAAGCCAGACATTTTTTAAGCTGTGTTAATCCTTTCTCAGGCAGATAATTTTTTAATCCATAAAGAGTGGGCGAATTATTTTGAGAACATTTGCAAAATAGCCGGTATATTCATACAAGTCAATTAATCATACATATATATATATATATTATATATATATATATATATATATATATATATATATATACGAGGTGGATAAAAAAAATGTCCATATATCGTGAATGATTTCATAGGGTGGGTGATTAAGATATATATAGAGGGGGTGAAAGTGATAGAAACAATGGTTAGTAAGAGATTTGTCGATTTTTGACTTAATTGCCAATTACTGCTAATTAAAAAGGATGAAAATGATTTTTTAAAATAATAATTCAATCCTAGAAATAAAAATAACTTAGTATAAAATTTGTCCCAATAAACTAAACAGTAAAAAAGCCATTAGCAAACAAAACAGGATTCGCTCAGCTTTACTATAATAATAATAATAATAATAATAATAATAATAATAATTATATATATATATATATATATAATATATATATATATACTGTGGGATTGTCACTGTTTCAGCTTTTGCTGGAACGGTGTGTCAAAATGCAGCATTATTGGAAGAGTGCTCAATACAAAAAATAGAGCTGTTATATAATATAATAAGATAAATATATAAAGGTTTTACATATCTATTTATTTGATGACAAAGGAACAGTCACAACCATTTTGGTTTCATGCATGCGTAATTGCATCCAATCTTCAGGTGACGTTGTTTCAAATGTTGTGACTGTTCCTTTGTCATCAAATAAATAGACATGTAAAACCTTTATATATTTATTATATTATATTATATTATATATATATATATATATATATATATATATATATATATATACGTGGGAGATTAAAAATGTCCATATATCGTGGACGATTTCATAGGCAGAGCCATGCCTCATCTGCAGAGAAAAGGTCATCTCATCGATGATAACTCGCCAGTTCACCATAACCAACTCTCAAGCTTCCTGAATCTTCTCAACAGTGGTGAAGGTTGATGGATGTCCTACTCTCTCTTCGTGCATAACGCTTGTCCGGCCACTTTTAAACTTCTCTATCCACTCGTACACACTTCTACGCGGTAGTGCACACTTATTGTACTAAAAGCATCTGATGAATTTCAGCTACCGACACTCCTTCCAACCAAAAAGGTCGGATTACTTCATCGATGCATACTGATTGTGGAGCGACCATGTTTACACAGTAAAAACACCAAGCAAAATGGTGCGATCAGGTTAAAAACTTTGATCATGTGATTACGACATTGCCAATTGCACGCATGCAAAGAGCATAGTGTGACAATAATAAAGTCGTCGTGGTGGCCTGATGTCGGCATCAGCTAATCAGCGAGGGAGTCTATCCCCTTTTCACTAGCGCTAGGAGGTGGAACGCCACACCTACCATCAGCTCCTTACTTTACCGCACATATCTATGTGCTACTCATACGCTGAGTGGGCGAGGGCCGGTATCGAACTAGGAACCTTGTGGTTTCTAGCCGAACGTTCTACCGACTGAGCTAAATCGGCCCTATATTATCCGCACTCTCACAATAACATATCGTTATTATTATAACGATATGTTATTGTGAGAGTGCGGATAATTTTTAAGAATTCCTTTATATATATATATATATATATATATATATATATATATATCTTTCTGTGAAGCACGGTTTGCTCTAAAAAGATTATGGAAATTAAATCTCACCGACAAGTTGAAGCAACAATTCTTCCTGGCCGTGGTGGTATCAATGCTATTGTATGACTTATCTCTTGGACCCATTTTATAATAAATTTGCTCTACTTCGTATTGAGCACTTTGTATTTGTTATATCGCTGAATTCTGCACTTCCTAACCATCGCGTCCATATTCACCGGTAAGTCACTTTTTCCCTTTATATATATATATATATATATATATATATATATATATATATATATATATATATATATATATATATATATACAACCTAGAGATCATTTTCATTTGATTCTGGGCATTCGAACGAGACGTTCATCACATCTTTTCTACGTTCCAAAGAAAATTCGAGCAGGCCTCTTTAACGCGCATCTTATATCAATGCGTGAAAGTGAGAAGGGTAAAGGGTTAAACGAAACATTCCACTTAGCTTTGTTTATTTTCAAAATTAGAGGAACAACAAGTGTACAGAATTAGGCTCTAATTTCGTTATCTAATAAGAAAATTGTTTTTTTCTTTTCGAAAAAAAATTTATAAATATCATATTCGGTGACTGAATTGAACAAAATATTTGCCACAAGTCACAACAAATAATCTTGTCATTTACAATGATAAATGATGCTTCTTTGCTCAATAAGCAATACGATACTACACACACACACACACACACACACATATATATATATTATATATATATATATATATATGTGTGTGTGTGTGTGTGTAAGTCATCCACAGACACCGTATTTCGACGTTTCACGTCTCTTCAGTTTGGTTAGACACAGCAACTACCTCTGACCAGGAGCAAAACCGATTCGTTAACCTGTTATATGGTATCAAGTATTCCAATCCGATACTAATGATTTTAAACATATTTATTTGATCCATAGTCGGTACCCTAACAAGTGCTACCACGTCGGATCAGAGTTGACCTGGAAGTAATGGTAACAGGAGCCTCACCATCAGATACAGTTTATTGTCGTAAATAGGCCCCCTTGTGGGAGGCACTTATCCCTTTGCAAGGGATACAGAATGTATTCTAAGCCCAGCCGATTGGACAATGTTGATATCTAGAAACTTTGGGTAATTTTCGTGGAGCAAAACCACCCACGTATTTATTTTATTTTATTTTTCTCTGAATGTTTGAGATGAGGCTTGATGATTAGTATCTGCGTTATTCGGACTATTGTCCTCTTCATTGTTATCTGTACAACGTTTCGGCCGATGTGCCCTTCGGCCTTCTTCAGGTATTTCTTGTCGGACTAGGGAACCTTCTTTTCGAACTCGGGAACCTTCTTGTAGTCGGGAGACATCAGGGAACTTTGAACCTAACCCGTTACCAATTGGACACATGGCCTAGTGGATAATGGAATTAGGTTAAGATAGTTCTAAGTGACAGGTTCAATCCTGCTCAAGGGCAGCAGTAACATAGAATAATAATTAACACAGCTTAACGCCTCTACCCCAGCTATGGATAGCGGAATGAGAACAGGATACCCCCGTGGACTGAATAAAGAGTTAGGTTCAAAGTTCTGTGATGGCTCCCGATTACGACAAGAAGATTCCTGAGTTCGAAAAAAGGTTCCCGAGTCTGAGAATGTTCCTGAATCCGATAAGAAATACTTGAAGAAGGCCGGAGGGCACATCGGTCGAAACATTGTACAGATAACAATGAAGATGATGACTATAGCTCGAATAACGCATATAATACTAATCTATTTTCTTTCTTTTTTTTTGTTTTCTTTTTTTTTTTTTTTTTATCTATCAACGGAGTGTAAAAGTCACAATTAATAGAGGTCAATTTTGAAGGAAAAGCAATCAGGGAGAGAAAGACTCATGCCTATTCAATAAGAATATTTTTTTGTAAATGTTGCAAGCAGTCTTGCCCTAAATTTGAACTTGTGAATTTACTGCAAATAATAATTGATAAACATGAATTCGTTTTACTCGCTATTTTCTCTTGGGGTAATTAACCGCTTTCTTCAAGGGTTCACCGCGTTTAATTAAAGGATATTAGAGGTTATTGATATTTGCCTTGTAGACACATCCCCCTGCTCCCCTCCCCCTCCTCCCCTCCCCCTTCTCCCCCTCCCCCTTCTCCCCCTCTCCCTCAAATTAGAGAGCATATATAATTGTTTATAGCGTTAATTCTAAAGACCTAGATTTTTAGATCGGCCTATAATTACTGAAAGCGGTACATGATAAAAATGACTTCAGAAGAATTCCGAGATTCTCATATTATAAAACCAGTTATAAAGATCACTAAAGCAGTGGTTTTCAAAATGGGGTCCGGGGAACACAGGGGGTAGGGGGTCCGCAAATGCTATAAGGGTGTCTTGAGCATTTTATATTATCCACTTAGCGATAGAACCTGTTAAAAACTGCTGAAATTAGTTAAGTGGTGTAACTATATTCCATATGAATGAGGAATTAGGAAAAATGGTTGTTGTTTTGTTTTACGGCATATCAACCCTTTTCAGATCATTTAATACCGAATCAAATCAATTTTGATTAAGAAAGGACCCAGCTTACTTACAGTACCTGCTGTTGCTTAAATGGTCACACAGTTAAAAATACGACCACAAATTCGTATTTCTAATTATTCATATATACCCATGAAAGTTCAGTTTGAACAGCAACCAACTCCAAAAATGTTGGCTTAACGTGTCTTTTGAGAATTCATTCTCTAAAAATGATGAAAATGTTGCTATCTTTTGAAAGAACATATTTATGCGAAACAGCATATATTGCAAATATTGGATGGGATTTTAAATATTAAAATAACTGTGTTGTATTTGTAGAAGCATTGTCTCATGTAAATTTTCTTCTGACGAACTTTACTGTAAACATTAGATATAAAGTTATTTCTTATTTTTCTTATGTAGCAATAAAATTACTGAAGAACAATTTCATTTGAAAGAAAACATTTATTTGGTGAAGAGGAAGAAGAAGAAGAAGAAGAAGAAGAAGAAGAAGAAGTGAGGGATGATAATGTTAACAACCGGAATATTTCCAAAGACATGGCATTACCCAAGTCGATGGTTGAATATAGAGGGAGAAAAAAAAAAAGAAAAAGAACAGAGAAGAAGAAGAAGAAGAACCACAACAACAGGAACAACAACAACAACAACAGAAACAACAACAACAACAAAGAAGAAGAAGAAGAAGAAGAAGAACAACAACAACAACAACAACAACAACAACAACAACAAATAAGATTTTTTTAAAGAAACCGAAAAAAAAAAACAATGACAAGTCAAAATGAGATGGAGAAGCGGGAATTGGATGTTCAAAAGGCGCAAAAGAACGCTGCATAAGATAGAATCCAAGTTTGGCTAAATTAACAAGAAAATCACATTAACGAAGACATACAAAGAAGCAATATACACAAGGGGGAGGGGGAGGGGCAAGGAATATGGGGGTAAGCAAATAATGGGGGGGGGAAGAAATACAAGCAGAGCGCTAAAAGATGACTTAAAACCCTTGTCAAATTTAAAGAACAAATAATATTTTCTGATGAGAAATATATCAGATTTGATAGACCTAAAAGTTTGTATATGTGATCGAGAAGAGGTTAACTTTTTTTTTAACAAGAGACACATGGAGGGAAGATGGTTTGCGGTTTTGAAGGGGGGAAATGGTCTTTAACAGCATAAACCTCAGATTAGAGTGTCTGAAAGAAGGAGAGAAAAACTGAAGCAGCAAAACACTTTTATATATTTTACCAACCCCTCCACACGAACAGGATGTGACACAAGGTCAGTTTTTAAGCTGAATTTATCAGATTTGAATTCAAAGTTTCCCTTCTCCTAGACTGATTACCATACCGAAGTAATAGAAAACTACACCAAACTCAGACGAAGGCCATTATTTCTTTGTATACTTAAAGATTTTGTAGTTTTCTATTATTGTTATTTCATTTTTATATCTAAAATAATAATACATAGAATACATGTGTACATGAACAAACTCCTGGCCGAAACACGTGTTAGTAAAATAAAATCCATTTTATCCATTCAGCATTTTCTTTCCTTTGTTTATTTTTCCCTTCAATATATATATATATATATATATATATATATATATTATTTTCTGAATGTTTGAGATGAGGCTTGATGATCAGTATTATCTGTGTTATTCGGACTATTGTCCCCATCTTCATTGTTCTCGGACTCGGGAACCTTCTTTGCGGACGTATATATATATATATATATATATATATATATATATATATATATATGTGTGTGTGTGTGTGTGTGTGTGTATGTATGTGTGTGTATAAGCAGTAATTATTTATTGTCAAACTCTACAGAATTGTAATTCTTTAAAGAAAAATTGGAATAGATAGCAGTCCAAAAATAAGTATACCCATAAGAAATCCTCATTGAATATGCAAGCCAGCATTGCTTTTGTCCCCCTCTCTCTCTCTCCATCCTCCATCCCCCTCTCTCTCTCTCTCTCTCTCTCTCTCTCTCTCTCTCTCTCTCTCTCTCTCTCTCTCTCTCTCTCTCTCGTCGTCTACTTTTTCTCCCCTTTATATTTTCTTTTATTTATTTATTTCTTTTTACCAAGTCGTTGCCATAGTAACAGAATATGGAAGAAACTAAGCAGGAATCATTCACGCACACAATGTTTGTTCAGCTTATTATTAGAGTTTCCTTATTTCTTTTTTTGTCTTTTCTTTCTCTTCTCTTCTGTTCTTTGAGGCAACTACATTATAAACAATAAAAATCTTCAAACCAAAACTTTGTTTGAACTATCATGAAAAACAAGCAGTTGTAGAACACAGAACACAGCTGAGACGTCATATTCACCCCTAAACAACTTAGTTATCTATATATAATGGAGATCCGGTGTCCGTCTGTAATTAATTTGAATTTGTTAGAATCTTGATTTTATTAGAAAGAAATCATTAAAAAATATAAGATTTCAAAGATCTGTTTACATTTTCTTACGAAAGAGCATGGCCAAAATTAATTTTACACCGCCCGGGGGATTTTGTTTTGCTAGTGAAGATGACGAACGATAAAGTTTTACTGATGGATAAAGGTTAAGGCTCATCCGGTAAAGATTTACTGTATTGAAACAATGGTTAGTAAGCTCACAGTGACTGAGCGACTTACGCTTGAGTATTAGAAGTTTATAGAGCTAAGTTTAGCAAATATATATTGGATGCTTCGACATGAAATGACGGGAGCCTTCCCATGATGGAGTGGCAAACGAGCTGGATTGTGAGATCGTAGCAGGTTCGTAGCAGAGATAAATGTTGATTTGTCTAGAGGGAGGGCAGTTCTTTTTCTCTCTTGTATTTCTTTCTTTCTTTCTTTCTTTCTTTTTCTTTCTTTTTAATAAAACCTGTAAAAATATTGCAAGAAGTAAAAATTGGGGGCGGGGGGTCTGCTACGGACCTCAGTAGTAATCGAGTCTTAATTCCAGTCGTGCTATGATGTTCACCTTCGGAGCTAATGTCCGCATCAGCTGGACTTCACCGACTGCACCTCTGCAGAGAGATAAAATACTCCCAAAGGGACCACCTGTTGGCAGTAGGTGGTGACATGTGATGCTTAAGGATGGGACCCTGGTGGCTAAGCAGTCCATAATATGCAACACTCCACTTTGGTCCTTACTTAGGCTAGACGGGCAGTCGAGAGGGCATCTCCGATCAATCCACTGGCAACCTCAAGCCCTAACGCCTATATGATTGTCCCAACCCAATTGCCCTTACGGCAAGCCCCCAACTTTTATCATATATGCGCCAGAAAGCGGTAGCTGAGGGTCTTAATGTCCTGGGTATGACGTTAAACTCTGATCGTGAAGTTTCAATTAAAGACCACAGGGAAATGTGGAGTACCCTTTCATCACCATTACTCCCAGGTCCACCCATATCCAGAGTGGTATTACCTGTTAGGGTCCCATCTAAATTAAATAGAAAATAAGAATTTAAGAAAATCTGTTTAAAAAAATATGAGTACCCATCAAGACGGAATAAAACAAAACATCTTCGGCAGAAAATAACCCAGGGTTGACATGTAAAATTTAACCAACCAACATAATAAATAGTTAACGTTTAAACACTTATTACCCATTTTATTAACGACCTCTGTCCTCATCTTTATTGTTATATACACAACGTTTCGGCCGATGTGCCCTCCGCTCTTCATCAGGTGTTTCTTCTCGAAATTAGGAACCTTTTCGAACTCGGGAATTTAATAAAGGGTTCGGTTCGGTTTGTTAAGAAATTGATTTTTTTTTTTTTTAAACTTTATTATTTTTTTTTTTTCATCATTTCCCCTGGAAATCTCGAACCATCATGATGGACATAACTTTTGTAGTAAACAAAAAAGGAAAGAAAAAATTATGTTTGGATGGTTAAGTATAATGATGTTCTCTCTTCTGTGACGTCATTCACCCTGGGTCGGTTGAGTCAGCTCCATCCAACGAATTCACCTGTGTTCAATTCATGGAAGGAGTAACAAGGAAATAGGAAATTCCCAAGCGGTCCCAAACCCCACATGCACAGGAGATTTATAAATCTATAAAGATGAGAGTCAAAATCAAATTAAAGAAACAAACAAATTCTTGTAGAATGAAGGAAACTTAAGAAATTTAGTAAATGAAGATACAGACATAAGAGAGAATGAAAGATTTAGAGTGTAGCGAATAAAAAAGTTAATGATGAAATAAAAGTAAATTTAAGATATGCTTCTTTAGCTGAATTCTTTTTTTTATTATAGGGATCAGCCTATAAAATCCAGCCTATAATTGGGATCAGCCTATAAAATCCAGCCTATAATAGGGATCAGATTAAATTTGAAAGTTTCAAATTATTTCTCTGGATTTTTGAGATGAGGCTTGATAATTTATATTATTTGGATTATTCGGACTACTGTCCTCATCTTTATTATTATCTCCACTATTTCTCTGAGTTTTTGAGATGAGGCTTGATAATTTATATTATTTGGATTATTCGGACTACTGTCCTCATCTTTATTATTATCTCCACTATTTCTCTGATTTTGAGATTTAATTTCGGACTACTGTCCTCATCTTTATTATTATCTCACTATTTCTCTGAGTTTTTGAGATGAGCTTGATAATTTATATTATTTGGATTATTCGGACTACTGTCTCATCTTTATTATTATCTCCACTATTTCTCTGAGTTTTGATGAGGCTGATAATCGGACTACTGTCCTCATCTTATTATTATCTCCACTATTTCTCTGAGTTTTTGAGAGAGGCCGGACTACTGTCCTCATCTTTATTATTATCTCCACTATTTCTCTGAGTCATAATGGATATTCTACTGTCCAATTATTATCTCCAAGTTTTGAGATGAGGCTGGATAATTGTGACTCGTCTATTTTCTCATCTCTCATCTGTCATTCACAATATATTGATCGATGTGTCCTTGACCTTCTTCGGATGTTTCTTGCCAAACTCAGGAACCTTCTAGAACTCGGAAATGTTCTCTTCAAACCTGGGAAACCTTCTTGTCGAACTCAGGAGCCTTCATGTCGTAATCGGGAGCCTTCACGGAACTCCGAACCGAATCCTTTATTAAATCCCCAAGTTCGAGAAGGTTCCTGAGTTCGAGAAAAACACCTGATGAAGGACGGCACATCAGCCGGAACGTTGTGTATATAACAATAAAAAGAGACCGAATAATCAATGTTAGGGAGAGTTATCTCCCCTAACGATTCTACACTGGATATATTCACTGACTAGCAGTGAGACAGAAAATTGACAAGTAGAGAGTCAGGCAGACAAAGACTGACAGTCAGGCAGACAAAGGACTGGCCCGTGCGTGACCACACACATGATACACACTGTTGAATTCTATCCAAAACAATCCCACTGTATTTCCTTGTTAGTGAGAATAAATAAAACAAATCTTGTTATATATTAAACATATTTCTCTGTTGTTATTATCATTTTGGTATTTCCTACATTTCGGGATATAACAATCAAATAATATAAAGTTTCAAATTTTGTTTTTTCATGGACAGATTTGATTTTTTAACCTCCCACCAATTTTTTTTCTCTAATCGATCTGAAGTTGTTTGTATAATTCCCAAATCAACAAATCTTTTCTTTGCTATCAGCAATTTTAGACTGGAATGATATGGTTTTTTTTGGGTTTTTTTTGTTTAAATATCAATAACAATTCGCCATTAAGTCCAGTTGAGTCACCAATAAACATGTCAGTAATGAATATACGAAAATATGTCTCATGAATTATTTATTATGAAGAGACAAACAGTTTTTTTTTTGTCCCGTGTAAATTAGAGCCAATTAGTTTGTATGAATATGATTTACTCAAATTTACTAATTAGACGTCGAAACTCGAATAGGTCACGTTTTATATCAGATCTTGTATGAAAGAAGATTGTTTCTCGGATCAGTGTGGAAATAGACATAAACGCTCATTAAACAGCCGATTTAATTGATTGTTTCTCAGGAGATATAAACTTTCAGACATCTATCAAAGAATATAAGTACTTTGGCTTGAATCATCTTTTTTATGGCGACACAGATTTTTTTGACATTATCACCAGAGTTATGTTAGCACCATATATATTTATAATGCGTCTAGACTACGTACTTTGACCATCATTTGATCCCATGAAAGAAAAAGGCCTCACACAAAAAAGGGCAAGAAGTAGGTGATATTCCGCAGAGACTATTACGAATGCGAACTACGCGGTTAATCTTCGCAATACAATTGCACAAGTCAAATCCTTTCTACATAGCTTGGAAAAGGCAGTAAGGAACATCAGGCTCCATGGAACTCCGATAAAACTGGTTACATATGTGTTAAAAAGGAAGGTGGTATCTCCACACTCGACAGTAAGCCACTAGAGTCGGTGGAACAATTCACCTACCAAGGTTTTTTGTCCTGGGTTGATTAAAACAATTTAACTTGTGGTACGAAAGTGCATTGGTCCTAATATGTTTGGTCCGATAGATTTTTCAGTTTTTATTTACCTCCTTCCACATTAGATGACAGAGAATCAAATTCCATGGAGATGTGAGTGTGGTCTCGATTTAAAAAAGAATTCCGGTTATTTCCTATAAATTAACATAAAAAGGGAAAACCACTCTTGACTAATAAATTATCTATTTATTTCCCATTAAGCTAAGCCTAACCCTAACCCAGTCTTCTTTTTTTCCTAGTAGATCAATGAATAAATAAATAATTCATCAGTCAAGAGTGGTTCCCCTTTGTTTATGTTAGACTTATAGGAAATAACCAAAACTTCATTACTCGCATTATTATTTCGATCAATTAATTCTTCTCTTCCCCCCATTTTAGCTCGTTCGATATTAATTATTATTATTACATAATAATCTTTTTTATATCATCGGATTTAAAAAGTTTCAATCATTCCCTCCTCTGCATTATTTGTACATATGGGTTTAGCTTAAGATGTTATGTTTTGGTGACTATAGTTGAATGAATTTTGAAAACATCTGACGTTGTGGTGAAAGGTTTTATAGTTATTTACTAAACCATCAGTAAGGAGGCGCCCAGTGAAAATAGAAGTCACTAACAATGGTTCGCAAGTCTATCTTGCTAACTATTTCATCACGTTAAAGGCTTTATAGCCTGATTGGGCAAATGAGAGTTAGTGATGGGATAGTGAACACCACTCCTTCCTCGTCTCGTGTCACATTTGCAATTTTTATAATAAATACCTTTTTGTTTATTCCTATTTCGTTAGAAGTATAACAGATAATTCTGTGTTTTGGCTATTAAAAACTGATATATACTCTTACAATGCTAATGGACTGAGTAGGAAGCGCGTGTTGTAATGGTTAAAGTCATAGGAAATTGACTCGTCGCCCGAGTTCAAATCCTGGACGTGGTAATTGCATTTCACTTAGCGCTAACCCTTGGGAAAGGTATGAATTCTACTCTCCCTCAAGCTATGGGTAAATAGTAGGACAGACTGGGCTCTTTAACCTTGGTTAGGCAACCGGTCTAGGAGAAGGAAAACTCTGAATTCAAACCTGTTAAACTCCGCTTAAGAAATTAACCTTGTGTCACATCCTGCTCGTGCGGAGGGGGTGGTAAATATATATAATGGACCGATAAATACAGTAACAACACATAAAGACTGACAGATACACTTACAAGATTTAAAGATTAATTGATACATTTACAACACTTATAGACTGTTATATACACTTACAACAGATATATACTAATATACACTTAAAAACGGCAGATACACTTACAACACTTATAGACTGTTATATACACTTACAACAGATACATACTGTTAGATACACTTGCAACACAAAAAGATTGATAGATACACTTACAACACTTATTAACTGTTAGATACACTTACAACAGATACATACTGTTAGATACACTTACAACACAAAAAGATTGATAGATGCACTTGCAACACTTATTAACTGTTAGATACACTTACAAACCCAAGCGGATTATCATTCGTATGTGTTGGAAAATCGAACGTTTCAAATATTTCATTAAATAATTCCAAGTTTTTTGGTTATTTTAAAATATTCTAAAATTATAAGATATTTTAGGGCACCACAAAACTTAAAATTTAAGTGATTTTCTAAAGAAAAAAATTCTTGTCTAGAATACATTTATATTTTATTTCTCTGAATGTTTGAGATGAGGTTTGATGATTAGTATTATCTACGTTATTCAGACTATTGTCCTCATCTTTATTGTTATCTGTACAACGTTTCGGTCGATGTGCTATCTGTACAACGCCTGTACAACGCTTCAGCTATGGTTAGCGGAATGAGAACAGGATACCCCCGTGGACTGAATAAAGGGTTAGGTCCAAAGTTCCGTGATGGCTCCCGATTACGACAAGAAGGTTCCCGACTACAAGAAGCTTCCTGAGTCCGAAAAAAGGTTCCCGAGTCCGACAAGAAATACTAAGAAGGCCGGAGGGCATATCGACCGAAATGTTGTACAAATAACAATAAAGATGAGGACAATAGTCCGAATAACGCAGATAATACATTTATATTTTATTTTATTTTTTCTTGGGGGCTGTGGGATTTTTTATTTTATAAACGCTGTCTAATTTTGAATAGTTTAGAATTGATCAGCAGTTGAAGAGTTTTAACGAAATGTTAATTATTGTTCGCTCCTGTGGACAGCTACCCATGGACACACCAAAGTGGACCGATCAGCAACGATTTATATTGATCAGCTCTGTATGGATACTGAATGTCGTGAAGAAGACGTGTCAGGTTATGAGAGGGGGTCATGGAATGCGTGTCGTTAGTGAGACATGATGATAATGAATCAGAGTAGGTTTATTTATATTTTGTTTAATTTTTCAAAATAAGTTGTCTAATATTAAATAGTTTAGAATTGCTCACCAGTAGATGTATTTTAACGAAATATTAATCATTCTTTGTCTAACTTCGTGTGTGTTCTCCTGGTGAAACTTACCAATGGACACATTCGAGTCGACCGACCGGCAAAGATATACATTAATCAGCTCCGTACAGATACTGAATGTCGTGATGAGGACTTGCCAGGAGTGAAGCCCGATAGGGAACGGGTGACGAGAGAGAGACATGGGAATCCGTTCTGTCAGTGAGACATGATTATAATGAATGATTGTAGGTTTTCGTTCTCACTGAATTTTATGCTCCTTAACAATTAACATGATATAAAAAGTTCAAAATTCAATTTATTGTTTTGTTTTGTTTTGCTAAATACTGTGTCAAATCTACAATATGTGGGAAAGAGATCAAATCTCTCCGAATTTTGAACATGGGTAAAAATGGCTGAACTTTGGAATCTGTTAGTTCGTAGTGAAAATAGATCACTAATTAGGATTGAGTCCTATTTTAGTAATGACCACCTCAAGCTGACTTTTAACTGGTTTGAATTCAGAGTTTTCCTTCTCCTAGACTGGTTGCCTAACCAAGGTTAAAGAGCCCAGTCTACCCTACTATTTACCATAGTTGGATGGAGGGTAATTGGATTCATATCTTTTCCAACGGCATTAGTGTTGGATTAGTTGTGGCATATAAGACGTGCTACAATACACCACCTAAATTTATAGACTAAGCGAGGTCACGTGGTTTAAACCTCAGCCAATCAACAGCCCGACTGCGTGGCTGGTTGACTACTTAATCATTGATACTGAGAGACGTCAATTTGCAATCATTGACGAAGGACTTGCAATACTGAGGAGCACCAAGGAACAACCAAAGGATTCTTTACCAAGGATTTCCACTGGACAAGCGCTCTTGCTTGAAGCCTAAAGGATGGCCCATAAAATCGTGACAATAACACTATGTGAACGGTAGCTTTGTTCAGGATTTGAACTCGGGTCGACGAGTCCATTTCCTACGACTATAACCATTACACCAAACGCCTCTAACTCTGTGGTTATCAAAACGCCAAACTGACGAGAAAATATTTAGAATAGGACAGTGGTGAATTTTCTCACTTATTCTCTTGGTTTTAATTTTTATTTCATTCTATTTTGTTTTTGTATGTGCTCCAGAAAAGTTATAGAACCAAACGTTTTTTCGAATCTCCGTAAAACGTATTTTTCTTAGGTATTTCTTATTCTAACAGTTTTTAATGTAAATATTCATCGTAATTTATTTCTAATTTTCATGTAAATACAATAGTAAATATCTTAATTGAAATTTCGATTTCAATTTTAATGCACAGTTTTATGAATATAGCATAATTATTTTTGTAATTCGATATTTTTTAACATTAATAAAGTATGAATAATGCATAATTTTAATATTTAATGTATGAATTTATTGTTGTTTTTATTCTAATAATATCATTTAAATTTAATTCATAAGCATAATTATTTTAAATTATCATTATCATTATAAGTTTATTATATAGATTTTTATTCATCTATTTGTTTTTACCAATGTTATTATTTCATTATTAATTCAAATTCATATGAGGAATTTCTCAGCGTTTCTAATCTTTATTATTGTTCATTTTAAATTAAAAATAAAACAAATAACGTTACGTTATTATCAAAAATAGTTTTATTAAGTAAATAATTCAATAAATGTTATTCGTATTACATTTTTCATTTTATCATTCGTAATTATCCTGTAATTTCAAACATGAAATGTAATTACGTTAAAATCCGTAAAGACAAGTAAACGGTTGTAATCTAATATAATTTTATTAACATTCATTTTAATTAGTATTATCTGCATTATTCGGACTATTGTCCTCATCTTCATTGTTATCTGTACAACGTTTCGGCCGACGTGCTCTCCGGCCTTCTTCAGGTATTTCTTCTCGGACTCGGGAACCCTCTTGTCGTAATCGGGAGCCATCACCGAACTTTGAGGGTTCCCGTGTCCGAGAAGGTTCCCGAGTCCGACAAAAATATCTGAAGAAGACCGGAGGGCACATCGGCCGAAACGTTGTACAGATAACAATGAAAATGAGGACAATAGTCCGAATAATGCAGATAATACTTATCATAAAAAATATCAAAAATTCATAGTTATATTAATTTTAATGTATGATTTTTAATGTTTAATTATCAATTTATTATAGTTAAATTTTAATACTAAAAATCTGATTAACAAGCATAATTATTCAATAATTATTAGCAATATGAATTTATTAATTATAATTTTATTCATTTATTTGTTTGTTTTCTATTGTGCTGTTACGTTGTTATTAACTAGCTGCAATACCCGGTAATACCCGGGAAAGGTGGAGTTATTCTCAGTTCCTAGAGTGCACCTGGAAATGTTAGTTAACTTCAAACTATCAATAGTTATCAAAGTCATAAGTCCTTCTTTCAACCAGTTTTCTTCATTTGGAGTGAATAAACCGGGAGAAGTTTGAGTTCGGGGAGTACCGAATTTATTCAACAATCATATGTATAAGAATAGGAAACTTACTGCTTTAGCGTTTAAGAACAATCCTAGAACAATTGACTCTGAGAATTGCGAATAAACCCACCTTTCCCAGGTATTACCGGTACCCGGCAGTTAGTAAATAATAAAAGATAATAAAGAAAATATAGACAAATAATTTCTATTAATCTATATATAAATACAAATAAGAGATTTAGGTTATTTCCTATAAGTCTAACATGATCAAAGGGGAACCACTCTTGACTGATAAATTATCTATTTATTGATCTACTAGGAAAAAAGAAGATGGGTTAGGGTTAGGGTTAGGGTTAGGGTTTAGGGTTAGTTTAATGGGAAAATAAATAATTTATCAGTCAAGAGTGGTTCCCCTTTGATCATGTTAGACTTATAGGAAATAACCGGGCAACGCCGGGTAGCTCAGCTAGTCTACACATAAAGTTAAGTCAATAATTCTCTGCTTACGTAAAACTTCCTACTTAAAAAAAAATCGCACAAATCCTTTTACCTCCATTAACTCGTTTACCGCCAAATATTTCTTTCCTTGACCCCCCCCCCCCTCACATATCACCCAAGCAGATTTCTAGCTCCGGTCAACGTCTAACGGCTCCAATCTACCTTGATAGTCGATGTGTAATTCCGTCATCATGACGCCCCCTGACTTAAGAGTATTTTTTTTATTCAGTGGCGCCCAATAAAGACATCCGGGTTTTTTGGTTGTCCCCCAGATATTTCCTGCTAACCTATCAGATCAACTAAAGATTTTTCAAGACGATTTCAATTTCTCTTTTTTTTTTTTTTTTTTTTTTTTTGTGAGATGAACACCTGTGTTTGTTTGTTTGTTTTTAAAATGAAGTGACATTTTTATTATTTGGATGGAGGAGGCTCCAAAAAATCTGGACAAATTTATCAATCTCTTTAACATAATAATCAAATTGTTTCTTTCAAATATATATATATATATATATATATATATATATATATATATATATATATATATATATATATATGTTAATGTATGAGTAGTAGCTTAACCAACCCAAGCCAACCGATAAATAATTTTAACCTTTCGCTTTTTAACCATTAATACGCTCCGTAATCTACCTTTCATTAAATAGTAATTGAAAAAATAATCCCACAAATTAATTCAAATTTTTAATCCAATAAACAAAAACGGTTCACGATGAATCTTTGAAAATATAAATAAGCGTTCGTCTATAAAAGATAAGTCCCATTCCAACGGGCATGTATTATACCAACTGAGATTAATCGAAAACTCGATTAATTCAACGGGTGTAACCCTGACGAATCAGACGATGAAACTCGAGTAGGTTACTTGTATCAATTATATATATATATATATATATATATATATATAGCACTCCACTAATTATACCGCAAAAACTTGGTCCACCACTAATTCACTAAGTGAGCTAATCATAACCATATACTATATATATATATAATTATGATGTCGCGCTGACGGCACGGATTCCCATCACCAGTTACTATAGGTCATCACCCCTTGCAAGTCCCCCTCGACATCCAGTATCCGTACAGAGCTTATCACTATAAGTCTTTGCTGGTCGACTTGTTCTGGTGTGTCAGTGTGTAGGTGTCCACTGAAGAACGCTACTTAATAGTTTGTCTTTACTCCTTCAGCAGTATCCAGCCTTTTTCGTCTTAATTTGATTTGTATGATGGGAGTTAAGTGGCCTTACAGCTATATTTTGTGGGATGCTCATCCAGAATTTGTTCAAGACAGCACACAGGATCCTGGTGAAGTTTTCATCTAGCTTTTTTCCCAACTGTTTCGTTGAAGTACAAGTGGTGCAGGGTTAGCTCAGTCGGTAGAGCGTTCGGCTAGAAACCACAGTTCGATACCGGTCCTCGCCAACTCAGCGTATGAATAGCTCAGGGATCTGTGCGGTAAAGTAAGGAGCTGATGGTAGGTGTGGCACTCCACCTCAGATGCTAAAACAACCTCCTTGGTCTAGCGCTATTGAAAAGGGGATAGACTCCCTCGTTGACTGGCTGATACCGACTTTAGGCCGCCCCGACGACTTTACTTTACTTACAAGTTGTACAGCCACACAGTTGCACTGATACGGCTACAGCTTTGAAAAATTGTCGCCTTATCTTATCCGAGACATCATATAATATATATATATATATATATATATATATATATATATATATCCGTGTGTGTGTGTGTGTGTGTGTGTGATTTTGATTAAGATTTAAAACCGTTTTTAATCCACAAAAATACAGTGCTCTATGCCCCAAAATGCAGAGCAATATCATAATATATTTCAAGCATAATGTATGATGAAAACAAAACAGTATAAAAACTCACGACTCAAAGTTTCACGGTGTCGATCATCTGAGGAATTATGCCTGATGATTGGCAACTTGAAACGCAAGCTAGTAGTAATAGAAATGAAGGGGTACTCCACGCTCCCCAGATCTGTTTTGAGTCTTTTTTCGAAAATAAAAATAAGGTAAAACTTTTTTTTCGAAAAATAAACAATGGTGAATCAGCCTTATACAGTGACACAAGAAAAAAATTAATAAATTCCTTATCAAATTTTTAAAGATCGCTAAGAATTCTCATAATACAAAGTTCCTTTATTTTCGTATTTTTGTATCCTTTTGGAAATATTTTTAAAAATGTAACCCTAAGCCCTTGAGTGATTTGAAACATAATTTTATTTTCCTAAAAACGTTTTTCTCTTTTCACATCGGAAAAAAAATTCAATCCATTTCTTAATTTCTTGGTGAGTTAAAGTGATAAAAATGTATTCATCTATTCTATACAGAGATTTATAAACATTTTATTTGGCCAGGAGAAATAAACTACACCCAATTTCAAAGTTTAATTACATAATACCAACTCAACATAAATAAACAATATTTGGAACTAGTATGAAGTAGGTCCTCTCGAAGTTTTCAGTCAAAGGTACTCCTAAACGTGTTCTATTTCATTCACTCTTTAGTGTTCCTATTTTTTGTTAGCTCGGTCATGGACCGGGTACTTTAGCTAGTAATAACAATAACAACATTTTTAAATAAAAATACGATGTAGTTAACTCAACTTTGTTTTGAATCAGTATTTAATTTGGCGGACCTGAACTAAAATTGGGTATACCTATCTCTTATTTTCTCCTCATTCACTCTTTAGAGTTCCTATTTTTTGTTAGTCTGGTGATGGACCGGGTACTTTTAGCTATATATATTATATATATATATATATATATATATATATATATATTATATACTAATATTTGGCAAACCTTGTGGTAAGAAAAAAACTGGCAAATAATTTGTTAGTAAAAATATAATACAATCTTTTGGGGGGGGGGAGAAAAAAAAGAAAAGACCAAGAGTGTCGCACCAACCGAAAATAATCTATTAACACTATAACACTTGGCCAAATATATATATATATATATATATATATATATATAATATATATATATAGTACTCTGTTGCTAAGTACTTTGCATCCAATTTCAAAGTTTAATTACATAATACCAACTCAACATAAATAAACAATATTTGGAACTAGTATGAAGTAGGTCTCCATTGTTTAGTTTTAGTGATTGTATTTCGATTTTTCATAGATTTGATGAAGTTATCAACAATCATCTGATCCATATTTTGCCACACCTTTAGCAATAATGCTGTAAGGGTTGCCACTGATGTAATTTTGATTCTACGTTTCTCGAAGTTTTCAGTCAAGGTACTCCCAAACGTGTTCTATTGGATTCATGTCAGGACTTTGGGTTACCCATGGCAATGACTTGATTCCTTGCGATTCCTTCCGTGCCTATCATACATGGTATGACATGGCAATCCATCTCCTTGAAAAAAGGGCAGACACTCTTGTCAATCTAATTGATTTTAAAAAGTGGGAGTAGTTCTTTCTCAAATATATGACAATGTTTTAGACCACTCGTTAACAAGAATCAGACGTTATTTCACAAGCCAAAATTGCTGTAATCAAGGGTGGCTAAAAACTTATCATAGCCCCCTGTATTCTTTCTCCCTTAGTCTTAGTTTGAGTCAGTCTTGATTTGATAAAAAGAAGCCCCCTCCACCACCACCCCAAAAAAAAGATCTAGTAATATAAGACATATCCTTTTGTGTCTTTTTTTTTTTTCGGCAAGAAAATAAAATAAAACCTAATCTTTTTTGTTTTTTCTTATTAGTCTTTTGTTCTTTATATCCAAATTGTAATTCAATCCCTCATTTTAGAATCACTTCACCCCCCCCTCCTCATACTTTCTCGAAATTTGTTAGTATATAAACTGATAACGTTCTTATCTTGTTTTTCTTTTTCGGCTTTTGTTCTTTAAAATTGTATACGCATTTGAATAAAGAGAAACATGAATTTAGGGTTCATTTTTATATAATATCCAAATTGTAATTCGAACCCACCAACATACACACTTAAGAAGCACTTCACACACACACACACCTTCGTTTTCGTATTTAATTTTTCTCTAAATTTATTTGTAAATAAACTGATAATCTCTTATCTTTCCCATTGTTTGCACCTGCGCCATATTCATTTCACTCCTCCAGCAACTTTAAACATTGATAACTTCTTTAATATTTCCTAACATATGATGACGTCATACCAATGTTACTTATATCTCAAGTGGATTTCACCTTTTATAAGTACTAATTTGATTTACAAGGAAAGAAAAAGAAAAAGAAAGGAAAACAAAAAAAGTGACAGAAAAAATAAGTGTAATAGAAAAAATGTCATTTGCATCATTTGGATTATTTGGATTATTGTTTATCATCTTTATTGTTAACTAGACAACGTTTCGGTCGATGAGCCTCCGGAGAGCACATCGGCCGAAACGTTGTGTAGATAACAATAAAGATGAGGACAATAGTCCGAATAATCCACATAATACAAATTATCAAATCTCATCTCAAAAATTCAGAGAAAAAATGTAATGAAAAACAAAATAAAAAAATTGTATATTTGAATTTTTTCGGACTATCATCCTCATCTTGTTATATACACAATGTTTCGATCGATGTGTCCTCCGTCTCCTTCAAGTGTTTCGTGTCGAACTCGGAAACCTTCTCGAACTCCGGAACTTTCTCTTCGAACTCTGAAACCTTCTTTTCGAACTCTGAAAGCTTCTCTTCGAACTCTGGAACCTTCTCTTCGAACTCTGGAAACTTTTCTTCGAACTCTGGAAACTTCTTGTCGAACTCGGTAGTCTTTACAGAACTTCAAACCGAACCTTTATTCAATCCACAGAGGTAGGATATTCTCATTCCGTAAAGATATTTACCTCGCATCCCACGTATGACACAAGGCCGTTTAAAGTGGGAGCCTTCCCACGAACCGGAGCTCATGGAATGGCAGGTGCTAAAAATGCATAAATTCCGTCGGCATTCCCCCTCAAGGGGGGTGCCTCAAACACTGGGCAATAAACCCATCCCTGCCCCTTTAAATCAAGGGGACAGGTGTTACCTGGCGGTGAGGGGAGAGGCCCCTGGGATCACGCTGTTAATTTCATTAACGGTCCAGTAGTCGAAGAGCGGGTTGTTAATGTGTTTTATTAATGTGCTAATGTTAATTCTCATTCTGTTAACCATGACTGAGTATAAGTGTAAAGCTATGTTAAGTATTTTATCTTATTATCATCCTTGGCTAGGACTGAAACTGCAACCTACATATAATTGTCAATTAGAACTATATTAACTCAAGCCTTATATCCATCGAGCCAAAAATCCAGACAAAATTTAAAATTGGTTTATTTGTTTAATGGTATATCAACCTTCCTGGGTGATTTAATACCGAAGGCATACTTATACAAGAACAGAAGCGTAACTATCTAACCGATCGCTGACATTCATACCTTTCCCTAGCGAATGTAATAGCGAGACTTGGAGTTCTAACTTGCTTATTATGATGTTACAGTCCCACACATTAACGATTACGTCACGGTTTACTAGTTTAACGGCCTATCGACTACTCATGGGTTATTTAATGACAAAATTTGACAATTAGTATTATTTGTATTATTCGGACTATTGTCCTCGTCTTCATTGTATCTGTCAGGAGCAGCAGTAACATAGAATAGTAATTAACACAGCTTAACACCTGTACCCCCATCTATGGTTAGCGGAATGAGAACAGGATACCCCCATGGACCGAATAAAGGGGTTAGGTTCAAAGTTCCGTGATGGACACGAAGGTTCCCGAGTCCGACAAGAAATACCTGAAGAAGAGCGGAGGGCACATCGGCCGAAACGTTGTACAGATAACAATGAAGATGAGGACAATAGCCAGAATAATCCACTTAATACAAATTATCAAACCTCATCTAAAAAATTCAGAGAAATAGTGAAATTTGACAAATTTCTTAATGTTTGTGATCATAACTATATTCCAATTTTTTGTTGCATTTTTAAAAATTACACTTTTTTTTACCTATAATCACTTCTTTAGAGTTTTTTATATCAAATATTCCTGGTTAAACTTGCAAATTGTCGTTAAAATTAAAACGGAAACTTATTTGGTGGTGATCCATCACAGTTTAACTAACTACAGTGTATGAATGAACTTTTTTGCGAATTGGGTTACGGTTTAGGGGTTTAGCGATTAAGGTTGTTTTTAATTATGTATTGTTTAAAAAAAACAGCAACAAAAAAAAACTAAATTACTATACATTTAATGTTGAAAAATATTTTTTTAAACCAAGTTTAATTGAAATTATACATTGCAATACTAACACAAACAATTGAGACTAATGTGTCTACTGATGGATTCAATAATTAATTTCAATGGTTAATTAAATGTATAGTAATTTGTTTTTTGTTTTTTTGTTTTTTGTTGTTGTTTTTTAAGCAATATCGTAATTTGTTTTTAGCTACGTTAAATTTCAGTTGATTTAACAGTGCAAAAATGAAAACATTGTTTTTCAATCATAATTTTCATTATTTCTGTAAGCTGAAAAAAATTTTCAAAAATCATCAGGAGTTTTTTTAGTGTTTCTTCTTTCAAATGAAAAAAAAATTTTTCAAGATAATATTAATTGTTATGAAAGTTTCATTGTGTTAAATATAGGGAGGTAAATTTCACAGGGTAAAATTGGTCGTGCCTACTGCTTGGTATTATTGATTTCTAATTGTTTAGTTTTATCTCAATGAATATAAGCAAAAATCCCGGGGATAAATCTTTTAAAAATTCCATTAACAAGAAGAAATAACTGTAATTATATTCTTTACTTCTTATTTTAACTAAATAGTTAAATTAGGAAAATTTAGCAATAAAAGACGCTAGTGATAGAAGAGTAAGTTTCAATTGTTCTATTTTTCGGTTATACCCCCCTCTGTTTCAAATCTTTTTATTTGCATTCTTATTTAGTTTCATTAGCCTTTCTAATTTAATATAATATTTTATTACATTAAAACTTAAATACTTGTATTCGGAGGGTGCATATATTTGCTAGTTGTAACAATGTGCTGTTGTTCATCGCATTAAAAGGTATATCGTAGCAATTCTATCCAAGAGAATGGTATACCATAGCATTTGTTTATAGTTTATCCAAGAGAAGGGTATATCCTAGTAATTTTCTGTTATTCATTCTAGAGAAGAACACAAGATCGCAATTTCTTTCTTTTTTTTTTAACTATGAGAGGACATAATATTATCTTTTCAGCTAGTATATTAGGTGTGAGACCTGTCAGCTGTTCCTTATAAACATTCATCTTAATTCCACAGAATATTTATACTCTTTCCACAGATTATCTAACATTGCCTTAAAGGAGTTTAGAGATGGGACATTCACTATTGATGATGGTAGTTTATTCCATGTATTCACCACTCTGTTACTAAAATAATTTGTCTTGCATTCGCTTTACACATTTTTTTAAAGAGTTTTAATTTATGACCCCAGGTATTGATATTTTGAGCAATGTTTAGTAAATCAAAGTTCGTTGAATAAAATCTGTGTGTATATATGTAGACTTCAATTATATCCCCTCTTGTCTGTCGATAAACCAAACTTTGTAAGTCAATCTTCCTAAGTCTTTCTTCATACGAAACGTTTTTTTAAATCATTCATTACTTTAGTAGCTCTCCTTTGATCTCCTTCAATGAGTTTTATTTATGACATTATAAAAAGTTTGTTTTTTAATTTCTACTAGAGGAGGGCATATCATAGCATTTTTTGTTGTTCATCTTTGAGAAGGATATACCATAGCAATTTTTTGGTTGTTCATCCTAAAGTGCATATAGCAATTTTTGTTGTTTGTTCCTCCTGGAGAAGGGGACTTAGCAAACTAAGATCAAATCCCGGATGAGGCTGCTTGTGTTTCATTCAGTGTTAGTGGAAAGATGGGAATCCATCTCTTGTCTAATTCAGTTATAGGTAAATAGTAATTAGAGCAGACAAAGGTGATATGCAAATACACATGCATATAATATATATGTTTATATGATAGTCATATCTATCTCTATCATATATATATATATATATATATATATATATGATAGATTTCCTCTGCCCCACCAAATCCTCACAAACCTTCCCCTTCCATCCTGATTTACTCACCAAACTCTTCCCCCACCACTCACTTTATCTTCTATAAATACAATTGTATGTACAATGCTTTAATAAAACTGACTGAAGAAGTACCGTTTAACGCGGAACGAAAATATATCTCTCCACATCTATTTGTTTTGTTATTCCTTTTTGTCTATTTTTCCTTTATCCTTACCACATTCTGTCGGATTTACTCCAACCCTCTTATCTTCATTTATATATATATATATATATATATATATATATATATATATATAAAAGGCATGAATCTATATCTTTGCTCTCTTGATCGATGGTTCTAGTGGTCGGACTTGGTTCTTTTGCCTTGTATGGAAACGGACCAAAGAGAACGAAAACTCTGAATTCAAATCAGTTTCACTTCACCATAAATAGAATTTGACCCAAGGTCATTTTTTTTAAGTGAAAGGTTTGCACAAATATTTCATCCATAAATAAGTACACCTCTCACGACATTTTATGTACACATATTATTTTTGTTAATGCAGTTCAAATTCTCTTACATAGAGAATAAAGCAATTTCCAGTAGAATTTGAAACTGAATAATTGTGCGGTGTCTGCATCCTCACTGAACTTATTTTTTTTTTTATGTGTATCTCTCAGGAAAATTCTAATAATGTTTCTATCTATGTTTGAAACTGTTAACCCCGTCAATTTAATGGCGTCAATTTAACGACGTCAATTTAACGACGTAGCAGGAGACAATTCTGTATTTTATGCGCACATGTAGGGAACAACAAACCAGAAGAGAAGGTCACAGAGCGCGTGAACAGACAGTTGGTCATTTGCCCCCGATGTCGGGCGGGGGGGGGGGGTACATGTCAGACACAGGTGACATTGACATATTTTCTCCTTCATGAACACACGGCTTACGGTCAAGTCACGTTGGAAGCACCGGTTCTCGCGAGATCACGAACCTAAGCAGCGATGAAACTGTTAAATACTTAGATGGGTGACCATTTAAGCAAAGGCAGACACGGTAAGAAACCGAATATCAAAAGTACTTTATTCGGCATTGAGTAAGGTAAAGTCGTTGGGGGTGACCTAAAGTCGGTATCAGCCAAACAGCAAGGGAGTCTATCCTTTTTTCACTAGCGCTAGACCAAGGAGATAGTTATTACATCTGAGGTAGAGTGCCACACCTACCATCAGCTCCTTACTTTACCGCACAGATCTCTGTGCTACTCATACGCTGAGTTGGCGAGGGACGGTATCGAACTAGGAACCTTGTGGTTTCTAGCCGAACGCTCTACCGACTGAGCTAACTCCGCCCTATGTAGAGTCGTCAGGGTGGCCTGAAGTCAGTATAAGCCAAACAGTGAGGGAGTCTATCCCCTTTTCACTAGCGCTAAACCAAGGAGATTGGTTTTGGGCATCGGAGAGGGAGCGCTACACTTACCATCAGCTCCTTACTTTACCGCACAGATCTCTGTGCTACTCATATGCTGAGTTGACAAAGGCCGGTATCGAACCAGGAACCTTGAGGTTCCTAGTCGAACACTCTACCGACTGAGCTAAACCACAAACCAACCAACCAACCAACATAAACACACGTTTGCAACAACAAAAAAGTCAGATTGCATTATCAAAAAGGTTTTTTCTTTAAATCATAGTTTTCTTCTTATTCAAATATGGAATACAAGGTGTGCGTTTTTTTTCTATCCACCCTGTCGGTGTGTCTTAGAATACGCCGACTGTTTCCCTTAAAGAGGGGTGTGCCCAATCTCACCAAAAATGGAGTGTGCTTGGTAGGACACTAAACTGAATATGGTGGTGAGGCTCCAGTTCTGCAGATCTGGGGGGGGTGATCCCAACCTACCCAATGCTAAGCGTCCTCTATGTTTGAATTGTTCAGTGACGACCACCATTTGCAGTTCCGTCACTGTGCATGGGTGGAACAAGTTCTTTTAAGACCATCGGGCATGCGTGAGGAAGTAGCTCAATAAAAAGTAAGCAACATGAACGCAGGGCACTTCGAATTTTGATAGCTACACGTGAGTAAGTGAAGATTGTTTAAAATCATATCCTATTGCCGTTCCCATAAAAGTGTTAACCTTTTTTTATCCCCTGTATATAACCAAGTAAAGAGGCCGGTTTAGCTCCTTCGGTAGAACATCTGACTTGGAATCGAAAGGTTTCTGATTCGATCCCCGGCAACACAGCGCATGAGTAGCACAAATTGGTTAATTTGATCTGTGCGGTAAAGGGGTAAGCTGACGGTAGGTCTGGCGCTCCACATCAGCAAAAATAATCTCTCTGGTCTAACACTAACAAAAAAGGGATAGACTCCCTCGCTGTTCGGCTGACACTGACAGTAGGCCACTCCGCCGGCAACTTTTTATATAACCAACGCAGTTAAAAGAAAGTCATGCCTCTTCTACTTAGATTCTTTGTTTTAACCATTGAACTAAACATTTAAGTGCGAATCAATTTTATAATTCATATATTCTATCTATTGTTGTTGTTGTTGTTGTTGTTGTTGTCCGTAAGCATCACGGGTTGCCATCCATGGTCAACAGGTGGTCCCATTTGGGGGGGAGGGGACTTAACCCTCTGCAGAGGTGCAGTCAGTGTATTCTAAAGCCCCACCGACAGGGCTGATGGTGAGTATGTGAAGACTGTTTAAAATCATATCATATCGGTGATCCCATAGAAGTGTTAATCTATTTTTTCAATTAGTAGAGTGTTCGGCTAGAAACCACAAGGTTCCTAGTTCGATACCGGCCCTCGCCAACTCAACGTATGAGTAGCACAGGGATCTGTGCGGTAAAGTCAGGAGCTGATGGTAGGTGTGGCGCTCCACCCATACGCAAAAACAATCTCCTTGGTCTAGCGCTAGTGAAAAGGGGATTGACTCCCTCGCTGATTAGCTGATACCGACTTTAGGCCACCCCAGCGACTTTACTTTTTTACATAACCAATATAGGTAAAAGAAAGTAATTCCTCTTTAATGTAGGTTCTTTGCTTTAATCATTGAACTAAACATTCAAGTGCAAATCAACTTAGTAATTCATATATTCTTTATTTTTTTTCTTCTTTTTGTTGCTTTGTCTTGAGGTTAATAATGTTTTTCTTCTCTATTCTTGTTTAGTCTGGGGAAACTGGATACAAAAGAAGATAAAAATGGTCGAATCGACGAAATTAAATTCTTAAGGTGTGAAATAAATGCTATAACCAATTTATGTGTCGGGATATAAATATTTATATACGCACGTGGGTACGCTGGATTTTACAAACTGTCTAGTGCGTTGTATTTCTCCGCCTGTTCAAACCCTGTTGTAACATGCTTAACACAACGTCAAGAAGTGGCAAAATAGTTGAACTTTTCTTATATCGAATTCTGTATACAATGTTTCTGGGTGAGTCTCCGTGGTGTAGTGGTTAACGTGCTGGACTGCGACATTGCAGTAAACGAGTTCGAACTCCATTCGTGCTATCACGTTCACTTTCGTTGGGAAAATGAACATGGCCACTCTCGTTCAAATCCTGGATGAAACTGTTTGCGTTTCACGTGTAATTAACGATCTCGAAAAAGGAATACATCTCTTTCTCACCACCCCCCCAAAAAAACACACACTTTGGCCCTATCTTGGGCTAGACGAGCGGTCGGAGAAGCCCCCTCCGATCAATCGGCTGGTCACGTCAAGCCCTAGCACCTATATGATTGCCCCAACCCTATTGCCCTTATGGCAAGCCCCAACCCCTTTTTATCATATACATGCTAGAAGGCGGTGACTGAGGGTCTACATGTCCTGGGAATGACTTTAAACTCTATCTGATGGTGAGGTTCCAGTTTTGGAGGTTTGGGGAATGTGGAGCACCCCTTCATCACCATTGCTCCCAGGTCCACTCTGACCCGGAGTGGTAGTACCTGTTAGGGTCCCATCTATGGGTTAAATAGAAAAACACGAGTTTATAAACAAAATTGTATTATGCATTAAGAATGAATTTATTTCACAACTTTGTCGGCATTAAATAACCCACCGAGGTTAATATGCCGTAAAACCAAACAAACCAAAGAAAACCATGTTGGTATTATAATCAAGTTGTAAACTGATCCTCCATTTCTTGACCACAATAGAGTTATAAGGAGTTATGATATTCAATAAATTTCAGTCAAGTCATGCTGAAAACCTTGGTTCCTGATAGATCATCAAAGTTAAGCGTGGGACAGATTCTTTAGATCTGGTATGACAATCGATCTAAAATAAAAAAAAATCTGAATTAAAACCAGTCTCTTTCAAAAATCGACCTTGTGTCACATCCTATTCGTGCGGTGGGTTGGGTAAATAATTCTAATATGTTTGGTTTAATTGCATATTAACTCTTGTGGGTTATTCAATGTCAAATCTGTTTTTTTTTAATATATACTTTTTTTCATGGACACGCGCATGACAACATACGCACAAGTACAAACAAAAAACCCCGCATTCACGTAAACATATAACACGAGAATACAGTTAGATAAAAAATACCATCATTTTCAAAAAAAAATCATTTAAAAAGAAATGCCATAACTAGACTGCTTCAATTCCAGTGATCTTTTGAAAAAAGAGACTTCATCTCGAAAATTCAAGAATAAAATACAGGTTAACACACAACACCATTGTTACCGTATTATTTTTTTTCTTTTCTTTACATCTGCATTGTGATAGCCTTCTAAATCAACCTCCTAACCAATATATATATATATATATATATATATATATATATATATATATATATATATATATATATATATGATTTATTAAGAAGTAATAATATGCTTTTTTTATATATAATACAGTGTTATTTTTCGTTTTAAAAACGTAAGAAAATAGATTATTCTTTGGCGGGCTGGAAAAGATTAATGGCATTTCAATTTATTTCAATGGGGAAAATTGATAAATTGAGTTTTAAGTGGAACGAATTAAACTCATAAGTCAAAGTATCTCTGTATTTGTTAGTAAATTAAAATCAAGTAATTGAAAGATGATTTTTTGGTAAATAAAAAAAAAAGTGGAATCGCTTTTTTTTCTTTTCTTTTTCTTCTTTTTTTTTTTTTTTTTTTTTTTTTTTTTTTTTGTCTAAAAGTTTGAATGCAAACTTCGTAATGTATAAAGACGAAAGGATGCTGCTTGCTGGTTTGAACAAATTCCGGAAGCAGCAGTCTACGAAACAGTAGCTGTACGGTCACTTACCTCTCATCTTCCAAGCAATCCAATTAAAACGAACAAGACATACTGAAGACTGCTGCAAAAAGCAGGGTCGAAATGAACAACCCGTCTTGGGCTATTTCATGTCTAGAAGTGAGAGAAACGCGTTCATTGTACATATATATTTACATTTTTCGTACAGCTTTTTCCACAGTTAAATGATACCAAGTATTCCAATCTAATACAAATAATTTACACTGTTTTCTTCCCTTTCTTTTTTCATAATAAAAACGAATTGATCCATTATTTAGCTGAGGTGACGATACTCAAGCCCCTACCCGAAACTACAATCAACACCCAACTACGAAGTTTCTCCTGATTGGGGGATGTTAAAGTGTAACACACGTAGGTAGGTACTAGTGTATTAATATATAGATTAAATATAAATAGTTAATATACTTGAATAAATAGTTTAAACGGAATTTCTATGTCCCTTCTGAAGTCAGGTGTAGAAACACTGCAACCCCCACTCCTCCCCAAAGGTTATGTGCTTGACTAAACAAGTTTAAGTCAATATCTATAGTCACTTGATAAGCCATTTCCGTTTCCGTTTTGACATCTTTATAGCTTCCGGTTGGATTAAACTAGAAACAATGGCGAAATAGAAAAAGGATTGCGTGATTTGAGTGATTAGAACATTGTTCACAGCTGTAGATTAAAAAATTGTCGATGCCTTAAGCTAAAACACAACAATCAAGTCGGTCTGGTAACACGGATCCCCCCTCTCTCTCTCTCTCTCTCTCTCTCTCTCTCTCTCTTTCTCTCTCTCTCTCTCCCTCCCCTCTCTATATCTCTCTCTATCTCTATCTATCTATCTATCTTTCTCTCCATCCATTCGTCACTATCTTGGCAGGTCTTCGACATGTCATCCAGTGTTCGTACAGAACTGATGAATGTACATTTTATCTGGCCGGTCAATACTGGTGTATGAGCCCACAAGTAAATGACACTTATGAGTTCAACCCTGATTCTTTCGTAGTGCCCAACATATCTTGTTCGTCTTACTTGGATGGTTAGTGAGATGGGAGGTAAGTGGCTGTTTTGTGATGGGCTGCTCCCAGGATTTATTTAAAACAACGAGCAACATCCTTTTGTAGTTCCCATCTAAATTTTTCTCCAAGCGTTTCCTTGAAGTCCTAGTTCAGAATTTGAACTCGGGTCACCGTGTCCATTTAATACGACGATAACCGTGACGCAACGAGCACCTCCTTAACTATATGACTGAATTTTACTTAGCAAGAGCATATAAGCTCATTGGTGCTATATATATTATATATATATATATATATATATATATATATATATATATATATATACTCGTGTTCCTTAATTGTAAAACCGTTATCATCTTGCAGTACCCTCTGGTATTGATGACACCATCCAAATCGTCCAAGATGAAATGCAAAGATGTAAATCCTGATTATCTGGTGTCACCTATTTGCTGAATATTTATTTGAGTTTTGTCGCCTCAGCTAAATAATAGACTATTCCGTTTTTATTATAAAAAAAGGGGAAGAAAAATGACATGCTACATAGAAAAAAATAATAAGAGAGAAAGAAAGAGAGGAGCAAAAAATAGAGAGGGGTGAGTACGCGGAAGCGATAACGTTAATCTGTTTCAATCGAACATAATGAAAAGATGAAAAGGAAAGAAAGACAACAACAAAAACAACAAAAAGGGTGAGAGAAAGTTAAATCAAGATTTTATTTATAAGTTGACCTATTTACAATAGCTCTTCAGCAAAACATATTAAACGTTGAAATTATCATACTGTGGTATATCCACAGTTTTTATAATTCTTAATGTTGAGAATTTTGTGATATAAGGTGTGTGCTAGACGTCTGCTCCTACTTATAGACTCGACTACAATTATGTGATCTACCTCTTGGCCAATCACTGGCAGTACACTGCTGCTGATACAATACTTAAACTGACCATACTGGTCATAATTACACAGACCTTCGTGGACGACGGACATAGGATTAAATCACTGGACCTTTGCCAATACGCAGGATAGGACTTATACGCTTACCAAAGGATTCCATAACTCAGGACTTACTGTAAAGCCCTTTTCAACTGGCCAACGATGGCATTTAAAAACTTTATACTTAATTCCAATTTATTTTCCCCATTCCATCCTGCATTACATGACAGATGGTGATGGATTTCTGTTCTTTTGAAAAGATGCCGCGGCCAGTAAAGAAGGTCATGCTGACAATCCTCTGAAATATGAAAGGTCCCGCCATTATTGATTTCCTTGGGGGCAAAATTCACCTTATCTTTTTGAATGAACCTCGTAGAATGTCCAGCTTTGAACAACTTTTCAATATGTAAATTTCTTTAACGTGCTCTTCTGGACGAGAATAAAAGAAAATTTATCATCGCCACCGACATAATATGCAAATATGGGTGTAGTTAAAAAGTGCATAGCGTAGCTGACTTGTTTTGATGGCTGAAACGATTTTAGAACAAAAGATTTATTGTGATCAAAGGAATAATTAAGTGCGATTGGCTCAGTGGATAAAACGAATTAAATTCAAGGTGTGTAGTTACCCAACCCTCCACCAAAAGGTCAATTTTAAAGTGGGGGTCAACTGTCTTGAATCCAGTCTAAACTGGTTGTCTTACTAAAGTCCAAAGTGTTTCACCCGTGTGCCTAAAATGGTCTATCTCCCTGAATGCAGACCGGTTTCACTCTGCGCGCTATATATATATATATATATATATATATATATAAAGTCAGTCGGAGTTCGCTTCCGTCCATAGGTAGTTGTTGTGTCTAGCCACACTGAAGAGGCGTGAAACGCCGAAACATGTGTCTGTGGATGACTTATTATATATATATATATATATATATATCAGTCATCCACAGACACGTGTTTCGACGTTTACGTCTGATCAGTACCTCTAGCCGGATGCGAAACCCGGCAGAATTTTCGTCTGCCAAGCTCCTTACCCTTATGGCCCACGGTGACTGTCAGTCAGAGGCAAACAATTAATTCATACATACTTCAGGATGTATGTTTTTACAATCACCAGAGAACTCAAATCTGTGAACAACAGGCGAGTAAATGCTTTACGCTAAACGGTCAAAGTTCAACTAATGTCTCCCCTAGAGTGCTCTACCAGGAAAATTGGGAGCATATATTTCAGTCATCCACAGACACATGTTTCGATGTTTACGTCTCATTAGTGCGGTTCGACTTTTTTTAACTGCTACCTCTAGTCGGGAGCGAACCCGACAGAATTTTCGTCTGCCAAAACCTTTTACGAAAATACTTAATCTTTTCTTTTAAAAAAACTTATGAAAGAAACAGTGATGCTCTAGGAGAAACAAATAATCCCGGAAACGGCAGAAGAGAAACATTTTTTCCTTTTTCGAATGGGCCTTGATTAAGAGGCAGGCGGGACTTCCCTGGTTCCACCGTATTTGACCTTCACACACACACACACACACTCTCTCACTCTCTCTTTCTCTCTCTCTCTCTCTCTCTCTCTCTCTCTCTCTCTCTTTGAATAAATAACACCTTTGTGACTAAACGACTTTGCAACAATATAAAACTCATTTTCTTCCATGATAAAAGACTTAAAAGACGATAGAATTGTTGGATCAGTAAAATGGTTATTCCTGTAAATAGAGTGAGTGAGGGAGAGGCTCTGTGATTGGATATACCAATCACGTGATAGACCAGAGTTTTAGGCGCAATATACAAAAGCCCAGCAGATAGATTCCACCAGCGGTACCACGAGGCAGCGATTTGAAGGGCTCCAAGAAATCACCCTAAGATATCTTCTCCAGCGCGCCAGTAAGTCCTTAAACTCAACTTTATATACAGGAAGGGCTTTCTATAATGCTATACTAACACAATAACAGGAAGGACTTTATATTGTTGTTTGTTATTTCATGTGCTAGTCAATAAATTGGTTGAATTTAAAGGAAGTATTAATTCCTTTCTTCTTGTTGTTAGTCTTAGAATTGAATGCTATACTAACACAATAGAATAAAAAATGTTTCGCTAATTACGCCCCCCCCCCATTGTTGTATATCTACATTCACATCGTACATCATATATCGAGTATATGAACGAGAGAGGAAACTCGGGTGATAGAGAGAAAGAAAGAGAGAGAGAGAGAGAGGGGGAGAGCGAGCGAGAGAGAGAGAATGAGAGAGACTTACTTGTTACTTTATTTCTGCTTTACTACTTCTGCTAATTTGTACAACGTTTCGGGCCGATATGCCCTCCGGCCTTCTTCAGGTATTTCTTGTCGGACTCGGGAACCTTCCGAAAAGAAGGTTCCTGAGTCCGAGAAGGTTCTGCTAATTTGTCTGGTCGTTTCCTCTTGTCGTCTACTTGCTGTCTCTAAGGGATTCTTCTGGGCTAACTCTAGTCATTGTAATTAAATGAACTTTTATTTCTTGATCAAGATTTTATTTCTGCTTAGCCCATTCTTATTCGCCGCGTGGGAGAGCTTCAACCTCGGCAGAGAGAGGCAGATGCTTTCTGCTCCAAACATCAGGTTAAAACTGATTCTCTAACTAACTAATCACATGACGCGCGAGATTCCCGCCTATGGGGTCAGGATCACCAACAGTCCTGGTTATTTTACTCTGGCCCCTTTGAATTCTCGCTACAGGGTCTGTCAACAATTTATGCTACCACATAAATTGTAACACCATTAATACCAAATAACGAGTTCGATGCGACCGTGTGTTATATCCAATCCATGCCGAATGGGTTGGTTAAATACCTGCTGGCAAGGGGAGCCCCGTGGCATAGTTCTGGCCAAGGAAGCCCCCTGTGGCATAGTGCTGGCAAGGGGAGCCCCTGTGGCGTAGTGCTGGCAGGGGGAGCCCCCGTGGCGTAATGCTGGCCCAAGGAGTCCCATGGCGTAGTGCTGACCAGCGACATTCGCAGTAAGCGAGAAACAAAGAAAACTTCTACTGACTTATATGGTTTCAAGTAACTTTTCCTATTTAACAGTATAATATATTTCCACCAATAAAAACCTGCTACAGTCCAGTCGACTGGGACAAAAGAATTCACCGACTGCACCTCTGTAGAGGGGGTAAAATCTTCCCAATGGGGCCACCTGTTGGCTGTAGGTGGCAACCTGTGATGCTTAAGAACGGATACCTGGTGGCTGAGCAGACCATGACAATCAGCACTCCACTTGGGCCCTTACTTAGACTAGGCGTCAGTCGGAGACGCTTCCTCCGATCAAGCGGCTGGTCATGTCAAGCGGTAGCTGTCTGTCTTAATGTCCTGGGTATGACGTTAAACTCTATTTGATGAAGTTCCAATTCAAGAGCTCTGTGGGAATATGGAGTACCCTTTAATCCCCATTACTCCCATGTCCACCCTGAGTGGTAGTACCTGTTAGGGTCCCATCTATGTGTTAATAGAAGAAAATGAGTTAACAAAAACTGTTTTAAAAGATTGAGTCTTTAAAAAATGCACTTACAAGGAATAAAACAATGTCTTCGGTATAAAATAACCCAACAAGGTTTGACCTGCCGTAAAATCTAACCAACCAACTTCTACCAATAGATCCGGCTTTATTTCAAAGAGATATCAAGACATTTAGGGCAAACTTTTGGGGGATTTGGATTTCTTCTATCGTATAAACAATAGCTTTTAAAAGATGTCAGCACACGTGTATATATATATATATATATATATATATATATATATATATATATATATATATATATATATATATATATAATCTTATATATAAACAAGCGAAGTACTTGTGTATCCCAGGGGCATGTAAAGGTAGGTCATGGGTGGCTGGGTGTACGCATTTTATATATGTGGCTTATTGTTTTCCCTTGTATTACGCAAGAAATATAATCATTTTTTCTCATATCCCTCACGCTTCACTGATAAAACTCTTCGTCCTTGACCTTGCTTACAATTACAATACATACACAAATATCTATATTGACAAGAGTTTGTTTGTCTGTCCTCTGGAGACGACCAACTAAATCTCACCCCCCCTCAGGTAAGATGAGACTAGTTTAATTTATTAGGCCACCTTGGACAATCTCTTTTTTTTTCTATCTTACATCAAACTTTACAAAAAAAATAGAAGCGACTACCCGACGTTGCCTGGGTAGAGGTGGATAATAAAAGGTTAGTCTCGCAGATCCATTGATTGTTTTGTTCTTATTTAATTGATTTATGTTTTAATCACTTGCGCAACCAATGACTTTCCCTTTTCTTACTACTAAAATCCTAATTTTTTTAAATATCTTTCCAGATATAAATAAAATCTTTATTTATTTTTGCACAAAAAAAACAAGCTCTAGTGATAGTGAATGTGTGTATGCATTTACTTTTTCGTTAATTGTTAATTTTCATAGTTTCCTCCGGACATACATACACATAACTGCCCTTTCCTCCGGACATACATACACATAACTGCCCTTTCCTCCGGACATACATACACATAACTGCCCTTTCCTCCGAATACATAACATAACTGCCCTTTATATACGTATATAGATAAGACAGACAGAATATTGGCATAGAACATATTCACTGTTAATGTAATGACTTCGTAATGAAAATGCTTCTCTTTAACAGTGTGGGACCATTCCATTTTCTCTGTCAGTTCTCTTGTGGTTTAACGAGAATTTTCGTGCAAAAGTTGTTTAATCACTCTTCATCGAACTCAATTAGGCGGACAGAACGAGGTGAGTCTTTGAGGTCAAAATTTCCATTTTTGAACTTGGCATACCAATAACGAGCGGTTCTTTCAGCTCTCTCTCTCTCTCTCTCTCTCTCTCTCTCTCTCTCTCTCTCTCTCTCTCTCTCTACTCAACACAAATGTCGTGAGCAGATTTTGTGGCCTTAGAACCTTGATTAAAAGCAAAAAGAAGGTGTCCAAAATGTTCATTTTTCTTAACTTGACATTCCATTTTAATGAACAAAATTACTAGAATTAACTCGAAAAAAATAACAAAAACAAATATATTCCAAAATGATTCAAATAGAATTTTCGAAAAAAATAGATTCCAAAATTTAAAAACGCAATAAATTCCAAAATGTAAAAAACGTCGGGAACTTAGTTCACAGCTGAATAATATTTTTATAATTAATTCATCTGATGTTCATAAAATGCCTTACATTCTTACCATTTTTTCCATATTGTCGACTGCATCAAATAGGCATGACCCCCACCAATGGGGTCATCTGTTGGCCATGGGTGATGACCATGATGCTTAAGAACGGAATCCTGGTGGCTGAGCAGTCCATGACTTGCACTCTCTACTTTTGTCCTTACTTACGCTAGATGGGCGGTTAGAGAGGCCCCTCCGATTAATCGGCCAGTCACGTCAATAGCTCGAATATGATTGTCCCGAACATATTGCCCTTTTAGTAAGCCCCAACACATATTTTATTTGGAAGGCGGTGGTCCAGGGTATTAATGTCCTGGGTATGATGTTAAACTCTGTCTTACGGTGAAGTTCCAATTCTGGAGCTCTGAGGAGTGTGGAGTACCCTTCATTACCATTCTAACCCGGAGTCGTAGTCCTGTTAGGGTCATCCGTGGTTAAATAGAACAAATTGTGTTTTACAAAATTAAATGTTAAATTTATATACTGTCATTTACCTAACGAATCTATCCGATATTCTATTAAGACTCCCCCAATGGGGCACCTGTTGGCCGTGGGTGGCGACCCGTGATGCTTAAGGATAGAGCCCAGGTGGATGAGCAGTTCATGACTTGCAATACTCCACTTTGGCCTATCTTGGGCTAGACGGGTGTTCGGAGAGGCCCCTCCGATCAATCGCTGGTCACGTCAAGCCTAGCACCTATATGATTGCCCCAACGCTATTGCTCTTATGGCTAGCCCAACACTTTTTATCATATGGGTGCTAGAAGTCGGTGACTGAGGGTCTACATGTCCTGGGAATGACGTTAAACTCTATCTGATGGGAGGTTCCAGTTTTGGAGGTTTGGGGAATGTGGAGCACGCCTTCATCACCATTGCTCCCTAGTCACTCTGACCCGAAGTGGTAGTACTTTAGGGTCCCATCTATGGGTTAAATTGAAAAACATGAGTTGATAACAAAATTGTATTATGCATTAAGAATGATTTATTTCAAAACTTATCGGCATTAAATAACCCACTGAGGTTGATATGCCGTAAAACCAAACCAAACCAAACCAAACTGATATTCTATCAGCAGAACCTGTGGATATACACAGTATGATCATTTAATTATTACAATGTTTGATATTTTTACTTAAGAGCTATGCGAAATAATTCAATATGTAAAAAGTATAATCCTCTTGAGTAACCCTCTCTCTCTCTCTCTCTCTCTCTCTCTCTCTCTCTCTCTCTCTCTCTCTCTCTTCATCTTTTCCTTACCTTTGATTTAAAACAGATTAGAGATATAGCTTCCGCCCGGTTATCCCTCCTCTCTCTATCTTTCCCTACTCTTTCTTTCTTATATTTTCTGTGAAGCATGTCTTTTTTCTTCTCTTTGTCATTATATATATGTAATAATGGAATGGTGCATTTTTAACCAGAAGGTGTTGCAAGATGACAACGGTCGTACAATTAAGTAGTATGAATATATAATAAAAATAAAGGACTACTACATTCGGGATGACCGACCAAGCTGTCATCATCCATTTACCGGTCATTTAGCTAAAAGTGGCTTCAATATTTATAAAATTCCCGATAGTCCACTGTCATTGACGCGAATTGAACACTAACAGCCTCGACCAGAATTTAAACTCGACGATAACCATTAAACAATGCATGCTTCTTTATATAAAACTACTTTGGTATGTTTGATTATTGGAGTCAGGGGTGGATTTTAATGGAACTCCCATTTCGTGGGCGTCTCTAACAAAAAATTATTCATGTTAAAATCGACAATTTTTATTTTATTCATTCTTAGTGGGAACTCAATTTGTAACACATCTTTAAACTGTTTTTTCTATTTAACCCATAGATTGGACACTAACATTACTACTGCCCGCTATATATATATATATATATATATTAAGAGAAGGAAATGAATCCGACGGTATGAGTATAGATAAAAGGATATGAAAACAACTCAATATTCTGTTAAAGTGAAAAGATTTATATCATATTCATAGCTAATATTGAACAATATTTCGATTTATAAAAATCATCTTCAAGCTTGTTTTTAATCCGGACTCATCAAGAGAGGAGACGAAAATAATATGAATTCAAAACGAAAACATTGATGTTGCAAAAAAAAAAAAGGTTTTCGTTTTGAAAACATATTATTTCGTCTCCTCTCTTGATGAGTCCGGAGTAAAAAAAAAAAAAAAAAAAGCTCTGAAGATGATTTTATAAATCGAAATATGTTCAATATTAGCTATGAATATGATATAAAATCTTTTCACTTTAACAGCATATTGTGTTGTTTCATATCCTTTTATCTATACTCATACCGTCGGATTCATTTCTTTCTCTTAACTTATATATATATATATATATATATATATATATATATATATTATATAATAATATTATATTATAAGGCATGAAATATTGTCTTAATAAATGCAGTTTCCAAACTTTCATCGCTCACATTGTTAATCGTCTGTCCAAATCAGTCTCAGAATGTATTCTGGAGCACAAAAAGTTGATGATATATAGAAAATCTGGGGTCATTTTGGGACTCAGAGGTCAAAGATTTGTCAAATTAAGTGTCAGATCCAACTCAACGAAAATTGTGTTGTCCGGTGATGTTCAAGAGGTGCAACTAGTAGGAAGTTGAAGAATCTAACACTTACCTGGCCCCGAAGCCTACTCTCTGATCGGTGAGTGAACCAAAATAAATCCCGTGGTCTTGAGAGTGGGGCGTCACACCTTCAGCAGCACTTGCTTCTTTCTCTAATAGGAGCAGGGCCGGGTTTATTGTCCGGTGCTTGAGGCGCATCAAAAGGGTATGCGAGGGGACCGCATTTTTTTCACTTGCCATCGTATAAAATTCGTTTTTTCTTTAGGGGTGTGTGTGGCTCCCACAATAAAACGTCTTTATGCTAATTCGGCTTGTGGGAAGCCCAGGGGAAAATAAACCCTGTCTAGAACATACGGTAGGTAAACAGTTTATTTTGAGGTGTTGAAAGTTTCGTGGTTGTTTCTTGGCGGGGACGAAAGAATAACAGTGATAGGATTCTTTACGATGACAATGCTTTTGTTACAAAAGAACGTCTTCAGGGTTCAACGCCAAAAAACAACATGGCGATTGCCCCCCCCTTTTTTTGTCCGACATCGTTACATTCAATGTTTTTTTTTTGTTGTTTATTTTTGTCTGAACGATATGAACTGAAAAAGAAAAAGGTTGACGTCAACTATGAGAAGCGAAAACACCGCTGGTCTTAGATAAAAATCTTCCAACAGAGTTTTATAAATTTTTTCCGCCAATCCAAGAAAAAAAAAAGACAAAAGTTTAGAACACGTGTACTGAGTTAAGAGTAATTTGAAGGAAACGAAACGTTCAAGCTGGATATCACCCATAGATAAATAGAACATAACCATTACAACATACACACACACACACACACAACACACACATATATATATATATTATTATATATATATATATATATATATAATCCAAAGATTGAGTGAAGAATCTCCTTACGACTAGTAGTTTCAATTGTCGTAATTTCAGAGCTCAATGTGTGCTCTTATTGTCAGTCACTATTAAAATTATATCAAATAAAAATAACAAAGAAGATTTAGAGTTTTAGCATTATAGCTATTTCAGGGAACTAGAGGAATATCTATCGTTCCCATCACGATGCAAATGAGGATAGCTCTGCAAATTACGACAATGAAAAACTATTTATTTGGCATCTGATGATGAGAAGGACTTTGTTATTTTTCCTGGTGTGTGTGTGTGTGTGTGTGGTGTGTAGTGTGTTTTGGTGTGTGTGTGTGGATTTCCATCTTCATGATGATTATATTGCAATCGTCCGAATTGGCGCTTTCTCTTCGACAGTATTCACTCCAATTAATTCTTTAGTCTTGCAGTGTTCTTGGAAGTGCATATATAATATATATAGATATATATATATATATTATAGATAGAATATAGAGAGAAGAGAGAGAGAGAGAGAAGAGAGAGAGGGGTGTGTGTGTGTGTGTGTGTGTGTTGTGTGTGTGTAGGTCAAATTATTCTATCGTAAATTTTGGTACTACTATGCGAAACCAACGGGGAACCATGGAAGCCCTATCTACCTCTTACCAAGACCACAGTCGAAAAGGAATTTTTTTTCTCTTCTGCCCGTTTCTCCTAGACATCGCTGTTTCTTTCATAAGGTTTTTTTTTAAGAATATATTAAGTATTTTGGTTAAAAGGATTTGGCAGACGAACATTCGATCGGGTTTCGCCTCCGACTAGAGGTAGCAGTTAAAAAAGTCGAGCCGCACTAATGAGACGTGTCTGTGGGATGACTGAATATATGCTCCCAATTTCCTGGTAGAGCACTGTAGGGGCTACCATTAGTTGAACTTTGACCGTTAGCGTAAAGCATTTACTCGCCTTTGTTCACAGACTTGAGTCCTCTGGTGATTGTAAAAACATACCATCCTGAAGTATGTATGAATTAATTGTTTGCCTCTGACTGACAGTCACCCTTGGCCATAAGGGTAAGGAGCTTGGCAGGACGAAAATTCTGCCGGGTTTCGCTTCCGCGGCTAGAGATTAGATGTAAAATGTCGATCCTATGATGAGACGAATAGCCATTGGTTTACGGTTTCAAAAATACCTGAAGATGCCCAACGATAGGCAGAAAGTAACTCGGTCTATGACATATTGGCGAATACATCACCAATTCTCGCCAGAATATTACAAAATAATCCGGCAATACGAAAAAATACAAAGGAAAGACTGCGCAATAAATGGCTGCATTATTTAACATATATGCCTACAAGAAAAAATGCTACCAAATACACTCCCACACACCACACACACATATATATATATATATATTATTATATATATATATATATAATATATATATATTTGTAATTTCTGAGATGAAATAAGGAAAATAAAGGTGCTCATTACAATTGTAAGAGCTTTTATTTCTTTATCTATATATTAATTAATACTGTTTTATGTAGGCATCTACCTAAGGTTTCAAGCTTTTTGCTTTCGTCAGGACTACCTTTAATTGCTCTGGTGGTGTCTGCAAAATATTTTTGCGGTATGTTTTTGTCAGGACTGCAATTATTTCGGTTGAGTTCATTGACACTGAAAATCCGAAAAAATATAAATTCTGTTAATCCGAACACACCACACACACAACACACACAACACACACAACAAACATATATTATTTATATATGTGTGTGTGTGTGTGTTGTGTGTGTGTCTGTCTGTCTGTTGTCTGTGCTGTGTGTCTGTGTGGTGTGTGTGTGTGGTCTCTCTTCTCTCTGTCTGTGTGTGAGTGTGTGTTACTAAAAACATGGAATATTTCTACTTGATGATCTTCAGTTGTAGACATCAAGTCTCTAGTAGTTTTTTGCTTCACCAGCTAAATCCGATCTAAGAAAAAAACTACTAGAAATACTTGAACGTCTTGTAACTGAAAACCATAAGACGAAATGCTCTGTGGTCTTTAACAATACCTGGCATATATATATAATAATATATATATATATATTTATAAACTATATATATCATTATATAGTATCGCTCTTAAAAAGTAAACCTAAAAATCGTTTCTTAAAGTTTTCTTCTGTAACCAAGGATACAGAATGCTATATTCTTGTGGAATGTTATATAATCTAAACGGATTTCATTTGGTATTATCATTACCAATATATATATATATATATATATATATAATAATATATATTATAACATTCGACACTGGCGGTATGCAGTCTTTCAATTCTATCTTTTTGTAAGGTATCGTTTTTATACTTTTTATTAAGAAATTCCGACAAGTTCTCATATTTTTTGTTGTAGAGTTTGGTAATCGAACAATAAATAATAGCATCCGTTTTTACTGAATCACTGGTTTTGTGTTCACAATGGATATTTTATCCAACGTTCGAACTGTGAATATATCACGTATAACACTTGTTTTACATTACGGCACTTCCGTAACGGGTTATCGCTGGTATGAACTGGAATCGGGAGGAAGATGTTTCCCAATGTATTAGAGCTATGTGAAATGCCAAAACAGACTCGTCCAGAATTTGACCCTCATCGATGAGTTCATTTCATACAACTCTAACCAATACTCACGCGCCTCCACAGTCTGTATATAGACTATCATATTAAAATATAGTCTACAAGAGATAACCTACTAGTTTAACCATAAGGATCACTTAGGTTAATCCACTGAATAATAATATACGTTGATTAATTGCACTCGATTTGTAATCGATTACACGTGTGTGGTCTTTCGTGTAATCGACTTACAAGTTTTTTAAACATGCGTCAAAACAAAGTGAACTCGACTGCTATTAATCGTGTCTCGATATTCAGTGGATTTAAACCCTGAAGATCATTAGTGGTGAAAGGCTGAGTAGGTTTATCTTTGTATCTATATCATGAATAAATTTGTCTAACTAACATCATAAGATCATGGTCTCTATATTATATATAAGTCTATGTTATAGAAAGTTGGTTAGCCCTCGCGTAGCTTTAATGGTTAGCAAGTTAGCGTTAGCAGACCATTTGGTAGTCGAGTTCATTCTCAGCTGGGAGCCCAACTTCTGGCAACTGTGCCACTCTAAGCTACGCTTAGTAAATCACATATATAGAAGTGGCGATTCACTTTATGTCTTTATGCAAGATGATTTCCAACATTTTAGCCAGTACACACCGCTAATCAAAATGATGTCAAACGGTTTGGGTACATATCTACTCAGGACACACCGTTTTATTGTAGGATATCTTACGCCTTTGCAGAGATTACTTTCAACGTATGTAAGCCCCACCGACACTTCGCTAATCAAAATGGCGGTTGAAAAAAATGATGGCTGAAATTTATGTTAGAGACAAGAATGGCAGGTTTCTTTGGCATTTTCAGTCGAGACATAAAAGCAATCATGAAATACGTACGTCGTTTATATAAACTTATTTTCACCTTTGAACTTTACAAAGAAGAAACAAAAAAAAAGTTATAAAAAGAGGAACATTGAAAAAGCTGAAGATTTAAACGTCTAAATAAAAAAATAAGACAAAAAACGGTTCTCTTGCCACTGGAGACACTAAAACAACTAATAGCCTCTCTACCACCCACTCCCCAAACTCTCCATTTTCTGCGCTTCATGTTCTGTAACAATATGAAAATGTAGGGACAACAGAGATAGGGGAATTAACTGGTTGTCGCTTGACAAAAAGAAAAGAGAAAAACAACAAAAAAGAATCAACAAAAAAACAAAAAAACAAACGCAAAAGAAGCAGTTGAAGGCAGAAGAGAAACAACAAGCGGATATGGAGAAAGGTGTGATTGGTCGATTATTTTGGCATGTCTCTTCTCTCTCTCTCTCTCTCTCTCTCTCTCTCTCTCTCTCTCTCTCTCTCCTCTCTCTCTCTCTCTCGGGTCGTTTTTGGCGGGCGCTAATTGAAAATTAAGATGGCGGCCGGCCTCTCACTTTTCTTTTAAGCTAACTATTTATGATTGATGGAAAACAGAATCTAAAAGATTACATCTATTGTTGGTGTCAATGTAATTCCAGAAGACGAAGGACATATATATATATATATATATAAATATATATAATATATATATATCCTTACATATATTAGGATATGCATATATATATATATATATATTATAATATATATATATATGTATGTATGTATCGTTACATTATATAAGGATATGTATATATATTAAGGATATGTATATACTTATATATATATATATACATGTCTACATGTCACCGTTTAAGATATTCTAATATATATTTATATATATATATATATATATATATATATTATTATATATAAAGGTGTTTCAGAACGTATCGAGATTGAAGCTGTATTTACCAAGATAGAAATGAACAATGAATGGAACGTTATTTTTTTCAGAATACAAGGTGTGTCATAAAAGTGCGAGTTTAAAGCTGTATTTACCAAGATAGAAATGAACAATGAATGGAACGTTCATTTTTCAGAATACAAGGTGTGTCAAAAAGTACCAAAGCAAGATTAATTTTTTTTTATATGCCTTGTATATACATCATTATATATATATTAGTGCCAGTTTAGCCTAGTCCGGTAGAGTGTTCGCCCGGGTACTACAAGGTGCCTGGTTAGATACAGGCCTTCGCCAACTCAGTGTATGAGCACACAGAGATCAGTGCGGTAATGTGAGGGCTGAAGATAGATGTGGCGCTCCACTTCAGAGGCTAGGGGCAAAGGATAGACTCCCTCATTGTCTGCCGATACAGAGTTTAGGCCACCCCGACGACTTTCTTTTAATATATATATATATCTTAAATATAAATCTAATGATATATATATATATATATATATATAGATATAATAATATAATATATTATAGAGAGAGAGAGAGAGAGAGAAGAGAGATTTAAATATCTATATAAATACGCATTAGCAACGTAAATAATTTAAGCGGAGTTGCCTATTCGTCTATCAGCTGGACAACGTGAGAGTCCATCTTATTGTCACTGGTGCTAGATAAAGGAGATTTTTTGCGTCTGATGTGAAGTGCTACACCTACCACCAACTTCCGACTTTACAGCACATATACAAACTGTGCTACTCATGCGTTGAGTTGGTGAGGTCCGGTATCACACCTCGAACGCAATGCAAACGCTTGACTTGCTACTTTTTACAATACACCGGGTTTCTTCTTTAAACTTATTTTTATATACGTTATATGGATATACTTTCGCTTGCTTAGCTCACGTAACGAAGTTCTTAAATGTTTTCAGAACATGAATAATTTACATTCCTCTTTAAGGTTCACTATGGAAAGAGGAGAAAAAATAAAGCTTTGTCTTTCCTGACGTTTTAGTTGAAAAGCGTTCCTCGTCATTTGTGAACGCGTATTTATCGAAAGCCTACATTTACTGGGCTTTACTTGAGTTGCGACTCATTTGCTCCAAATCAATAAAAATGAACCTATTTAAATGCTTGACGTACAGCAGCACTCATGATTTGCTCTGATTGCAAGATGAAGATGAACTTAAGAAAATTACAAACATCTTGCAGGTAAGGGTACTCGGGTGATTTGACAATGGATGTGATCATAAAATACTCTAAATTCAATTGCAACAAAGAATCTGGACCATCAAAATGCCCTGTGTATTAGATTGCTGTAGATAGGACCTGGTGGTCAGACGTTGGCTAATGAGATCACATGGCCGTCAATACGTTGTTCAATGCAGTTAAGGTCAGAACGATCTTCACTACTAGACGTGCAATTTCTCCCAAGTCAAAGAGACGTCTTGCCAATCTCTTGAACAGAGTTTAATTAATTTATTATTTATTAAGTATATGGAAAGTTGACCAGAGGTTGGGTGTAAGAATAAGCCAACATGTCCCAAAGGAATAAGATGTATTCCTAAAAACAACATCCGGGCCTCACAGGCATAGGACACGGCCATTGGTGATCACCTGTGCAGTTTAATTAGCTGCAAAATCAACTTAATGATCTGCAATTTCCGTACTATACAAGGCATAGGACAAATCAACATCTGCATGTACCTTGAGGCAGTGGCAATTTTTTTTACTGTCCGGTCTAGTGTATACAACGCCGTTTAAAACATCCCTGGTAATATTTACTGGGAATGCTTGTTGCTGAAGTTGGGGTGATTTGAAGGGTTTTTCTCCTCTCTTGTTGCTCCAACCTTTATATTATCCTATTCCCCTTTTACCCAATTTATAACACTTTGACTTTTAATCGATCTACCGGTTGTAGAACTTTTGAAAATGCACCGGTCGCAAAGGGCTCTCATGTTTCTCTATCTGCTTTCGCCTTTCTTTTAAAAACTGAAATAATTCGTTTAATTGCTGATCATTAAATAAAAGTATGATAGTGTTTAAACTCGTATACAAATTTAGTTGTACCAAAAACTTGTATATATATATATATATTATATATATATATATATATATATATATATATATATAAGCGTGTTTTTAAGCACCATGAAATATTTTTCTCGTGGTATATTCGATTACGAATGAAATTATGAAATAATTCATTAACTCAATATACATTGGCCAAAAGAAAATTATATATATATATAATTATATATATATATATATATATAATATACCACTAGGTCTGACTAAGCTAAAACAGTTTTGCTTATCAGCTCATCAGAGCAAGAATTTTATTAGCTCATCAGGGCGATATATATATATATATATATATATATTATATATATATATATATATATATATATTATATTATATATATAGACAGTGATGCTGATAGCGTTTTGATTTAGTGCGTCCTGGAATGAGTCCCCGGGAAAATTTGATGGGTCCCAACTAAAGCCGTATAACTCCTACCTTGTAACCTATCCTGTGTAATTCGTTTCTAAGGAACTATTGAAATGCATTTACAGTTAGCTTGAAATGGTAAGGGGAAAAAGGAAAAACACTGGGACGCATGGACACGATTTTACTGCATCCTTTTAGATTTTTGTGCGTCAGTGACGCAAAGCGTGTACCTATCAGTATCTCTGTATAAAGCAAAAAATAACCGCCTAATATCTCATTGAGTATTTTATTTTGATCACGCTTAAGTTACGATTTGTTTCTTTCTATAAGAAATGAATCAAATCGACCAACTCCCACTTGTGCTCGAGTCATTTCAACCGAGAACTTAGAAACGGAGACAATTGTCATCAAGACGTCATAATCCTCTTTTTTTTTTCGCGCTAAAAGAAAAAGGAATAAAAAAAGAAAGAAAGGATGGAATAAAAAAGAAAGAAAGAGACAGTCAAACGTGTGAGAGTTGTGTCTCTTTCAGCGTTACGAGTGCTAAAAAGATTACAATGTGTGACGTCAGTTGAAATAGAGTTTCAATAAGTGGTCAAGTTGTTCTAGCTCGGATGTGAGTCAATTGTCTTTTGCTCCCTCCGCCCCCACCCCCGGGGGCTGAAATGAGAGTTGATGGCACCGAGAGGCAGCACACTCCCCCCTCCAGTCCCCCTCCTTCACCTTGACCATTGTCAATACTTAAGCTTCCTCTTCTTAAGTATTCACAATGTTGTTAGAACAGATCAAGTGCTCGTTTTTTTTTTGCACAATCATCTTCAAGAAACCTACGCGTTCTTTTTTATGTCTTACTTATATATATATATATATATATATATATGTGTGTGTGTGTGAATTTTTTTAGGTGTACAGAATTTTATTAGAGCTTTAAAAAGACCCACTAAAAGATTCATTATTAAAAAATGTATTTTCAATAGAGTGGGGGGGGGGGCGGAAAAATACCCCTTTTTATTGAAAAAATACATTTTTTAAATAATGTATCTTTTAGTGGGTCTTTTTAAAGCTCTTATATATATATATATATAATATATATATATATATATATATATATATATATATATAAATAGAGAGAGAGAAGAGAGAGAGAGAGAGGGGGGGACAGACAGAGGAAGAGTACAGAACATGTAAACGAAGGGGGGGTATAGCATATGAGTATTGCTTTATATATCAGAAAAGGAATTTGAAAAAACACACAGATGTTATCAATTTATGTTTTATTTATTGGGAGGATCTGCTGCTCGGGCGGCAGCTCATTCTCCATAACAACCTGCCCAGGCTACATAGTTTTCCACTACAAAATGGAGAGGACCGCCTCGCTGATAAGAAAGCAACCGGGAGTGACGGCATACCAGCAAATATCTTGAAGGCATGGGGCAGCACTGCTCCAACCACTACACTAGCGACTGTGCAGTTGTTGGGAACATGGACACATCCCTCAGGACAAGCGGGACACTACCATCGTCCCCTTATACAAAGGAGATCGGAGTGACTTCAGCATAGCTTGAAGAAGTCTGGCACGTTTTCAGACTATTCATCTTGCACCTATCTAGGAACACAGTGTGGCTTCCGAGCAACCGTGGACATGATCTCACTATGCCAGTTGCAGGAGGGGTGCCGGGAGAGCGGATGCCACTCTGCACCGCATTGACGACCTAACGAAGGCATCCAATCTGGCCACTCGAAGTGTTCGCAGTCACTGCACCAGTGATTCCAGAGATTGCCATTCAAAAATTGTGCTGCTCAACCACTCACGCAGTTGCAGATATATATTTTAAAAATACAAAAAGTGGACACTACGCCATCGTCTTTAGTAGACGGAAGGATGCCAACCATTTATTGGCTAATATTGCAATATTTCAATCTGTAAAATGTCATCATTAGTAGAAATATTGCATAACTGTGCAATAGGGAAATGTAAGGGCTTAACTAAGTAAACCGTACACATGGATTCAAATAATTTCCAATCAACATAATATGCCTAGTGATTTTGTCCAGCTTGGTAATTTTAAATACTACATTTCTGGAAAGTAAAAAGTAAAGTCGTCGGGGTGGTCTAAAGTTGGTATCGGCCATACAGCGAGGGAGCCTATCCCCTTTTCACTAGCGCTAGACCAAGGAGATTGTTTTTGGCATCTGAGGCGGAGCGCCACAACCAACCATCAGCTTCTCACTTTTACCGCACAGAACCCTGTACTACTCATACGCTGAGTTGGCGAACTCGAAACCTTGTGCTTCCTAGACCGATACTCTACCGACTGAGATAAAATTCAGTTTTAATAAAAATGTTCGATATTTATTATAAATAATATAGGAGGAGATAAACTGAACAACCTCTTGTTTCCGGCCACCGCCGGAGGTCCAGTGAGCTTCGGCCACTGGACCATCAGAATAAATTAATATCGTTGATCCCAGAGGGCCATCCCCCAGGCAACACCTGCCTCTTCGATTTAAAGGGACAGGGCTGGATTTATTGCCCGGTGTCTGAGGCGCCCCCCATCGAGAGGGAATGCCGACGGGATCAACACATTTTTACACCCGCCACACCATGAGCTTCGGTTCGTGGGTGGTCCCTCATTAATAGGGCCTTGTGCCTAACCCGTACACGTCGGGTACATGGTAAAATAACTGGTATATTTATTTATTTATTTATTTCACCGCCTAGACTTTAACGAAACGCGTGCAAAGGCTTTTAGGTTAGGGTTATTTTACATGCCTTGAAACTGTGCTCTGGACAGCTGCTCCTCCCTACCCCCCCCCCTTTGTTCTACCACTTTTGAGCACGTCCTTACCTTTTCCAACAGTATCCAGTACGTCTTGTTCATACAGTGGCTTTTTTGTCGGTTGCTGTTCTCATGATTTTTCAATACAACACCCATCATCATTGTGAAGTTCGTAGCTTTTCTCTCTAAGCAGTTCGAGTCAAATTTGGTTGTCTTGTTTTCAACTCTCAATTTGTGTGTCATCCGAAGCAAATTCTTTCATTTCTCAGATTTTTAAGTGGCGTCATGTGCGCATGCGCATGTGTATGTATTTATGTAAATTAGCATACGAGAACGAGGCTATTTTAATAAAACATTTTATTCAAACGAAGATGTTGGTATTTTGACATTCAAAAACATCAGATTGAGTCTATTTACGTTGTTTGTATCTGATGATTTTTTAAGAATAACAAATTAAATAGAAGATTTATTTATTGAAACAGAACAACAGTCAAAGTTGCTGATAAAAAAAAAGAAGCTTGAAATGTATAAAGACGTAATAAATGCTTAGATTCTTTCTAACTACTTTATAATCTTTTGGCTTGTAAGTAAATGTGTCGGGTTTCAAAAAGGAAGTTGAAAGTACTAGGAAATATAATGAACGATAACATTTTCTGTAACCTTTTTTTTGTTTGTCTGAAACACTTATTGAAATATTATCTTTTATTTTGCTTGTCTGAAACGCGTTGATTTTTTTTGTTGTTGCTTGTCTGAAACACTTATTGAAATATTATTTTGGGCTTGTCTGTGTCTGAAACACCAATTGAAATATCTTTCTTTTTTTGGCTTGTCTGAAACACTCATGGAATTTTTTTCTTGTCTGAAACTCTTGGTGATTTTGTTTTTCTTGTCTGAAACACTTATCGAAATATTATTTTTAGCTTGTCTAAACTCTTATTGAAATATATTATTTTAGCTTATCTGAAACACGCATATATATATATATATATATATTATATATATATATATATATATATATATATATAATATACCAAGTGTGTTGGTAAATCCTTGCGTGAGAAAAAACCCAGCAAATAGTTTGATTGTAAAAATATACTACCAAACATCAACCGGGTTAGGAAAAAATTTTTGAAAAAAAGAAAAGACCAAGATAGTCGTACCAACAAAAAATAATCTATTGGTACAGTATTTGGCCAAAAAAAAACAATTTATATGTATATATATATGTATATAAGATATATATATTTCATATAACCGCTAGGAGAATAGCTAATAAGTAAAAAGGGCTCAATACCTAAGTAGAGCAATAATAAAGATAAATCTAATGAGTCAGACGAACCTACTATTAGTTTCGCTTTAATGCTCTTCAGGGCTAAGATCGAAACTAATAGTAGGTTCGAATGACTCATTAGATTTATATATATATATATATATATATATATATATATATATTGCTTGTCTGAAACACTTATTGAAACATTTTCTGCACTTATATAAGACAAGAAGAAATCGTAATCTGATTAATCTTGTTTCGACTCATGTGGCCATTTTAGGTGACAGCCGTTTTACTGTGAATATTCCTTGTGCTCAAAGTTTGATTCTTTTAAGTTGATCTGTGTAAAGAATTGTATAATCCTTGTCTGTTCGTCTGTATATCCCACGAGCAATTGAGCGCTAATTTATCAACACCTTTAAATGGTAAATCAAATACATATTTGAGTGCTCCGATTGGCCGATTCAGTAACGCAACCAGGAAGAGTCTATAAATACAAGCTGCAATCTTCAGCACACCTTATATACCAAAAATAAAGAAGCGCGTGGTGTAATGGTTAAAGTCTTGGGAAATGGACTCGTCGCCCCGAGATCAAATCCTGGACATGGTAATTACATTTCACTTAGCGCTAATACCCTTGGAAAAGATATGAATCCTACTCTCCCTCCAGCTATGGGTAAATAGTAGGGCAGACTGGGCTCTTTAACCATGGTTAGGCAACCGGTCTAGGAGAAGGGAAAACTGAATTCAAACCTGATAAACTCCGCTTAAGAAATTGACCTTGTGTCGCATCCTGCTCGTGTGGAGGGGTTGGTAAATAAAAAATATATACCAAAAATAATCTAACAAATCTTCCCAAGAATTTTTCCCTAATATCTATACATCAATATCCGTATTCCTGATTGCATAACTGTTATCATCTTGCAACATCCTCTGCTTAAAAATAAGACCGTCCAAATCTTCCAAGATCAAATATAAATCTGCTGAATGTTTATTTCTTATAAGTGTCGTCACCTAAACTGAATAATGGACCATTCCGTTTTTATCATTAAGAAAGAAAGAGAAGTAAAAGGATATGCTACACGGAAAACTACACGGACACTGAGTGGTCAATTGATTGAGTTTCTGGGTTGCAGTTACAGACAATTATAATGTAAATTTTAATAATAGATTGATTGATAGATAGCAAGGTTTAAGCGTCGGCATTCATTAGATAGATAGATAGATAGACAGATAGACAAAGCAACAGACTGGGAGAGAGAGAAAGGGGGGGGAGAGATTAACATATTGTAGTTTAAACGCACACATGTAGTGTATGTAGATAGATTGATAGATAATGCAAAAACTTAAATATTTTTCTTTACGTCATTTCAACCCCTTTCGGGTAAATTAATGCCGAATTTTATTTTAAGAAAGGTTGTTTATTGTACCGGCTGTAGCTTAAGTGGTCACCCACTTAAATATTGAACTGATAGCCAGATAGATACGAAAATTTAAACTCAGATATTCTTCTAGTGTACGTAGATATATGAATAACAGATATATAATGAACACATTGAGATAGATAGATAGATAGATAGATAGATAGATAGATAGATAGATAATGTATGTGTACGAGATAAATATATATATATATGCAAAAATGTAAATTCTGATTATCTGGTGCCGCTTATCGTGTTGTCACCTCAGCTAAATAATAAACCATTCCGTTTTATCAGAAAGAAAGAAAGGATATACTACACAGAAAAAATATAATAAGAAAGAAAGAAAGAGTAGGAGAAAGATAGTGGTGTGTGTGTGTGTGTGTGTGTGTGTGTGTGTGTGTGTGTGTGTGTGAGAGAGAGAGAGAGAGAGGGGGGATTAGAAAAAGGATTAGTTACAGATTAAAGAGATTGAATTGTTGATAAATCCAGCCTAGATTCTTTCTTGAGATTAACACATCTGTATTATGAATAGTAAATGACCGATGCAAAAACGGATGAGGATGTTGGACAACAATTGTTCAATGTTTCTTTTGTCCAATTCTTTTCTAGTTGAATCATTTACAATTCATTCATCTATCTATTCACTTCCGGGAAATTCTGTCGAATTTAGTAAAAGACCAACACGCCTGAATGATGACACCAAATACCAATTCCGTTCAAGAAAAGAATTCTCTACAAATTAACGACTTATCAATCTTTATTTTGTATTATTCGGACTATTGTCCTCATCTTCATTGTTATCTGTACAACATTTCTGTCGATATGCCCTCCGGCCTTATTCAGGTATTTCTTGTCGGACTAGGGAACCTTCTCGGACTCTGGAACCATCTCGGACTTGGGAACCTTCCCTTCGAGCTCGGGTGCCTTCTGTCGTGATCGGGAACCTTCTTGTCGTAATCGGGAGCCATGTCGAGTCCGACAAGAAATACCTGAAGAAGACCGGAGGGCACATCGACCGAAACTTTGTACAGATAACAATGAAGATGAGGACAATAGTCCGAAAAATACAAATAATACTACTTATCAAGCCTCATCTAAAAAAATCAGAGAAATAGTATCAATTTTTATCCATTGCCAACCAACAGATAGAATATTCTGATAGAATATTCTAGTTACGCTAGTTTCCTCCAAATCACCCAAGTTAAGCGGTGCACATTATATATATATATATATATATATATATATATATAATATATATATATATAGTCCGCTACGTCCCGGGCTTACACTGAGTGAAAGTGAAAGAAAGTGGAAAGATAGAAAAATACTTGGACCTTGCCAGAGAGCTAAGAAAACTGTGGAACAAAGGTCTGGAAAAGAATTTTGAAAGAATTGCAAATCGAGGAAGAATTGAGACCATCCAAACTACAGCATTGTTAAGATCGACTAGAATATTCAGAAGATTCCGAGAGAATTGAGAAAACTTGCTGTCACTCAACCTCCGGTAAACCATCGGCTACGGCAGGTATGAAAAACTCGATAATAATAATAATAATAATAATAATAATAATAATAATAATAATAATTATTATTATTATTATTATTATATTTTTAATATCCATGTAATTAAATATATATACACCAACTATATATATATATATATATATATATATATATATATATATACGATTAAAAACAGAATGGCTTAAAACCATACCGACTTGAGTTTCACGCAGATCACGAATCTTCTGGTAATTAATGTTCCTATATGGTTGTACAACGTTTTAGCCAATATATATATATCGACTGCAATTAATCAATATCTTGATTAATCCAGTGGATTTAACCCTGAAAATCCTTATGGTAAAACTCGAGTACATTGATACGGTGTACCTTTATATATATATATATATATATATATATATATACGATTTAGGTGTCTAAACATTATTCCAATATCTTTTGAAAAGTGTCTCCGATACATATTTGTCCCTTGTTGTACTTTACTGACCTTCCCAAAATAATTAGCAGTTAGTTGGGGGGGGCTTAAATTCATTCATGTGAGACAAAAGAAGCCAGATAAAGAAATCAAATTTAACCGCGAGTTTTTCATAACTTGTCGCCGGTATTGGCGCTAATGATAATAATTAAGTTTTTAAACGATATTACTAACCGTCGTGATTTCTAACATGTTTTTTTTGTAAAACCAGTAACACTTGTATTTTTGACCCCCCCCCATATATATATATATATATATAATATATATATATATATATATATATATATATGAAAGGAGTTAAATCTATTGATTTCCCTCAGAGAGGTGCAATTGTAAACAGTGCCTCTTATTGTTAACTCTTTGGGCAAAATTCACCAAATTTGTTGAATGACTCTCTCTCTCTCTCTCTCTCTCTCTCTCTCTCACTCTCTCTCTCTCTCTCTCTCAATATATATATATATATATATATATATATATATATATATATATATATATATATATATATATATAGCTTCAAATGTCTAACGACACTGAAGAGACTTGATAGGTCGAAACACGGTGTCTGTAGATGACTATATATATATATATATGTGTGTGTGTGTGTGTGTGTGTGTGTGTGTGTGAGTGTGAGTGTGTGTGAGGGACAGTTAGCGAAATAGTCATGCGTATCCGTGCTATCAGCACGACGTGATGAGATTGATGATTTAGGCAGCAGATTTTATTTTGGCCAATTTACTAATGGCGACAGACAAGGGTTAGGTCGAAAGTACAGGTACTCGGATTATAACATTTAGAGACTTTAGACAATCTTCATCCACGGTTGAAAAATCTTGCTCGCCAAAAGAAAAAGGCCAATGTAAAATCTTAAACTAAAATTGGTTTCTAAACCCAAGGCTAAAAAACCCATCCTGTCCTACTATTTTCACATAGTTGGATGGGGAAGGAGAATCTATGGTTTCATGCCTTCCTCAAGGACAATAGTGAACTATTAGAGATCTATTTATATTGGATCTATCAATAGTAAAAACAAACATTGCGTGTCTCTGTTTTGGACATTATATAATAGTCGTACGTTTTGACCATTGACACCACTCGTTACTGTCGGGTGTAACTGTAGCAACTGAGTCAGTACTTCTTCTTCTTCTTCTTCTTTCTTCTTCTTCTTCTTCTCTTCTTCTTCTTCTTCTTCTCTTCTTCTTCTTCTTCTTTTATTAGAAAGAAGGAAAGTGTTGTTTTGAGTTTAAGAGAAAATTTGTGTCTGATTCTATTGTTAGAGAATCGGGGCATCGAAGTGGAAAGTGGGCGTCGATAGCTTTCGCGGCAAAAAATGCTATTATTAAAAAAAGAGCTCAAGACTTGAAATCTTGCGGACATTCGTTAAGCTTAATCGCTCACACTTGAACTTTAACCCTTCAGCCTCGTTACACCGAGGGTACTTTTATCTCCCCCACCCCAACTCGTCACACACACACGAGAGAGAGTAGTACCGGTTTACAGGTGCAGAGAACCAGGCTCAAACGCATAAGGTAAATTTAGGCTCAGAAGCTCTGGATCAAAGGGTTGCATCTATATTTAGAAGTAGAGAAAGCTTGTTTATCTCTCCCCCCCTCTCTCTCTCTCTTCTTCTCTCTCTCTCTCTCTCTCCCCCCCCTCTCTCCTCCCTCTCTCCCATTAAAAGCTTATTATCTCTCTTCTGTCTCTCTCTTTAAAAGCTTGTGTCTCTTCAACTCATATACCCTCTCTCTCACTCTCTTTAAAACTTTTTTCTTCTCTCTCTCTCTCTCTCTCTCTCTCTCATAATGCATTCCAGGAGTTTCATCGCTACAAAAAGTAGCAAGACCTTGTAGGGTTATTTCATGCCTAGAAGTTAGAGAATCGCGTTCATTGCACACTCATGTTTACATTGTTTGTACAATTGTTTTTAGGAGGTTCATTTTTGCTTACGGTCCAATTGAATACGAAACATTTTTAAACAGATCTATTTGCCCACCCCCACCCCCCTAGATGGGACTCTAAAAAGTATTACCATTCCGGGTCAGTATGAACTTGGAAATAATGACCACGAAGGGGGCAATCCACACTCCCTAGATCTCCACAACTGAAGTCTTAACATCAGATGCAATCATAACAAGGGCGCCCCCCACCCTTTTTGTTGGGGGGAGAGATATTACCCTTTTACAATGGATATCAGCTGGCGTATTCTAAGCTTCACTGATAGAACAAACGGGAAAAGATGGAAAAGTTTATAACGATAAATGATAACACTGGTTTACAAAAAAATATTTTTTGTCTGAGGCAAGAATGTGAATAGATGTTTTTAATTTGGGTGTGCTGAATTCAAATTTATAAACAGTTTTGCTCTATCACCTCTAGTTTTCTGTCTTTTAAATAGTCTCATTTTAGTATATACAGAGTATATACGTGCTTATTTCAACAGTTGCTGCAGCTTATTACAGATAAAACAGGATATATAAAGAACATTGATGGAATAAAATATACTTGGATGACACAATGTATACAATTCATAGTACCGCAGACAGTTAGAAATGTGTTTTCTTAGATGATATGCTGACTGCCAGTGCACTAATAGCCAGTGCACTACTAGCCAGTGCACTACTGGCTGTTGATTGAGACATGTTGGCTACGCTTAACTGCCAAAATCCGTCTTGATATATAGCTATATATATATATATAATGTAATGCTATCACTTACATTTATTGCATAATAACTAAAAAAGAAGACATAAGTCACACAATATTAGAAATTAACCCTGAATACATATACGCCTTTATGTATAGTATGTGTACAAAATGTACAGTATGCATATCTAAAAAAAACTAGAGGTGATGAGTAAAAACAGATTTCAAATCTAAATTCAGCACCCCCAAATCAGGTTAAAACAGTTATTTTTGTGCTTGCCTCAATTTCTTTGTAAACCAGTGTAATTAGAGAGAGACCATGTTGCTGCAAGACGTCGCCAATTAACGGATTGTTTTACTATATTAATTATCCACATTTAATTAAACATAATTGGGTAATTCTTCAAGCTAAAGAATGTAAAATAATTACATGATAAAATTGTCTTT
>CM042155.1:58222408-58234908 GCA_023376005.1 Doryteuthis pealeii | reverse complement strand
AGTCGGTATCGAACTAGGAACCTTGTGGTTTCTAGCCGAACGCTCTACTGACTGAGCTAACCCAGCCACAGAATGATTATTTAACTATTACAATGTTTGATATGTTTACTTAAGAGCTATTGCTAAATACTTCAATATGTAAAAAGTATGATAATCTTGACTTAACTCTCTCTCTCTCTCTCTCTCTCTCTCTCTCTCTCTCTCTCTCTCTCTCTCTCTCTCTCACACACACACACACACACTATCTTTCTCCTACCTTTCTTTCTTTCTTATTATATTTTTTCTGTGTAGTATATCCTGTCTTTCTTTCTGATAAAAACGGAATGGTTTATTATTTAGCTGAGGTGACAACACTCATAAGAAATAAGAATTCGGTTGATAAACCGCACCAGATAATCAGAATTTACATTTGTGCATTTCATATTAGACAATTTGGACGGTCTCATTTTTAACCAGAGGGTGTTGCAAGATGATAACGGACGGAAGAACACCAGCGTTATAATAAATTAATACGAAGAATTCTCAATTGTTATGTGATAATATGGATATGTAATGCCTATGGGAAGCTGATGGCAGGTTTGGCGCTCCACCTCAGACGCAAAAACAATCTCCCTGATCTAGCGCTCGTTAAAAGGGGATGGTCCCCTTCGCAGTGCGGCTGATACCGACAATAGTTCACTTCATCAACTTTCCTACTAATACTGCAATTGTAAACAGTGTTTCCTATTGCCAACTTCTTAGACAAAATTCGCTTTATTTATTGAATGACCCTTTTCTGAAACATAAAAGGACTCATCAGTATTGATTTCCTTGAAACAGGTGAAACTGTAAATAGTGTCTTCCTATTGCTAACTCCTTAGTCAATATTTCACCTTCTTTATTGAATGACCGTTTTCTGGGACATGAAAGGACCCATCACTATTGATTTCATTGAAAAGGGTGCAACTGTAAACAGGATTTCCTCTTGCTAACTCCTTAGGCAATATGTCACCTTATTTATTGAACTAGCAGCGGCTACCCGGCGTCACCTGGGTAAAGGAGGAGTTTTTAAAGTTAGTCCCGCAGATCCATTATTACTGAATCGTGAGTTGAATCCTCGTGGGATGCCCCATTTAAATCCCTATGTAAAAAAATAGACCTTACATTGATCCAGCTACTCTGAAAAGAAATGTTAATGTCTACTATTTAAAATATTAAATGAAAAAAAAAATCCATGCTGTTATTATTTAAATTTTATTTTTCAATTATCTTCATGAATATAAATCAAATCTCTATTATTTTTGCTCAAAAACCAAGCTCTGGTGATATTTAATGTGTATGTATATTTATTTTGTCGTTAATTGTTTTATTTTCGAAGTTTCCTCAGGACATACACATACACAAAACTGCCGTTGGTTTCCTTGAAAAAGATGCAATTGTAAACAGTATTTCCTCTTGCTAACTCCCTTGGCAAAATTCACCTTATTTATTGAATGACCCTCATATATATCTGACCGAGTAACTTGATCAAATGACCATTTATGACTGATACACACAATCCTTAATATTCTATAAGCTACATTATAAATTAAAAACGAAAGCAACAAATTATTTATGAAAAGTCATATGACAAAAAATCTGGTTGGTAATCATGTACGAGTTATTTATAAATCATTAAAAATGTATTGGGTTTTTATATTGAATATACCCCCCCTCCTCTCTCTCTCTCTCTCTCTCTCTCTCTCTCTCTCTCTCTCTCTCTCTCTGTCTCTCTCTCTGTGTCTCTCTCTCTAGGAGTGTCAGGATATTGTTAGTGGATAATACTGATAAGTATGAGGTCAGCGTGGAATATACAGTATTGTAAAAAGCCATAAGATTTACTTGTGTTTAGGGCAAATCGAGACCAAACTATCCGTCTTTGTTGATAGCTATTTATGTTTCTAATTGGACTCGTGGGATAGAAATCGGTACAATCTTGCAATTATAGCAGTCTATTTCCTCTGCTTCGTATTTTCTATTCCATTATATATATATATATATATATATATATATATATATATATATATATATATGTGTGTGTGTGTGTGTGTGTGTGTGTGTGTGTGTGTGTGTGTGTGTTCTCTTTTGAATATGGCCTTGACTTATATTTAGGAAACGTGTCGCCTAAATTCAAAATGAAAGAGGAACAGAAAAGCGGATATAAAAGTCAGCCGACCGTAACATGACGTGCTGGGAGGCGGTGCTTATGAAAAGAACCATATTAAAAATATATATTTTCCAGTCCTCCCACCAGACCGGATTAACATAAAGTCGCTTTAACTTGTACAAAAAATGCGTGGTCCCATCGGTATTTCCAATGAGGGTCGGGTTTATTACCTAGTGCCTGAGGTGCCCTCAATCACTGGGCAATAAACCCGGTTCTTAATTCTTTTAGGCGACCATACGATATTTCATCTTATTTACCGGGTCGGGGGTCCGGTGTGCTTCGGCCACTGGACATGTGTGTTAAATTAAGAGCGTCGATCCCAGGGGGCTATCCCCCCAGGCAACACCTGCACCCTCGATTTAAAAGGGCAGTGCTGGGTTTATTGCCCAGTGCCTGAGGGGGAATGTCCACGGGATTGACGCAATTTTTGTGTCTACCACCCATGAGCTTCGGCTTGTGCGTGGGCGCACATAAAAATGCCCTTGTGTCACGCCCTCATAAGTGGGGTTAGAGATAAATACCTTTACCGGACCAGAAGCAGAAGTAAGTACTAAAAAAAAAACATTGACTTGAAGAACCGTTATTAAAAAGAAATGTATTGAATATTAGATTTTAAACAAATCTCATTTTTAATCCATAGAAAAAAAAACAATAAACCAGTGTTTCTCAACCGGTGGGCCGTGGCACACTTTTAAACTCTGTCAGGTTTCCAGGTGCTCCCCAAGCTTCCATTTGTTTGTAATGCAAGATTAATTTATGAATCTTTTTATATTAAACTACCGGTACCCGCCAACTCAGCTGATGAATAGCGCAGATTGGATAATCTGATCTGTACGATAAAGTGGGATGCTGATGGTAGGTGTGACGCTCCACCTCAGCAAAAAGCTATCTCCCTGATCTAGCACTAGTGAAAAGGTGATAGATTTCCTCACTGTCCGGCTGATATCGACAATAGGCCACTTCGCCAACTTTAATTTTTTAAATATTTTTCAAAGGAAATGGATAGTAAACATGTGGCCGAAATGTTTTGAAAATAAATGTTTATTTCAATATTTTTTTTCTTATTTGCATATTTTGTAATTTTATGGCTACTTTTATTTTGTTGGTTATTTTAGTAAGATATTTGATATCAGCGTGATCCCAGGGAGTTATCAGCCCAGACAACACCTGCCCCCTCGATTTATAGGAGCAGGGGTTGGTTTAATGTCCAGTGCCTGAGCCGCTTCAAAAGAGGAATGATGAACGGATAGACACAATTTTTTAATTTTTTTTTATTTCAAATTTTTTTTTTTAAATTTTTAAATTTTTAAATTTAAAACTTTTTAAAAACTTTTTTAGCACTGGCCCGGCAAGAGCTTTCATTTTGTGCGTGGTTCCCCACTATAAAGATCTTTGTGTTCAACTGACATGGGGGGATGTCTGTAAATAACTAATTTTATTGAAATTAAAAGTGCACCCCCCCCCCCCCCCCCCGAGTTTTGATTACTTTACAAGTGTGTCCGCAAGGCGGGGGGAAACGAGTTAATAAACACTGCAGTAAACAGATATGAATACACTCGACACTTTGGCTGCCTGATAGAAGAGAAAGAAGTTCCTGTGTCCCACCTCTGCTGACTATTTGGTACCCATTGGCGGGAAATGTTGAAGAGAAGATTTTTTAAAGTCATCCGGCTGGCCTAAAGTCGGTATCAGCCAGACAGCAATAACCCGAAAAAAGTTAATATGCCGTAAAACAAACCAACAAATTATCTGTCTCTACCCCGTGTACCCCTGGTGTCCTTTTCGATGGCCACTCAGAACTCTCTAGTCCGTGACATGACGATAAAGCACGTTTATTTAAAGTGTTAAGGGTCTCAAAGTAAAGAGGGTCCCAGCGCCATTCGTGATAACCCAAAGGACATCCGGATCTTGTTCCGAATAACTTCAAACGCAGGTGACTTTTTCAGCCATCTAGGACCGTGACGAGGCATAAAATTAGCTGCTGTTGTTGTTGCTTTCTTTCGACGAGTATTTCCCAAAGCATATCACGTGACTATGTAGACATAATTTGTCAAGTCACTTATCATTTCGACAATGTCAGAAACGGGAATAACCTTTGACACACACAAAAAACAAAAAAAAACCATTTAGGGTCACCTTACTGATTAGTTTATTTATTTATTATTATTACTGAGTTTTTCACATCTGCTGTAGCTGGTGGTTCACTAGAGGCTGAGTGACAGCAAGTCTCCTCAGGTCTTCACCTTCATGTTCCACAGTTTTCTTAGTTCTCTAGCAAGGTCCAAGTATTTGTTGCTTTCTTTCACTTTCACTCGGTGATCGGTCGGGAGAGTTAAATCCATGAGATGACAAGTTTTCTTTTTCTTATTGATCAACACCAGGTTTTCACATCTGCCGTAGCCGGTGGTTCAACGGAGGCTGGGTGATAGCAAGTCTCCTCAGGTCCCCATGACTCTTCTGAGTATTCTAGCCGATCCCAACAGTGCTGTAATTTGGATGATCTCGGTTCTTCTGATTTCCAGTTCACCCAATATTATTATTATTATTATTATTATTATTATTATTATTTAATTTACTCCTTTGAATTTTCACATCAGTGTTAGCTGATGGTCTTACACTGGAGTCTGAGTGACAGCAAGTCTTCTCAGGTCTCCAGGACTCTTCTGAGTATTCTGGCAGATTGCAGCAGTGCAGTGTTCTGGATAGTATCAATTTTTCTTCTGATTTCCAGACTTTCCAAACCCTTTTCTAATCCATTTGGGACTGTTCCAAGTGCACCAACTGGTATCACTTTGATTTTTATATTCCATAAATTTTTCAGTTCTCTGGTAAGGTCCATGTATTTGTCCATTTTTTCATTTTCTTTTAGCTTCACCCTGTTGTTGTTGTTATTATTATTATTATTGTTATTATTATTATTATTATTGAGTTTTTCACACCTGCCATAGCCGGAGCTTTAGAGACTGTTCCAAGGGCACCAATTGTAATTATTGTTATTAATATAAAGAATTTGGGTGAATTGGAAATCAGAGGAAGAGTCGAGACCGTCCAAACTACAGCACTGTTAAGATCGGCTAGAATACTCAGAAAAGTCCTGCAGCCCTGAGGAGACTTGCTATCACTCAGCCTCCAGTGAACCATCGGCTACGGCAGATGTGAAAACCTGGTGTTGATCAATAATAATAAGAAAACTTGTCATCTCGTGGATTTTACCGTCCCGGCCGATCACCAAATGAAAGTGAAAGAAAGCGAAAAGATAAACAAATACTTGGACCTTGCCAGAGAACTAAGAAAACTGTGGAATATTCATTCCAATTGTAATTGGTGCTCTAGGAACGGTCCCCAGGGGTCTGAAAAAAGTATAGATGAACTGGAAATCAGAGGAAGAATCGAGACCATCCAGACTACAACATTGTTGGGATCGGCTGGAATACTCAGAAGAGTCCTAAAGATCTGAAGAGACTTACTGTCACTTAGCCTCCAGTGAACCACCGGCTAAGGCGGGTGTGAAAAACTCTAATGGAGTAATAATAATAATAATAATAATCCCAGCGAGATTAAGAAGAAAAAAGACCTTGACATCTAGTGAATTTTGCAATCCAAGAGAGCTGAAAAGCTGTGTAATATGAAAGTGACAGTGATACCAATCATTGTCGGAGAACTTGGAACAGACTCTAAGAACCTGGAAAAGAGACTTGGAGAAATGAAAATAAGAGTAAGAATTGAAACAGACCACAGCACTGTTAAAAATCGTCGAGAATAATTAGGAGACGTTTTGCTTAGTAGACCGTTACTCATGAATTCAATTCTCACTGGGTGGTCTATAGATCTACTCACGTGACAAATTAAGTGCACATTGGTCAGTGACTACTACTGTGTTATAAACTCTATTTTTACTTAGTGACCCACAATTGTTGACTTTTGCTAGACAAAGCTAAGGTTTATCAATACCTAAAAGAACTTAAGGCGCAGTTTGTTTTTTTATAGGTATAATAAAACCGAACTAATAGTTTTTCCTTACAGCAATGAACCCATACATATTCTGGCTTATAAAACTACACACATACACACACACACACACATATATATATATATATATATATATTATAATGATGGTATACACAGGAATAACCTACTCGAGTTTCACAATAAGGATCTTCAGGGTTAAATCCACTGAATTAATCATATCTTGATTGATTCAGTGGATTTAACCCTGAAGATCCTTATGGTGAAACTCGAGTAGGTTATTCTTGTGTATACCATTATAATAATAAATTTGCTCTACTTACGTATTGAGCACTTTATATTTGTTATATCGCCGTCTTATCATTGTGAAACTTGTATCAACTAACCATTGTGGCCAATTTCCCCGGTAAGTCACCATTCATATATAAAATCATATATATATATATATATGTGTGTGTGTGTGTGTGTGTGTGTGCGTGCGTGTGTGTGCTTACATCTCAGTAAAAGCAGCAAGCGACAAAAGGTCAATTTCTTAACCGAAGTTTAACATGCTTGAATTCAGTTTCTTTCTGCGAGACTGGTTAACTAGCAAAGGCTTAAGAGCCGAGTTTACCCATAGCTACAGGGAGTGTGGTCGGATGCATACCTCTACCAAGGGTATTAGCGCTATGTGAAATGCAAACAGTTTCGTCTGAGATTAGAACACGGGTCGACGAGTCCATTCCCTACGACTCTAACCATTATACGACGTTCCTCCAACATATTTACACTCGACGGTCAGCCACCTATCTAGCTAGGTTTCACCCAAATGGTTCTTCAGGATATATATATATATATATCAAGAACTCAATCCAACGTCCTGAAGAAGGTAGAACAGACCGAAACGTTATAACGTCGACATCAATAACTACAATAACCATACATTGTGTACAACATCCCGTGTTTGTCTACTTTTCTCCATATATATATATATATATATATATATATATATGTATATATATATATATGTGTGTGTGTGTGTGTGTGTGTGTGTATCGCGCTTTCTGTGGGTGAGATATTACTACCAAAGTACGCGAACTGGCCCACTGATTTTAGGGGATTATCGTCGAGTGTGAATATACGTCCTATATAACACATGAACTCAGTTTTATCGGAGTTCAAATATCGGCCGATATTCCTTGTTATCTTCTGCAGACTATGTAGCAGTGATCCAGCTTTTGCAGGTGTATTATCAAGAAGAGACAAATCATCTGCGTAGTCCGAAAAGTTCCAAGTTAATCGTATTCTTCAATGTGAGGGGTGAATTCTTACCAGAGCCAGACGATCAACCAGCATGACTACAACGAGATACTGCGGCGTTTGATTCAATCAGTGCGCGAGAAGACGCTAGAGATGTGGTAGGACAACTTGTGAGTGCTTCACCATAACAACGCACCTAACCACACTGCCCTGAGTATCTGAGAGTTCCTAGCACAGAAAAACATCATTGTGCTGGAGAAACCTCCCTACTCGCCCGATTTGGCACCATGTGATTTTTTCTTCTTCCCCAAGTTCAAGGGGATCATCAATGAAACCAGTTTTGAGGATATGCACGACATCAAAAAGGCCATGACGACAGAGCTACGGAGAATCGAGGAAATATCCTTGCAGGAGTGCATGCAAGCATGACAGAGAAAGGTGGGAAAGTGCATTAGACTCCAGGGGGATTACTTTGAAGGGGATAACTTGTAGTTTGTAGTTTAGATTTGAAATAAATTTTTGTGATACCGGTCCTAGAACATTTCTGTCATACCTCGTAATACGACAAAAGACAACATATAGGCAAATAGAACGAGGAAGATTGTATTGCGGCAACCTTTCTAGTGATCATCCTGTCGGTGAGGCTTAGAATACACTGACTGCATTATCTACAGAGGGGTAAGAACCCCTTCCCGGGGTGGGTCTGAATAATACACTAAACTGCATCCGATGGTGAGGATCCAATTCTGGAGATCTGGGGAGTGTGGAGTTCATTGCCATTACTCCCAGGTCGACCTGGGATGGCATTAGGATAACATCTATTGGTGAAATAAATGTGTTTCTAAATTATTTGTAAAAGATGGGAATACTTGAAATCATATAACTGTATTCCTAGTGGGAACGTTTCAACTGCCGATAGAACCACTATTAGAAAGACTGGATTTGATCTAGTTTCAAATCGTAGCCTTTCGGCTCCAATGGGGAAGTATGTTACCTAATTTAGCCACGAACACCAATTATTAATCAGTTTCTTCTTTCTTCAATTGTTCGTTCCATTCACACTTAGCCGAGCAAAGACTTTAATGGTGTTTCCATATGTTTACATACGTCTTTTGTCACTGATCATTTGAAAGGCAAAGAAACCAAAAATCATGTTATTCTATTCATTCCCGGAATTTTAAGTGTAACCATTGCCTGATACAAAAACAAAGAGACAGAGAAACAAATATAAATAATTAAGAAAATGAAAAGAATGAAATAATCGTTTGATCGTTGAAATAGTTTGCCAATCCAGAACGGCGGATTTGACTGTTGATTTAATAAATGAGCCGTGTCGACTATTTTTTTTGAGAGAGAATAAAACAATCAAGAAAAAACTAACAACGCAGAACAAGTCATGAAAAAAACAAAAAAAAAAAAAACAAAAAAAAAAAACAAACAAAGAATAAGTTTTAATTGGTCAATCGGATTATAATAAACTGTGACGTCATCTCAGCAATTGACTTTTTCAATATTCGTCTCCTTTCTTTTTTTCGCAGCGCATTTTAACATAATTTATCTTTAACATCTCTCTCCATATCTATCTATCTTTCTATTCCTCTCTCCTCTCCCCCTCTCTCTCTCTCTCTCTCTCTCTCTCTCTCTCTCTCTCTCTCTCTCCCGATCAATCGGCTGGTCATGTCAAGCCCTAGCACACACACACACACACACACTATATATATATACACACACACTCTAGCCGGGATCAAAACCCGACAGAATTTTCGTCTACCAAGTTCCTTACCCTTTCGGCTATCAGCGGGCCGTTAGTCTAGGGTGAACAATTAATTGCTACATACTTACGGCGGTATGTTTTTACAATCACCAGAGAACTCTAATCTGTAAACAGATGGGTTACGGCTAATGCCAAACGGTGAAGTTACAATTAATCCATTCAACATTTTCTTTTCAACAGGTTTGAATTTACAGTTTTCCTTCTCCTAGACCGGTTGCCTAACCAAGGTTAAAGAGCCCAGTCATCCACAGACACGTGTTTCGAAGTTTACTTCTCAGCAGTGCGGTTCGACTTTTTAAGAGCTACCTCTAGCCGGGACCGAAACCCGACAGAATTTTCGTCTGCCAAGTTCCTTACCCTTGCGGCTATCAGCAGTCGTCAGTCTAGGGTGAACAATTAATTGCTACATACTTTACGGCGGTATGTTTTTGCAATCACCAGAGAACTCTAATCTGTAAACAGACGGGTTACGGCTAATGCCAAACGGTGAAGTTATATATATTTGAGTTAAAGTAGCGGGGACACGGAGTCACTACCTGGTTGCTGGCAGTTTCTCGCCTATAACTCAATATAATATAAAGGATGCTTAGTAATATAGCACCCATATTCTCTACAATATATATATATATATATATATATTTCTTTTTTTTTGGGGGGGGGATATGTGCTTAATTAAAGTCATACCTAATTTTGAAAATTGATTAGTTAATAATGAATTTTGGCGTGCATAGTCATTAATTATTAACTAATTAATTTTCAAAATTAGGAATGACTTCAATTAAGCACATATCCTCCAAAAATTGTCGGCTTAAAGCCATATAAAAAATTAACACATTTGTTTGTTTACTTAACCTCATATATATATATATATATATATATAATATACATATATACATATATATATATATATATGTGTGTGTGTGTGTGTGTGTGTGTGTGTGTGTGTGTTTATTTGTCAGATACACAATCACTAATGTAAGGGTGCCTCTTTCAGTGAGTGTCCTATTCACTCATATACACACACTGACACTCATGTCACTAATACAATCACTGAACGTCTACGCTCAATTCATTTTCTCACTCACTGCACTTGCGCACTGACTGGTACTTTCCCTCTCACGGCACTTGCACATCAACAACCCTCTAACTCTCAAAACACACGAACATTTCTTCACTTTCACAGACCACTTGCAGATTTACTGCATTTTCACTCTCACAAAATGTTATTACAGAGAATTACATTTTTACGGTTTATTGTGTATTACTAGCAAAAATATGCACCCTCCAGCAAGTATTCAAGTTTTAATGTAATGACATATATTAAAGTAAAAAGATTAATGAAACTAAATAAGAATCCAGATAAAATGATTTGAAACAGAGGCGTTATAATCGAAAATTAGAACAAATTTGAAACTAACTCTTCCATCATTTTCCATCACTCCCGTTATTCATCGCCAAATTTTCATAATTTAACTATTTAGTTAAATTAGGAAGTAAAGAATAAAATAACAGGTATTTCTTCTTGTTGAAAATTTTAGATTGTTTTTGTTCATCTCAGAGATTCATTACTACTGGGTGATAATACGACCGGGTGCTAGACCTGTCCTCCTTGGATGACCCTACAAGGAACTTAAGTTCCCCGACGGCATGGCTCTGACACTAGCAAGTTTACATGAGTATAAAAAGAATGCTGTTTATCAATATTTACTATGTTTAGTATGCCACAAGGAAATTAGTGTGTGGGCACCTAATGATAATCAAAATCATTGGGTAATCTGAACATTAGCTACATAAACCTCTCAGAGTAACCTCCCCTTGTATTTATAAGAATAAAAATAAACAATTAGAAATCAAATTAGGAGGCATGGGTTTACTGTTTACCTCCGACTGCTGGTTTTGCTTTCCCCGAACCCGGAGTCCTGTCAGGTGGGGCTTTAGAATACACCGACTGCAGAGGGGTTAGACTCCACCCCCATAGGGCCACCTGTTGGCTGTGGGTGATGATTCGTGATGTTTAAGGGCGAAACCCTGGTGATTGAGGGGTCTATGACATGCAACACCCTACTTTACTTAGGCTAGACGGGTGGTCGGAAAGTTCCTTTCCGATCAATCGGCTGGTCACGTCATTCCCCAGCAGATATGACTGCCCCGACCCTATTGGCATTATGGCGATCCCCAATCCTTTTTTATTATATATATGGAGGCGGTGGCTGAGGATCTTAATATCCTAAATATGACGGTAAATTCTATTTGATAGTGAAGTTTCAATTCTGGAGCTCTGGTGAATGTAGAGTGTCTCTTCATCGCCATTACTCTCTGATCCACTCTGACCCGGAGTGGTAGTACCCGTTAGGGTCTCATCTATGGGTTAAATAGAAGAAACAAAAATGAGTTTTAAAAAAAGAATTGAGTATCCATCAAGAATGAATAAAACAAAACGTTTTCAGCGTAAAATAAACCAACAAGAGTTGACATGCCGCAAAATCCAACCAACCAACCAACCAACCTCCGACCCCATTAACTCTTTCTCGAACTGATTGGCGTCAGCCGCTGCAGTTGTCGACAATCGATTCCATTCAGTCACGATCGATGCCAGTGGTTTTCTTATCTTATGTTTCAAAGGAAATGCTTTTTTACACATTACCAGAAACTAGGTGAACTTTTAATGTGCGGTGCTTTACTGAGCAACTGGCTCGTTTGAATTGCACATTAGAAGAAGGAAAAACACCAGTTTCTCTGCAAGTAATTAGATTGACGAGTTTTTTGCAAGACAATGTCAGTCCTTTTGGATACGAATACATGTATTTACCTAAGCCTTCCGCTACGAGCAGGATGTGGCACAATGTCAATTTTAAAGCGGGGTATAGGTGGTTTGAATTAAGAGTTTTTTCCTCCTAAACTGATTGTCTTATCAAAGCTAGAAAACCTGCTCATCTAGTTTGCTGACCATTGCATCACGGTTATTTACAAGGATTAGCTTAGTTTCTTACTAACACACACACACACACACACACACACACACATATATATATATATATATATATATATATATATATATATGTGTGTGTGTGTGTGTGTGTGAGTGTGTGTGTGTGTGTGTGTGTGTCTGTGTAAATATATATATTAGCAAGCATGGAGATGAGTGGTGTAATGGTTTTTAGTCATAGGAAATGGACTCGTCGACCCGAGTTTGCATTTCACATAGTGCTAATACTCTTCGATGGATAGATAGTAGGGCAGACTGGACTCTTTAACTTTGTCTAGGTAACCAGTCTAGGAGTAGGAAAACTCTGAATTAAAAACTGTTAAACTCCTCTTAAGAAATTGACCATATAT
>CM042155.1:58202408-58219908 GCA_023376005.1 Doryteuthis pealeii | reverse complement strand
TTGCTATCATGTAGCTCCTCGTAAAGGAGTTGCTTCGAAAGGGATACACCTGTCATATTGGAGAGAACATGGACAGTTGGAAATGTCAGACATGGAAATCCCATCAGGGACAATTCATGCACACTCCAGAAACAAACAATGTGTCTTGTGCAATCAGTAACAAAGTCTGTAAGTCAGCTTCTGGTCTTAAGAGACATATGATGGTGCATAAGCATAAAATTATATCATCTGATCCATCTGATACAACGGGAAGGACGTCCTTCCTATGTCATATTTGCAGCGTGTTTGATAAGTCATTTGAGGGTTCATGTGAGGAAAGGTTCTGGTAGTGGGGTTATAGGATTGTGAGGGACGGCAATGATTTGTAAAGATTATGCTATTGCTATATAGTTATTGTTATTAATGTCCCTCAAATATAACTAGGTTTAATGTTTTGTCCCAGGAGACAATGGCAATACTATCCCGGTCCCTACGGACTTTACCAGATGTTCCAGGACCAATACCACCGACCATGCTCATTTATTGTAATGGAGATGGACTCAAAAGGAAACTAAAATCATGAAACCAGATTCGAACACTTTATTAGAATAGATAATAACAAACCGTTCAGTTTCTTCATCATCTATCTATCTATCTCTGTCTTTATATATATATATATATTGATCGATCTATTTATCGATCGATCTATCTGTTTCTGGCCATTTATAGCGGCGCACTTGGATTATTTATTTATTTCTCTCTCTCTCTCTCTCTCTCTCTCTCTCTCTCTCTCTCTCTCTCTCTCTCTCTCTCTCTCCACACACACACACACACACATATATATATATATACATCCCATCTGAGAGAAATAGGAAAATCTCCTACTACCAACCTCTACTAACACCAACAACTGACCACCCCTCCCCTTATTCACAACCTCCTAATTCACCAGTATGAAAATGTTCACCACTGAAGAAAGAACTCAATCCAACGTCCTGAAGACAGTCTAACAGACCGAAACGTTACAACGTCGACATCACTACCTACAATAAACACCCATTTTCTACTACATCCCGTGTTTGTCTACCTTTCTCCACACACACACACACACACATTATATATATATATATATATATATATATATATATATATATATATATATAATTTGATTCATATGTCTCTACTTCAAATTATTAATTATCTATCTAGTTACCCCAGTTTTTTCATTATCTTAATTCAGTATCTATTCAATGTCTATCTATTCATTTATCTATCTAGCTAGCTAGCTATTCAACTAACTAACTTTATTCATAGTCTATCTAACTCTTATCTATCTCTATATATCTGCCTGTTTATTATCTGTCTGTCGGTCTGTCTGTCTATCTTATCTGTCTATCCCCTATACATCCGGCTTTGAGTAACAACTAAGTAAAGAGTAGTAAACAGATTATATCTCTGTTTAATCTCCTTCACACTCTCTGCCCCCACTCTCTCACTCTCTCTCTCTCACACACAATATCTCTCTCTCTCTCTCTCTATATATATATATATATATATATATATGTGTGTGTGTGCGTGTGCGTGCGTGCGTGCGCGCGTGTGTGTGTGTGTGTGTGTGTGTGTGTTCCCAATGTGTGTGGGAGCAAAGAGTCTACCAGCGAGTCCATATGAAGTCAAAGTAATCGCACAGGGACACTTTTCCTTGACATTTCTCTTTTCAAAAGAAAAGCACCCCCCCCTCTCCAAATGAGCACTTATTAAGAAAATTAGATTAATGAGAGAATGCTGATCAAAGCGAATTATGGTCGCCAACACTTAATGGAAGAATTAATAATAAGAACACTGTAACAGTTGGAACTACTACTACTACTACTACTACACTACTACAACAACAACAACAACAACACACCAACAATAACACATTGAATATTAATTCCACAAAAGTGGCTGATTACGAAGTAAGCGTATGAAAGTCATCAGAAAAAAAAAACTAAGCTTGCTAAACTTTAAGTCAGTTGATGTTTTTGTTTTCCTTGTTGTTTGTTGTTTTTTTTTTCGTTTCATAGTAGCACGACTACAGCCTCGCCGGCACATAGTAACATGTGCGTGCTGTGAGAGGAATCTCGACAGAGTAGTAAAACTGTTTATACAGCCGGGACAAAAAAGAAAAAAAAAAGAACTAGAAAAAGTAGTGGGTGTAGTGATATTGTACAAGTTTTACGTCAAGAGAGGCGGATGAATAAGAATAGGTCAGTTGAAAAGACGAGACGACATTGTTTAAGGGGGAAAATATTTGCATTTGGCGGTTGAATCTGGAAATGGCGGGAGATATGACTAGAAGACTGAATAAATGAATTATTCGTATAACACACCCACAAGGAATGGAATTAAGCTTAGACGACACTTTAATGCTAGAACATGCCACACACACACACACACACACACACATATATATATATATATATATATATTTATTTATTTATTTATTATCACGATACCCCTGGTATTTAAGGCCTTTTTATTTATAAATAAATTTGCTCTGTTTATTAAAACATTGAGCTCTCATACGGAACCTGAACAAACTACTGCGAGACGAAACTGTTTACATTTCACATCGCGTTAATACCCTCAGGAAAGGTATGAATCCAACAATACCCCCACCCCGGCTATGGGTAAATAGTAAGACAGACTGGGCTCTTCAACCTTTGTAAGGCAACCTGTCTAGGAGAAGGAAAACTCAGAATTCAAACCTGTTAAACTCTGCTTAAGAAATTGACCTTGCGTCGCATCCTGCTCGTGCGGAGGGGTTGGTATATATATATATATATATATATATATATATATATATATATATATATATGTGTGTGTGTGTGTGTGTGTGTGTGTAATGATGTAATGAGTAATTAACTTGTGTTTTTTTAATTTTTCATATTACATATTGTCGGATTCACTTCCACTTTTTCTTCACACACACATACACACACACACACACACACACACACACACACACATATATGTATATATATATATATATATATATATATATATATATATTATATATATAGAGAGAGAGAGAGAGAGAGAGAGAAAGTAAAGTGATCGGGTGGCCTTTCGTCAGTATCAGCCAGACAGCGAGTGAGTCTATCCCCTATTCACTAGCGCTAGACTAAGAAGATTGTTTTTAGCGTCTGAGGCAGAGCGCCACACCTCGGACGCTAAAAAAAACAATCTAGCGCAAGTGAAAATGGGATAGACTCCCTCGCTGTCTGGTTGATACTGAGTTTAGGCCATCCCGACCACTTTACTTTATATTTATATACTTGCAACCTTGAGTCACATCCTATCCATCGCGAACGGGTTGGGTAAAAGGAAGATCTCATCGTAGTTTAATGGTTACCAATCTAGTCCCGCATATCTATTACTACTAAAAAGCGAGTCAGGTCCTCTCTGGATGCTTCATACATACGATCATATGTCACATCCTACCAGTGGTGAATGGTTTTAGTAAATATTGTTCGATCCTCACTGGATGCCTCATACTTGAGACCTTGTGTCACATCCCACCCGTGGTGAATGGGTTGAGTAAATACTTACAGTATTTTAAAATGATAAGTATTACTTTGTATCCATCGTATCATAAATCTCACAAGTGATAAAACTTTAATTGCGGGCAGTTCAAGAAAAAAGCCTTCTTGCTCTTTTTTGTTTTTAAGAAACCTTAGTAAACTGTTACTTGTATGTATTTATGAGATTTCATATGAATAATTTTGTTATTTTGGACTGTTGTCCTCATCTTTATTGTGTATAAACACGACGTTCAGGCCACAATAACCTTCGGCTCCGTTCAAATGATTTTTCAAAATTCCTTTAAAATCAGTCATCTTCAGACGATTATCCTTGAATTCGAACTCCGAAACTACGTTTGAATTCATGGGGAATCGTCTTAAGATGACTTATTTAAGGTGTTGTAACCTAACAAAGGTTACTAAATGAGAAATAACCAAAACGGAGGTTGGAAATGAAATGGAATCTTTATAACATTAACAAAATATAATACTCGCCAGCGGCGGGAAGAAAGGTAAACCATTGCTAGTGGTATAAGACTACTCAGTCAGCATAATATTCCTTCATTTATGAGGACTGGGACATCCCATTAATGTTTATAGGTAGGCTATATAACATAAGTTAATTTATAAAAAAAGACAAAAAAAACACACCTAAAACAGAGCTCGAAGTTACAGTGGCCTGAACGTTGTGTTTATACGCAATAACGATGAGGACAATAGTCCGAAATATCAAAGTAAATATCTTAGTAAACTGATTTGTAATTAATTGGATCTTAGCCAATTTAGACCTCTCGATTTTCAGTTATCCTTTCTTCCACTTGGGATTCGACCGACTGGATTACTACTACTACTACTACTACTACTACTAGCATGGAATTAGCTTTGATAATTATCTGAACTGATGGATTTACAAGCCACGTTAAGTGCATTTGTACGTGTTGAAAACATATTTACTTCAGTCAAAAGAAAAGGAAAATAAATTTCTGATCTCCAAGACTAACTCTTTTTTTCGCCATGATATATATATATATATATATATATATATATATATATATTTTTAAATTTTGTGTATTTTGGCAGCAAATTATTCTTAAGACATGTGTTATTGAATAACACGGAGTATTCTTTTTTCATTTTTTTTTTTTTGTATGGATATTTTTTCCAGTTTTCTGGCTATCCTTTTTGAATCTGGATTGAGTTGATTCATGATATTTTTCATACTTATTTCCCGAGCGCTTTCGACTGTTGCTCCAGTCGTATTCATATATATATATATATATATATAATATATATATATATATATGCAGATAGGTACGCATCCTGCGTCCCCGACACACAAAAATCTAAAAGGACGCAGTAAAATCGTATCCATACGTCGCAGTGTTTTTCTTTTTCGTCCCTCATCATTTCAAGCTAACTGTAAATACATTTCAATAATTTCTTAGAAACGAATTACACAGGACAGATGACAAAGTAGGAGTTAGACGGCTTTAGTTGGGACTCATAAATTTTCCCGGGGACTCATTTAAAGCAAATCTGTGCGTCCCGTGACACACTAAACCAAAAAGCTATCAGCATCACTATATATATATATATATATATATATATATATATATATATATATGTGTCTAAAAATTTTTTCATGAAATGATAAAGAAAATTCCTAAAAATTTTGATAAAATGAAAAAATTCCATAAAATGAAAAAATGTCATAAAATCTTTTTCATAAAAAACACATTTTATAAATATATCAAATTTTTGGGGAACACCCTGTACCTATGGGGGATTTATCCAATTCATTCGCCATGGGTCACAAGTATGGGAAATTCACCGAGGATCGAATTCGTTATTCTGTAGTAATGGATCTGTGAGACGAGCTTGCTGACCATTATACAACGATGAGACGCCCATGTATGTATGTGTTTATTGAAACTAAGACTGAAAAAAAAAAAAACTGAATGAATTCTGGAAGAAGAAGAAAAAGAAAGGAGAAATCTCCACGTGCTGAAATTATTCCTTTTCGTCACGTGGTTCACGTGATACGTCACACCATATGGACAACGTTGCTTCCGTCACAGACTCTTCTTCCCCAATATTGTATTATCAAAACTTTGCATTACTCATCGCAACCCACACATCCACGCTCCTAAGCGGATTCTCGCCAAAAACGTAATTAGATTAATGACGAATTCATGGACATGGTTCAAGTGTTACCAGAGGGGGCTAATAGCATTGTGGTTTCCTTAATATACTGGTCGTTCTTTCACATTACCAAAGAAATTTTGAATTCAAAAAGGGGGGGGGGTCGCTTGAAGATTTGTGAGCGCAAAGTTAGACAAATATTCAGGTGTGATGGACTGGACTGATAATTATTCACATGATCGTTAGTTTAACTAGCAATAATCTGCACCCTCCGGGCGTAAGTATAAAAGTTTTAAAGTAATGAAATATATCGATTTAGAAAGAGTAATGAAATTAAATAAGAACACATATAAAAAGATTACACTTATTTTAATTATACTTTAATTGATTATAAAATCATTCATAGGATTGATTTTAATATGTTGGAGAATAAAGCAATAATATTAGAGAGATCAATACCAAGGAATTATTTATTAAACACGGTTTTGTTAAAACCAGTATGCAAATTAACCACACCATATATCATGTAAACCTTTATTTCTTAGTGATATATAAGACACATTGCAGGATTTTAAATGCACAAATAACATGGGCTGTTTTGAGGCAAATCAACTCAGATTTTCGTAGAGACATCGTTAATGAATAAGATTTATTCCTTTCTGTGTATTAATGATTTTGACTATAAATTAAATGCTCATTGATAAACTTACGTAATTCCTGAGAATATTGTGACGTAAGCAGTGACGTTGTTTCCGAATCTCCATTTTAATAATAATATATATATATATATATATATATATATATATATGTGTGTGTGTGTGTGTGTGTGTGTGTGTGTGTGTGTGTGTGTGTGTGTGTGTGTTTATCATATATACAAGCAGGATGTGACACATGGTCAATTTATTAAGCGGAGTTTAACAGGGTTTTTTTTTCTTCTCCTAGACTGGTTACCTAGCAAAGGTTAAAGAGCACAGTCTGCCCTACTATTTATCCATAGATGAAGGGAGAGTAGTTGGATGCATACGTTTCCCAAGGTATTAGCGCAATGGGAAATGCAAACAGCCACGTCCAGGATTTGAACGCGATGAGTCCATTTCCTACCACCCTAACCATTATACCCGTATCTCCATTATAATAAGATATATACAAGGAAGAAATACAATATGGAACCGCGCGGTGTAATGGTTAAAGTCATGGGAAATGGACTCGTCGCCTCGAGTTCAAATCCTGGATGTGGAAATTGCATTTCACTTAAAGCTAATACCCTTGAGAAAGGTATAAACCCTACTCTCCCTCCAGCTATGGGTAAATAGTGGGGTAGACTTCGGTCTTTAACCTTGGATAGGTAACCAGTCTAGAAGAAGGAAAACTCTGAATTCAAACTTGTTGAACTTCGCTTAAGAAATTGACCTTGTGTCACATCCTGCTCGAGTGGAGGGGTTGGGTAAATATATATATACAAGGAACTACCACGCATTTTTTGCAAAAGAAAAAATGGACAAAAAATGGTCAGACCGACCATCTTTCTTTTTCGTTAAGGTGATGACACGTTAACCCTTTTGCCCCCACATGGTCACTTGGTCAGGTGACTGCTTTGAAAGCTGCGAATATGAAGGACAAAAATACGTTTAGCATTTGAAATGTTTAGTATTATTTGTATTATTCGGACCATTGTCCTCATCTTCATTGTTATCTGTACACCGTTTCGGCCAATGTGCCCTCCGGCCTTCTTCAGGTATTTCTTGTCGGACTCGGGAATCTTCTTTTCGAACTCGGGAACCTTCTTGTCGTAATCGGAGCCATCATCCGAGAAGATTCCCGAGTCTGACAAAAATACCTGAAAAAGGCCGGAGGGCACATCGACCGAAACATTGTACAGATAACAATGAAGATGAGGACAATAGTCCGAACAATATAAATAATACTAATCACCAAGCCTCATCTAAAAAATTAAGAGAAAAGTTTTGAAATGTTTGTTCAAACCAGTTGACAACGGTAGTCATTTGTTAATTGGACTCATATAGTTATTTACTAAGTTAAGCTTAGATGTGGCACAAGGCCAGAAGAATGGAGCACCCAGTGAGAATCAAACTCACTAACAATGGTCTGTGAATCTAGCTTGCTAACCATTACACCACATGAGGGGCCCGATTATTTCTGTATATAGTTATTTACTAAGCTAACCTTAGATATGGCACAAGGCCAGAAGTATGGGCACCGAGTCAGAATCGAACTCACTAACAATGGTCTACGAATCTAGCTTGCTAACCATTACACCACGTGAACTCATATAATTGCTTATGGAAAAAAAGACGGGTTTCTGCATTAATTAGTCCAACAAGGGTTGACATGCCGTAAAACGTGACAGATTATTGACTTAATAGTTGCTTGCAAGACACTATTCCAAATGTCGTAACTCGAGTATCAGAGTTAGAAAGAAACACAACGGGTCTTAAGGAAAGGGAAAAAGGTTTACCAAGCAAAGATACAAGGTGAACAGAGTAATTAGCAATTGCTTGGTTTACTTAACAAACTGTTGTAACTCGAGTATCAGAGTTAATAGAGAAATTATCAGAAGGAACTCAATTAGTATTAAGGATAGGGGAAAAGGTTTACTAAGCAAAAAAACTAAGCAAAATACAAGGTTAAAAAAGAGTAATTAGCAATTACAAGTCCCGTGAGATCTCGCAGTTTCGCTCTTCCTACGTTTTGTCAGAGATTATTTATAGGAAAAACACACGCGATCCCAGTCTCATTATTTAGGTACAATATGACAGAAAATATAATGGACGTTTATCAGTGTGGGTGGTTCCAGTTGATTCCAGGAAGGCGTGTAAAGAAGGTGTGTGTGTGGGGGGGGACACAGTAAATGGAACGGAATTCTGGTCATTTCCTTGCAGATGTGAATGGAACTATAAAAAAGAAATTGGAAAACCGTTATATATATATATATATATATATATATATATATATATATTTATTTATTTATTTATTCATTTAGCTCGCATCAAATTTTCAATAAAGAAAATAAATCAGTTTCGTTTCTATTGTATTTCAGCCATATCCGTTTCTTATATATCTTAATCAATAAGCAGGAAGAAGGGAAGGGTGGAAGGAGGAAAGGGTGGAAGGAAAGGAAGGAGGTTGGTATGAGTAAAGGAGAAAGAAAGGAAGAAAGAAACAAAGAACGGAAATGAGGAAGAGGACAGTAGAGAAATGGGTAGAGAAGAAATGAAGTTGGGAAGAAAGAAGGAAAGAAAGAATGAGGGAGGGGGTGAAGAAAGGAAGGGAAGGGGAGTGTAAAGGAGGGAGGAAGAAAGGAAAGAAGAGACAAATAAAGGAAAGGAGGAGGGATGAAGGAGGTGAGGGGAAAAGAGGACAGATGGAAGAAGATGAATAAAGAGGGGGAAGAGGAAAAGGGAATAAAAGAAGGGATCGAAAGAAGGAAAGAGAAGAAAAGAAGGGAGGGGGGAGAAAAAGAGGGAAAAAGAGAAGAGTTGAAAAAGAAGAGGAAAGAAAAGAGAGAAAGAAGCAAAGTGAAAATAAGATAATGAGGGGGGAGGATGGGAAAGAAGAAAATAGAGAAGAAAAGAAAGAAAGGCAGGAAGGGAAAGAAAAAGAGAAGAAAAGAAGGGAGGTAGTAAAAAAAAAGAGAGGAGGAGGAGGAATGAAGGGGGGAGAGAAGTAAAAAGAGGAGTTAGTGACAGGAGGGGGGTAAGAATGGAAAGAAATAGAAAGGAAAAAAGAAATGAATTAATGAAAAAGAAAGAAAGAAGAAGAAAGAAAGAAAGGAATGAAGGAAGGAAGGAAGAATGTTTCCATCGAAATGTGTTATAACTAATTCCTCATTTTCTCAAAATGGTTTTCAATATCGATAAATAATTTTCGCTGATGAATAAATAATGGAATTGAAGAAAGGAAAGAAGGAAAGAAGGGGAGGGGGAGAAAAGAAGGAAAAAGAGAAGGAATGATTGAGAGAAGGGAATGAGAAAAGAAAGATAGAAAAAAAGGAGGTTTCAAAGAAAGGAAGGAAAAGGTGAGAAAAAAGAAAGAGTGTATATCTATTTACCAACCCCTCCGCACGAGCAGGATGTGACACAAGGTCAATTTCTTAAGCGGAGTTTAACAGGTTTGAAATCAGAGTTTTCCTTCTCCTAGACCGATTGCCTAACCATGGTTAAAGAGCCCAGTCTGCCCTACTATTTACCCATAGCTGGATGGAGAGTAGAATTCATACCTTTCCCAAGGGTATTAGCGCTAAGTGAAATGCAATTACCACGTCCAGGATTTGAACTCGTGTTGACGAGTCCAGTTCCTATGACTTTAACCATTACACCACGCGCTTCCTACAATAAAGAAAGAGTGTATGTGAGGGATGTACGAAAGGAAAGAAAGGTAGAAGGGTTAAATCCTACTTAGCGGACATAAATTCCACCATCGTATGTCACCTCGCCGAAAGAAAAAAAACCAAAAATCAAGGAATTAACCGAATTTAATGAAATTTTCTGTTGATATATTAATGAATAAAAGATATAATGACCAGTTATTTTATTTTATTTTTTTACAATTTTTCAGGTCAGTTAACTTTGAAGCATTTTATATTTGAGCCGTAACACAGATTCACAAACATACGTGGCTCAAAGTTAACTGACCTGAAAAAAATGTAAAAGTTTTAAAATAAAATGAGTGCATTATATCTTTTTATCATTAATATATCAACACTGAAAATTTCATTAAATTCGGTTAATTCCCTGATTTTTGGTATTTTTTTTTTTTTGGCGGGGTGACATACGATGGTGGAATTTATGTTCTTTAAGTAGGATTTAACCGGTAGAAGAATAGTTTGAAAAGAAGGAAGGAAAGAAGGAAGGAAAAAAAAGTTAGAAAAAAGGGAAAGAGGATTGACTGAGAGAAGGAGATAAAAAGAAAAGAAAGAAATGTAGAAGGGTTTGAAAGAAAGGAAAGAAAGAAAGAAAGAAAGAAAGAAAGAAAGAAAGAAAGAAAGAAGAATGTTTACAGCGAATGATCTGAAAACTCTTTCCCCTTTTCTCTAAATAATCACCAATGTTTCCCAATATCGATAAATAATCTTCTCAGTCAGCGAATAAGGAATATAATCTATGAAACCAGACCCAACACAAAATACCGGTTAACTTACAGGAGTTAAATTACTTCCGGTGAGAAAGAAGGGAATATATCTGAAACGTGAAGTGTTACCTAAAACTTCGGATAAATTAAGGCGCTAAAGGAGTTCCTAGAGGAAATGTGAGAGTCCCCGTTGTGTTGTGGCTAACTTTCTGGACTGTGACATCATAGTAAGCGAGTTCAAACTCTAGTCACGCTATTATGTTCACCTTCGAACTAATACTCTTGGGAAAGGTATGAACTGCATGATATCTCTAACTATGGGTTAAATATTACCAGTACTATTCTTCTGCAAGGAAGGCTTTGGCATCAAATAACTCATATATATATATATATATATATATATATATATATATATATATATATATATAGTTGAATTGCAAGGAAGGAGTTCAAAGTCTTAAAATCTTATATCATAAAAGATATTGGCTAATACTCGTCAGGAATATAATCAAATTAAATATTCACTAGAAATTAATTTTTAAAGGGTTTTGGAAGTTGGTCGGCTGGTTGGTTGGATTTTACGGCATGTCAACTCTTGTTGGGTTATTTTATACCGAAGACATTTGGTTTTATTCATTTTTGTTGGGTATCCAATTTTTAAAATTCATTTTAAACACATTTTTGAAAACTGACTTATTGATCTATTAACCCATAAATGGGACCCTAACAAGTTCTACCATTGGAGTGGACCTGGAATTAATGGTGATGAAGGGGTACTACCCACAGTTCCAGAATTAAAATTTCAGCACGAGACAGTTTAACGTCATACCTAGAACACGGTTTTTAAGGGTATGTGAACTCCTTCAAACAAACCGGTCTTCCATACGCTTACACTTAGAGTAAGCAAACAGAGACCCGTTGTAAATAAACGATAAAAAATATATAAAAAGTCTTTTAAATACAAATAATCATCCTAAATTTTAATTTGAACAAAACCAACGTCCTTTATTCTAAAAGAAATAATGAACTTCTTACAACCAGTCTGGCTAATTACTGCTTGTTTTAAAAATTAGATTCGAGCAACAAGCAGCGTGAACCAGTACTACTCCTAGCATGACGTATGGTAGTGAATGACGTGGACCCGGAAATATGGATAATTGGTCATCTCTCTCTCTCTCTCTCTCTATATATCTATATATATATATATATATATATATATATATATATATATATATATATATCATTAAAGCAGACTGTCTGTCTGTCTGTCTTTGTCTCTCTGTCTCTGCTTGTCTGTCTGTCTGTCTGTCTGTCTCTCTCTCTCTGGTATTCATTTACACAAACACTCCACATGAGTAGGATGTGGCACAAGGTCAATTTCTAAGCAGAGATTAACAGGTTTGCATTCAAAGGTTTTCCTTCTCCAAGACCGGTTGCCATGTCAAGTGTGCAATCTGCCCTCCCATTCTGCTGGGGAGAATACCTGGATGCATACCTTTCCCAATGGTATTAGTGAATACGAAATGCAAACAGCTTTGTTCAGAATTTGAACTTGGATCACCATGTTTATTTGATACGATGATAACCGTTACATAGAAGCACCTCCTTAATTCTTCTTCTATAAACCAAATGATAACTGATAACCATTATAGAAAAATGTAGTAGTATCACAAAAGTTGGTAAATAAGAGTACAAAAATGTTAGACTTTGTGTTCGTTTCTTTAGACCACTGCGACAGTGAAGAGGGGGGTCTGCTGCTTGGGAAACAGCACATCCTCCATATCAACTCACCCAGGCTATGTAGTAAAAAAATGGATACTATGCCGTCGTCATGCCAATGGTTAATTGGTTGGTTGGGTTTTACAGCATGTCAACCCTTGTTGGGTTATTTTATGCCAAAGACGTTTTGTTTTATTCATTCTTGATGAGTACTCTTTTTTTAAAACTCAGTCTTTTTAACTCATTTTTCCTGTTGAACCTATAGACGGGACCCTAACAGATACTACCTTTCCAGTTCAGAGTTGACCTGCGAGTAAGGGGATGAAGGAGTAACCCACATTCCCTAGAGCTCCAGAATTGGAACTTCACCATCAGATAGAGTTTAATACCCAGGACATTAAGACTCTAGCCACCACCTTTTAGCACATAATAAAAAGATAAAAAAAAGTTTTGGGCCTTGCCATAAGGGCAATAGGGTTGGGACAATCATATAGGTGCTAGGGCTTAGCGTGATCAGTCGATTGATCGGATGGGGCCTCTCTAACCATACGTCAAGCCCAAGTAAAGATTTTTGTTGGCCGACCCACACTGGTGTATCCATGTGTAGGTGCCTATAAGAGAACATCACTTATGAGCTCGTCCTTGCTTTTTCCAGCAGTGTCCATCATGTTTTGTCGTCTAGCCTAAGTAAGGGACAAAGTTGAGTGTTGAGTGTTAAGCATTATAGGTTGCCACCCACGGCCAACAGGTGGATCCATTGGGGTGGGGGATTTTACTCCTCTGCAGTGGTGCAGTCAGTGTATTCTACAGCCCAGGAGACAGGCGGTTAGACTTTAGGTATATAGTATAAAAGATGTATAAGACATATAAGGGTGTCAGATTTATGACTGAACCGACTTACGTCCGGTCGGTTACAACTTTACCCAGTCGTAAGTCGATGACCATCTGTAATTACATCGTGAGAAAAGAATCAGCGATATTGAAGTTTTTTTTTATAGAATGGGATTAAAATCAATTTTAGATGGTTATTGATTTTGAATATGTTATGTGAGAAAACAGCGCCCACGCCGAAAAGTGAACCGGTCACTGGCACACTTTATTTTGGACCGCACGGGTTTATCCAGTACTATATATATATATATATATATATATATATATATATATATATATATATATACTTTCAGTAAGAAAGAAAAACGTAACAAACCGTCATTTGGTATTATAATTTTATTTCAACCAGAGATCAATAAATGGACCTAGTCTCATCAGATAGCCTAATGCATAATGACTAAGATGACAAACTAGAAAGTGAAAACATTTTTTGATATTGCTCTGCATATAATGAATTTATTAGTTCTTATACATTGAGCTCTCTTGGGGATTTGTAAAATCCTTGTAAATAAATCATAAGATTGTGAATGTACAGGAGATATTGATGATCCTAAATAGAATTATCCCTTGATACCAGTCAATTGGATACTTTTACCACTATATATATATATATATATATATATATATATATATATATATATATATATAATAAAAGTTTGTTTTCTTTATAGTATCATTGAAGACATTGTGTGTGTGGAATATAAAGATTTAGAAGGCAATTTACAATTGCAAATATGTGTTGAATTTATTAACTTTTGGGTTTTTTTTCAAAACTAAATATTTTTCGGAAGTAAAATTCCATCTTCAGAGTTATTGAAAGTTGAAAGTATTGAACTACTAGGTGATTTTTTTATATTTTTAACATCACGGAAAATTTTTTTTTTCAAATATACGGCGTTCATCAACTTCTTAAACAACAGAAGATTACAATATCGCCGTGGGATAAGTACTATATAAAAATCACCTAGTACTTTCAATACTTTACTGCACAGATCCAAGCTGTGCTACTCATGTGCTGAGTTGGCAAAGACTGGTATCGAACGTGGAAGCTTGTGGTCCCTAAGCGGATGCTCTAGCGCCGGAGATAATCCGGTCCCTAACTGTGTGCAAACAAATGATAATGATAGACAATTAAAAGAGGGACAATCCCAGTGACGTAGCTGCTAACATACTGGACTATCGTTATATGTGAGTTCAAACTCCAATCGCGCTAGTAAATGTAGACTATGCGGTGACAGAGATGAGACCGTAAACCATGTACTATGCGAATGTAGCAAACTAGCACAACGGGAGTACAAAACTAGACACGACTAGGTTGGGAAGGTGATCCACTGGGAATTATGCAAAAAATTAAATTTTGACCATACAACAAAATGGTATATGCATAAACCAGAATCTGTTCTTGAGAACGAAACGCATAAAATTTTCTGGGACTTTGAAATAAAAACGGATCACCTTATCCCAGCAAGAAGACCAGACCTAGTGTTGATAAAAAAAAGAAAGAACTTGTCAACTGGTGGATTTTACAGTGCCATCAGATCACAGAGTAAAGCTAAAGGAAAATGAAAAAATGGACAAATACCTGGACCTTGCCAGAGAACTGAAAAGTTATGGAATATGAAAGTCAAAAGTCAAAGTTGTAGTTGGTGCACTTGGAACGGTCCCAAAACGATTGGGTTTGGAAAATCTGGAAATCAGAAGAGAATTGATACCATCCAGAATATTGCTCTGTTGCAATTTACCAGAATACTCAGAAGAGTCCTGGAGACCTGAGGAGACTTGCTGTCACTTAGACTCCAGTGAAAGACCATCGGCTAACGCTGACGTGAAACTCAAAAGGAGTAAATGATAATAGCGAGTTTATCAACGCTGGATACCCCATACACCAAACCCATGGCGAACAGGTATGATGTATATATTCACAGGCGTCTCAACGTGAAGTAATAGTTAGAAGCTAGTCTCGCAGATCCATAACCCCATTGCATGCACATACTTGCGACTGTGTCATATCCTACCGTGCTGAACAGGTTGGGTATTAACAAGCGTCCCGTCGTGATGGAGTGATTAGCAAGCTAATCTCGCAGATCGATCACTACTGAATAGCGAGTTCGATCACCGCTGGATACTCGATACATCCTACTCATGACCAACGGGTTGGATAAATACTTAATCGAGTAACAAAACAAATGAAAGTTTCAAAATGATCAGGCACTCGCGGAAGATCAAAAAAAGAAAATAAATAAACAATGATTTTTATCAATATACCCCACCCTTACCCCAATATTATCTATTTGATATAGGTAGTCATTTTCTTTGATAATTAGAATCCGTGTATGTATATATATAATATATATATATATATATATATATATATATATATATGTGTGTGTGTGTGTGTGTGTGTGTGTGTGTGTTAAGTTAAGAGAAAGGAAATGAATCTAATGGCATGAGTATAGATAAAAGGTATGAAAACACCACAATATGCTGTTAAAATGAAAATATTTTATATCATATTCATGGCTAATATTGAACAATATTTCGATTTATAAAAATCATCTTCAGAGCTGTTTTTTAAACATCCTTTTTGGAACATCAATGCTTCCGTTTTGAATTTAAATTATTTTCTGCTTCTCTCTCGATGAGTCCGGATTAAAAACAAGCTCTGATGATGATTTTTATAAATCGAATATTGTTCAATATTAGCTATGAATATGATATGAAATATTTTAATTTTAACAACATTGTGTCTTTTCATATCCTTTTATCTCTCTCTCTCTCTCTCTCTCTCTCTCTCTATATATATATATATATATATATATATATATATATATATATATATATATATGGATCGGATAAATAGACTCTGAGTTCTATTTCTGGTTTATTTGTGTAATATCAACTTTCGTGGGTTATTTAATGCCGAATCCCTCATTGTAGAAGAAAAAAACTGTAGTAGCACTATTTACCCCATAGATATGGAGATGAGAGAGTTCACTCATTTCTGCAAATGAATTTAATAGCGTGACTGGAGTTAGAACTCGCTTAAAACTTTATCGCAGTTCACCACATTAATTACACACCACGTGACCACCAAAACAAGAAAACTTGTAATAATGAATTAGGTGAATGCGAAAGTACGACTGGAGTTCGAACGCGGATCCTATGAAGTTCAGTACTTCGTCCACCCACCAAGTTCTTTGCTCTTGGATAGATAGTTATACACATACACACACACGCGCGCGCATAGTGCGTGGCATAATGGTTAGAGTCGGACTTGTTGACCCGAGTTCAAATCCCAGACAAGGCTGTTTGCATTTCACATAGCGCTAATAGCCTTGGGAAAGGTATGAATCCATATATTCTCCTTCCAACTATGGGTAAAATAGTAGGGCAGACTGGGCTTTTTAACCTTGGGTAGGTAACCAGTCTAGGAGAGGGAAAACTCTGAATTCAAATTTCCTGAGGTCAGTTGTTGATTGGGTTTGTGGCATTCATGCACCAATTCTTTCCTATCGACTCTACCAAAAAGTGTGGAATGGTCCTACACAAGCCTTCACCACTATAAACAAATCACTGTGTGGGTTGTTCATTGTATGAACCCTCATGCGTCGAAAATCGACGAGAGAGTCCATAATATATATATATATATATATATATATATATATATATATATATATATATATATATATATATAAGGAGACAGTCAGAGGACAGTGGTTATTAGTCTGAAAAGGTCTTACTTAGTAGTTGGTTTAGACGTGATCATTTCAATAAACATTTTACTTGGTGCTCAATATGAGGAAGCATAAAAGCCGGTTTTATACACAGTTCACACGTGTTGTTGAATTTGAAAAAAAATACCCATTTCGATACCACCATATATATATATATATATATATATATATATATATATGTGTGTGTGTGTGTGTGTGTGTGTGTGTGTGTGTGTGTGTGTGTGTGTGTGTGTGTGTGTTTTGTGTGTGTGTGTAGAAAATAGAAACAAAACAAAGTATTACAAAAGGATAAATTTATTCTTGATGGTGAAATCGACGGTAAAACGTTTTGGTTTTTATCAAAACACCCATATTTCCGTACACACACGCGCGATATATCAT
>CM042155.1:58159908-58197408 GCA_023376005.1 Doryteuthis pealeii | reverse complement strand
ACGAGGAAACACCATTCAATATTTGTGTTTATCCGTGTCCCATGCGTGCGTCCCATGCGTGTGTCCCATGCTTCATTTTCTCATGGTAACAACATTGAAAAGATAAACAAGTTTATTTACAAACAAATGACAATGTAAATAAAAAATGATAAATAGAATTTTATTTATAAAAACGGAAAACCTAATAAGGACATTTGTAATTTAACTGGTGCAATTACAGAAGGAACGAAATCGAGTTTATTTTGGGGTTGTTTTTTTTCAATTCACGAAAAGTTTGAAAATATTTGATTGAAAAAAAAAAATGATCTAAAAAAATATTGTTGATTTTTGTAGGTGATGGAAGTTTTTAAGAAGATTTACGAATTGTTAGGGAGTGATTCTTGAAAGAAAGAAAGAAAGAAAGAAGAAAGAAAGAAAGAAATGAAAATGAGAGAAAGAAAAAGAAGAGAAAAATAGGAGAAAGAAAGAAAGAAAAAAGAAGAAAGAAAGAAAGAAAGAGAGAAAGAAAAAGTGAAAATAGGAGAAAGAGAGAACGAAGAGAAAATGAATGAATGAAAGAAAGAAAGAAAGAAAGAGAGAAAGAAAGAACGAATGAAAGAAAGTGGTGGAAATAGAATAATAAAGAAGTAATGAGAGAAAGAAAGAAAAGTAAAGACAAAAAGAAAAAGAAAAGAGGGGAAGAAGAAAGAATAAAATAAAGAAAGAAAGAACGAAGAGGAAATAGAAAAAAAGAAAAGAAATGGAAATGAAAGAAAAAAGAAAGAAAGAGGAGGAAAAATAAAGTAATAAAGAAGGAGAGAAAGAAAGAAAAATAAAGACAGAAAGAAGAAAGGAAAGAAGAAAAAAAATGAAAAACAAAAAGAAAAAAGACAAAATAAAAAGAAAGAAAGAAAACGGGAAAACTGAGGGGTAATAATAAAAAGAGAAAAGAGAAAAGAAAGAGAGAGAGAGAGAGAGAAATAAGAGGAAAGTGAGAGAAGGAAAGAAACAGAACGAAGAGAATAAAGAAAGAAAGACAAAAACAAAAAAGAAGGGAAGAAGAAGAAAAAGAGAATAGAATACAGAAAGATAGAACTAAGAGAAAATGAAAGAAAGAAAGAAAGAAAGAAAATTAAAAGAAAAAGGGGAATAAATAAAAAGAGAAAATATAAAAGCGAGAGAGAGAGAGAGAGAGAGAGAGAGAGAGAGAGAGAGAGAGAGAGAGAGAGAGAGAGAGAGAGCAGGAAAATGAGGAAAGGAAGAAACAGAAAGAAAAGAAAAAGAAGAAAAAGAAGAAGAAAAAAAGAAAAACTATTGACCGACTGACCAGAAATTGAAGGTCAACCTTAAAAAAAACAATTGAAAATTCTGTGAAATAATTTATCATTAATGGTTAAATTGGAACGATGAAGAATTCATTGAATCTTGTGGTAAGTTTACCGTAAATGGTAATTTCCCATATCCAATATTCTTCATATGGTTATCAACTTACAACCTACAAAAAAGTCCTACTTTTCTTGACATTATTTTGATTTTAAAAAATAAGTAGATACATTAGCACCATTTCTATTTATAACTAGCTTAAAAGCCGCCCTATAGGCAACAATTAAGCTCTCTCCCTTGGGACTCTTGATTAGATATTCGATCAAACAATCACATTCGATGCATTGATTTGTTTGGTTTGTTTTGTTTTACGGCATATCAACCTCAGTGGGTCATTTAATGCCGATAAAGTTTTGAAATAAATCAATTCTTAATGGATAATACAATTTTTTTATAAATACATTTTTCTATTTAACCCATAGATGGGACCCTAACAGGTACTACCACTCCGGGTCAGAGTGGACCAGGGAGCAATGGTGATGAAGGGATGCTCCACATTCCCCAAACCTCAAAAACTGGAAACTCACCATCAGATAGAGTTTAACGTAATTCCCAGGACATGTAGACCCGCATCCACCACCTTCTAGCACTCATATGATAAAAAAGGGGTTGGGGCTTGCCATAAGGGCAATAGTCGATGCATTAAGTACATATTCGATTTTATTAATTTAACCATTGCTGACCATTTCGATGACAATTTTGGTGACCTTATCATGATTGCTTTACTAGCTGAAAAGCCGCCCTATCAGGCAGTAATTAAGCCAATGCATTGAGTACTTATGAAATTTTATTAAACTTCAACAATATTTTTCAAAAAATTAACAGTTTTCATTTTTTTTTAAATGATATAATTTGTCTATTTAGAACTTATTATAAAACTGCATACTAATAAACTATTTTGGTTTTTTTCCATTTGCGGTAAGTAGAAATACCTTGTTACCATTCCCAACCTTTGAACAACCAACATAGAGCTGGCCATGAGAAAAGCAGGGTTCCATCAGATGAAGCCCAGTTACTTTTCAATGACTGTCGTTGGGACTTATTGATTGATATTATATCGCATTCACTCTCACTGGAAACTGAAGTCTTTTGAACTTAAAAGGAAGATCTGGAGGAATTAGTCTCTTACTTTCCATAAAAAATAATTATTTCTGTTTCATGGGGAACTTTTGCTGCATTTCGTAATTGATTTTAATTATTCTCAAATTAATTTACAAAATTGTTATAAGAAATTGTTGCAAAAAATCAACATAATAAAAAAATTGGAATCCAAAATTTCATGATTGCAGGTCCAAATTTGGCGCGGAATGTTTTTAATTTGCCCACTGAGTTGGTCTGATATGTTAGGCTATTGCGTCTTGGAAAAAATATGGGAAAATGTGACACATTAGAATTGGCATTTATTTGGGCTCAAAAGGAAGATCTGTAGAAATTAAGAAATTATCTTGGAATTAAAACTATTTCTCGGACCAATGAGAATCTCTGTTTTCAAAAGATGAGGAAGGATTTTCTTGACAATTAATCTTGTTCCATTACCAAATCCTTGGAAGATTCAGATTTCTCAATAGCGTAACTGGCGCATTTTCTTTTATTTTCTCCCATTCCGTACAAACAATTATATCGTACTAGCAAGAATATGTACCTTCTGGACGTAAGTATTTAAGTTTTAATCTAATGAAATATATTAAATCAGAAAGACTAACAAAATTAGATAAGAATGCATATAAAAGATTACAATTATTTTAATTATATTTTAATTGGTTTCTATATAAAATAATTCATAGGATTGATTTTAATACGTTGAAGAATAAGATAATGATATTAGAGATCAATAACACTTATAATTATTTATTAAACCCAGTTTAGTCTAAACCAGTATGAAAATTAACCACACCATATATTACGTAAACTTTTATTTCTTAGTGATGTATAAGACACATTGGAGGATTTTTAAACGCACTAACGAGGACTGTTTTCAGCCAAATCTAACTCCGATTCGTATAGAGACATCTTTAATAAATAAGATTTATTCCATGTATCAACGATTTTAACTATAAATCAAATACTCATTGATAAACTTATGCAATTACTGAGGTTTTTGTGACTTAAGCAGTGACGTAGTTTCGTTTAAAGACAAACAGATATCGAATCTCCATTATAATGAAATTTCATGGTTGACTTTTGCTGGATTCCGAAATCAATTTTGATTATTCCTAAATCTATTTCTAAGTTATAGAAATTGTTAACGTAAAAAAAAAAAAAATCATCACAAAGAATTGCGTAAAAAACGCCGAAAACAATGACAGTAATTAAAACTTGGGAATCCAAAATTTCAGTTTTGCAGGTTTGGATTCGCCTGGAATGTTTTAATTAGCTACGAAGTCGACTTGATTCTAAAATGGTATGATATGTTAGGCTACAGCCTCTAAATTGTAAACGTACAAAAAAAAAATCGTCGCAAAGAATTGCGTAAAAATCACCGAAAACAATCGCAGTAATTTTAATTTGCTCTCGGAGTCGACCTGATTCTAAAATGGTATGATATGTTGGGCTACAGCCTCTAGGAATAAAGTTTTAAAAATCTGACACATTGACATTGACTTCTTATCATTAAAGATACGCAGAGACAACGTCCTACGAATGTCATCAAATCTAATGAAAGAAAAAAATAAAACTTCCCGCTAAAAACAAAAAGGCGGGAATATCTTGCAGGAATTATTACATCATTTGTTTAATCATGCAAATTTTCTTTATAACGAACAAAATGCTAATTAAATTTCTTCCATCTATCTATCTATCTATCTATCTATCTATATATATATATATATATATATATATATATTATATATATATATATATAAAGACAGTTGGTATGTATTTATGTCCGGAGAAAACTATGAAAATAAACAATGAACGACAAAGTAAATATATATAAACATTCACTATCATCCTATCTTGTTTTTTTGAGCAAAAATAATGAAGATTTTTTTTATTCGTGAAAATGATTAAAAAATAAAATTTAAAAGATAACAGCATGGGATTTTTTTTTTTATTTAATGTAAATAGTAGACATTGACTTTTCAGAGTGGGGGATCAGCACAAGGTCTTTTTTACGTGGGGATTTTAATGGGACATCCTGTGGAAACCAACTCACATTCAGTAATAATAGATCTATGAGACTAAATTTTAAAAAAAAAGGCGATGCTGGGTAGCCACTTCTATTTATTTCTAAATGGAAGCATCAATATAATCATAGGCCGCTATTTTAATGAGAACCAATAGGTTTAAGGATCGTCTAGTCATTTTTAAATATATATATATATATATATATATATATATATATATATATATATCATTTAGCATTGTCACTCCCACACAAATCAATTGCATTCAAACATCGATTTACGCTTCTCTTATCAATATTGTACTTCCTATTTCCTTTTAGATAAGCCCTTCCTTAAAACAACAACAGATGAAGTCATTGCATATCGCTAGGGTTCCGCTTGTTCATCTACCCCTTTATTTACCTCTAAAAACGGTTACTCACCTAAATTGCGACCACACCCGCGTGAAAATTATATATCTATATTTACCAACTCCTCCACTTTAGCAGGATGTGACACAAAGTCAGTTTCTTAAGTAACAGTTTTGAATTCAGAGTCTTCTTTCTCTTAGACTGGTTGCCTAACCAAGCTTAAAGAAACCAGTCTGCCCTACTATTTACGCATAGGAGAAATGTTGAATGATATCTTTCTCAAGGGTATTATCGTTATATGAAATACAAACAGCCTAGTCCGCGATTTGAACACGGGGCGACAAGACAATTTCCTACGACTATAACCATTGCACCACATGCCTCCAATGAAGTTCTCATTATATATCGCAAGGGTTCCACTTGTTCTACCTTTCTCTCCCAAAACGGTTACTCCCCTAAATTATAGCAACACCCACGTGAAATTATCTATCGCAAATTGAATGTCGCATAGACGAAATACCTAGCTATTACCCCCCCCCGGAAGTGGTTCACGTTACACAATCTGATGAAGGGTTGCACGGTACCAATGTATGTCGTCCCTCTATCTCTGCTTTTTGGTACTTTTCAGTTATTGCGGTCCAGGGACCCTCAAACATTTTTTTAGACCGAGGACAACAAAGGCACAACTCAGAAGGACCCGATAAAAAAGGACAAAACCTTAACTCAGCCAAATCTACAGTCCTGTTGACTGGGGGCGTTAGAATACACGGACTGCACCTCTGCAGAGGGGTAAGCCTCTACAAATGGGGCTACCTGTTGGTCGTGGGTAGCGACCCATGATGCTTAAGGACGGAATCCTAATGGATGAGCAGTCCATGACATACAACACTCCACTTAGGCCCTTACTTAGGTTTGACGGGCGGTCGGAGAAGCACCTCCAATCAACCGGCTGGTCATGTCAAGCCGTAGCCCCTATATGATTGTCTCAACCCTATTGTCCTTATGGCAAACCCCAACTCTTTTTATCATATATAAGCTAGCAGGCGGTGACTGCGTGTCTACATGTCCAGGAATGACGTTAAACTCTATCTGATGGTGAGATAACAGTTCTGGAGGTCTGGGGAATGTGGAGCACCCCTTCATCACCATTGCACCCTGGTCCACTCTGACCCGGAGTGGTAGTACCTGTTAGGGTCCCATCTATGGGTTAAATAGAAACATGTGTTTATAAAAAATTGAGTATCCATTAAGAAGGAATTTACTTTAAAAGTTTGCCGGCATTAAATGACCCGCTGAGGTTGATATGCCGTAAAACAAACCAAACCAAACCAGCCAAATCCTCAAGAAAATAATCAATTTGTTAATGAGACATCTGAGGTACATAAAAAAGATGTAACATCTGAGGTTAAATGAAGAGGTTGATAGAAGAAGCACATCAGATAAGAGACTATTTGACAGTTGCCAACGCAGCGTACTCTTGACATGTTTCATTTGAGAGAACAACAGTTCACAGCGTTAAGTATTTACTGACTTCACACCATGCCAGTCGAACGCAAGGATCATTATTGTAGGAACGACCAACAAACCGAAGCTCATGCTGGCTAGTGTTTAAAAATTGCGTGAATCCATCGGCATTCCTCTTTTGAGGCGCCTCGGGCACTGGGCAATAAACCCAGCCCTGACCCTTTTAGACGATGGGGCAGGTGCTGCCAGAGGAGATAGCCCCCTAGGATCACACTGATATTAGATATCTTACCGGTCCACTAGCCGAAGCCACTGTTCACAGTTCACAACGATCTGCCAAATATGCTCACTACTTGTGTTACATATGTGTTAGCATAAATTATTGACAAACCCTTTAGGAATAAGGGGCCATTTGCTTTCAAATTAGAGGGTGGAAAAATACCAGTAACGGTTATAGCTCTCTGACCCATAGAGAACACGTTACGGGAAACACGTGACTAGATTTAGATTTAGTTTCAACCAGACGTCGGAGCAGAGAGGATTCCTATCTCTCTGCTGAGGTTGTTAACTCACCGCGCGGATGAACATGGGTAAGAAAAATAAATCTTGACAAAGAAATAAAGCCTTGTGAGTTTATTAATTGATGACTAAATAGTTAGCCCAGAAGAAGCCCTCGGAATAGAGTAGACAACATGACGACCAGAGAAGACGAAAAGGAAACAACCAGACAAGATAGCAGGAAGAAATGAAGAACAAGTAAGTCTCAACTCTGTCGTTGTCTCTCTATATATATCACCGAGTCTCCGCTCTCATGTCTTTACATGATGTCTGATGTACAATGTCAATGGGGGTATACAACACGTGATATGTTTGGGTTTAGTCCAGATGGAATCACCTGGTTCAAACAGAAATTGATAATGTGGCAAGCAGACAGTTAATCTTCTGAATACTGAAGACCAATGAGTTTCATTTGCAGTAATAATAAAAATGAGTCAAACAATAGATTAATTCCTGATTGGTAGATATCCACCCAACCTGTTCGACAGGGGTAAGATGGGACACAAGGTCACAAGTATAGGGTAGCCATCGAGAATCCATTCGCTATTCAGTAGTAATACATTATTAGATGAGCTTACATACCATTACACCATGATGTGAGCTCATTTTAGTCATGATGAATATGTCCGTAAGTTAGATATGAAAGAGGCGCACTGGGACAGATATTTGAAACAGATATGTGACATCGAAATCAATATTAGTTTACAATATTCATCTTTCTCTCAATATATATGATCGTATGGTATTTCTTCACTGTCAACATCAAAACGTGAAGAGAACATTTTAAAAATTAGATGAAGGGTCGAATGGATGGGCCTCGAAGATTACAAATAGGCCATATGTCCAACATATCTAACTCCGGTTTCGACCGGGGGTCCAGTGAGATTCGGTCGCTGAACGTTACAAGTTAACATCGTTGATCACAGGGAGCCAGCCCCCAGGCAACACCTGCCCGCTTGATTTAAAGAGCAGAGCTGGGTTTATTGCCCAGTGCCTGAGGCGCCCCCTTGATGGGGAATGCCGACGGGTTCAACGCATTTTTGTGCCTACCACCCATGAGCTTCGGCTTGTGGGTAGGCCCACAAAAATTTTCTTGTGTCACGCTCTCATAAGTAGGATGAGAGGCAAATACCTATAAGCCATAGGTCGCAGGTTTGGGGACCCCTGCTCAAGCTAGGGGCAGTTTGTCAAATAAAGGATCATTAATGGGCGATTGATTGACTGGTTGGTTGGTTGGTTGGTTGGATTTTACGGCATGTCAACTCTTGTTGGGTTATTTCATACCGAAGTTGTTTTGGATTTTTTCATTCTTTTTGGGTATTCAATATTTTAATCTCATTTTTTTTTTTTTTGCTAACTCAATTATCCTCGATATTTAGCTCTGTTTAACGAGGATTTAAACTAGTCACGAGCTAGCTCGTTTCTTTTTTTGTTCTCATTCATCCTCCCCCCACCCCCTTTCTATTGTAATTTTTTTACACTTCTTTTATTCGATAATGAATCAAATATTGGGTCTTTTTAAAGTATATAGTGTAGAAATTTGTTATCTATCTACCACAGTTTCGGTATTTAATATACCTTTTCAGGATACTCAGGTTATACTAAAGGAGATCTTGAATAACGAAAGTGTGGTAGATAGATATTTTCTATAACTATTAATGCAATATATCTATGAAATATATTGAGCACTTTTGGATGAATTACTAATGCACGAAAGCGAAAACTCTAGTGCGGCAATAGAAACTATACACACACACACACACACACACACATATATATATATATATATATATAGGTGGATGATATCAAGGGTTACCTTGAAAAGATTCAACCAAAATTGAGAACTCAAACGTATATATAAAGATTTATACTTTTAGATATACGTAGTATTATAAATAAATGAATAAATGGATACCTTGTTCTAGATATTAATCTATTTTGGCATTTCTTTGCCTTGTCATATATATATATATATATATATATATATATATATATATATATATATATATATATGATGTTGTTTATTAACCTGTGATTTATTCTTAATATTTCGAGATAAAAATCCCTTCTACAGAAGATCACCAGAACTGAAGTTGTTGCTAGTGGCTGTTCATTTGTTCTGTCTCATGCCTTCCAAATTCTTTGTGTGTGTGTATGGGGGGGGGCTGTTCAGTTTCTTTTTTAAAAAATTATTATTCCAGATCTGGCTCGCCCTCTAAGCATGATTTTTTTTGTTTTCTAACAGGGCCATCTGATTCCCTTTTTTATGGTTGTGGGTGTGCAATTTTAATGTCTATCAAAATCACCTATTGTCCTCTTGTTTGTGTGTGGTGTTCTTGTTCTTAAGTCCCAACACCATGTGTGTGTGTGTGTGTGTGTGTGTGTGTGTGTTATTTGTATGTGTGTGTGTTTGTGTTCTGTTTGTGTGCGTGCCTTGTTCATATACATTTATGTGTGTATGTGTGTGTTGGATTTAGAAGCTTAGAATGAAATTAATTTTATCAAAAAATAGTAACTATAGAGTCTGCTAGATTTTTTTATTCTATTTTATTTTGTTTAATATTATATTTATCTTATTTTATCTTTTTATTTTTTATTTTTTCATTTTTTATTTTAAATTTTTCAATTTCTTATTTGCCTTGCCCATATTGATGTATATCCGGTATATCACAGGTTAACAAACAACATCATAGTTACCTTCTTTTTCTTTACACTTGCATTGTGATAGCCTTCAAAACCAACCAACAAACCAATATATATATATATATATATATATATATATATATACGAAGTGATGTTATGAAGCTTCATCGAGAAAGTTATTTTAAAATGAAAAATGAAACAAAAAAATATGACAAAATTCCTAGCGTTCTATTATCGTTAATCTCGTTCCGTTTTAAAATGTGATGACGTCATAAATGTATTTGAAAGAATTTATAGAAAGTAATGACGTTCATTTAAACGATTCCTCAAAATTCATTCAAACTTTATAAGAATTAAGAAATTCTGAAACAAATTTAAAATAATGCATAAGAATTTTGTCGAGTAAAAATGTTCAGGATTTTTTCTTTGTTACAATTCTATTTGTTTATTTTGAAATGAAATAACATCAATTGTTTTGGTTTGTAAACAAAGTTTTGCAAATTTATTGGACTGGAAAAGTGAGTATTTTATTTTTCTGGATGAAGTTTCATAACGTCACATCGTAACAGTTCTGAAGATGGTTTTATATATATATATATATATATATATATATATATATATATATATATATATATATGTGTGTGTGTGTGTGTGTGTGTGTGTGTACGGAACGCTCTTACGTCGGTAAAACATTTATGGTTATTTCCTATAACTCCAACCTAAAAAGAGGGGAACCACTCTGAATAAATGTTATCTGTTAATTAATCTACCCATTATTTTCCCATTGAACTAACCCTAACCCTAACCCAGTCTCCTTTTTCCTTGTAGATCAATAAATAAATAAATAATTTATCAGTCAATCAGAGTAGTTCCCCTTTTTAGGTTGGAGTTATAGGAAATAACCATATTTATTTACTAAATGAATACATCCTATGGATATATTTTATCATATGTGTACACACACACAAAAAAATATACATACATATATATATATATATATATATATATATATATATGTGTGTGTGTGTGTGTGTCATCATCCTCATCCTCATCCTCATCATCATCATCATCATCATACCACACTCTCTTGCCACCCGTAACTATCGGTTATCGCCTCTGGTAAATCCTTCTCAAGGCATCCAGTATCCGTACAGAGCTGATCAATGTAATTCTTTGCTGGTCGGTCCCCTCTGGTGTGTTCATGTGTTCGTGTCCACTGCAGAACGTCACTTAAGTGTTCGTCCTTACTTCTCCCGCATTGTCTAGCAGATCTTGTGTGTCTTATTTTGATGGTTAGTGTGATGGAAATAAGAGACCGTATAGATTAATATCTTGTCTTTATTTTATCTGTTGATTTCCGACTTTGCAATCTCAACCTTCCTCAGGTTTCTGTTTTTTTTTTTTTTTTGTTATCTTTATTTTTTTACGTGAATAAGAGGTTCCAGTTTATACCCCCCCCCCGCAATAAGTTACTCTGCTATGCACGTGTTGTTTGGGGGGTTGGGGGGGGGCAACAACTTTATGCCTTTGGATTATTTTTATTCCTTGTCCACATCGAGAAAAAATCATATCTAATTTATTTTATTATTAAAATGATTTCTAATGTATTTTTATAGTAAAAAAGCCTTTCCAATGCATTTTTATAATAAAACTATTCTTTCTTCATATCTTTATAGTAAAACAATTTCCAGTAAATTTCTTATAATTAAAACCACTTCTTTCGCATTTTTATAGTAAAATCAATTCTAATGCTTTTTTATAGTAAAATCGTTTTCAATGTATTTTATAGTAAAAATCCTTTCCAATGCGTTTTATAGTAAAAATCATTTTCATTGTATTTTTATGGTAAAAAAAACAAAACAAACAAAACAAAAAACATTTCCGATGCGTTTTATGGAAAAAAAATCATTTCCAATGTATTTTTATAGTAGAAACCAGTTCCAATGCATTTTTATAGTAAAAATCATTTTCAATCTATTTCATTGTAAAAATCATTGTCCAATGCATTTTATAGTAAAAATAATTTGTAATGTATTTTAATAGTAAAAATCATTTCCAATGTATTTTAATAGTAAAAATGATTGGTCAATGCATTTTTAATAGAAATTCAATTCAGAACAAGGATATTAATGATCATCAAGGAGGGGTCAAGTTTGCTTTTTTTCTGATTTGTGATCGATTTATCGATACTCATGGAAATACGTAATGTTTTTTCCTAATTCTGTGGGTGTCTTTGTTTTTTATTCAATTATCCCATCTATTTCTTATTTGCTTTAATCGTTTATTTATATCAACTGTTTGTGCAGCCCGTGAGATGACAGGCGGCTTTATTAAACAAATACATCAACACTTTCATCCATTCTAATGATTTCAATTTTACTGACACTAAGTGCTTACCATCAAACGTGATCGAGGATACTAAGTTCGTCATGCAAAATATTTACAATACATTTTCTGTAGTGACAGAGACACGATTAGCGTAACGGTTATCATATTAGGAAATAGACTGGGTGATACGAGTTCAAATCCCTCGCGTTAATGCTATTACGGAGTGGTACTACCTGTTAGAGTAGGGAGTGTCAAAGTTTAAGTACCGAACATGTATGCCGAAAGGAAACATTGAGATAGTGTAAAAAGTACCTGGTACCTCTAAATGAGGTAACCAAGCGAATTGATGGTACTATTTGTAATTTTGTAATTTAACTATTGTAGTTCTTTTTGAAAATAACAAAATAAAATTATTCTAATTAATTATTATCTGATAACTTCATTGCAAGTTATTAGATTTTCATTGCCACAGTTGAATGAGTATATTATTAAATTATAAAATGATTTAAGTTAAATTAAAGTAATGAAAAATAACATGATGACATTCATTTAGAAAACATGAAATAATGTACTATAAACTATTTTTGATTTATTATCTACACTAGAAAATATATGCACCCTCGGGCAAGTATTTAAGTTTTAATAATAAAATATTATATTAAATTAGAAAGGCCTAATGAAACTAAATAAGAATGCAGATAAAAAGATGATACAGAGTGAGGTATAATTAAAAAAAATATAACTTAAACTTACTCTTCCATCACTTCCGTTTTTCATTGCTAAATTTTACTAATTTGACTCTTTAGTTAAAATAGGAAGAAAGAATAAAATTACAGCTATTTCTTCTTGTTAATGATTTCTTTTAAGATTTATCCCGAGATTGTTGCTCATATTCATTAAAATAAAACCAAACAGAAATCAATAATACCAAGTACATATTTTATTAAAATCAATTTTTTTAACATCAAAATCAAATTAACTTTCCTGTTCACACTGGAAAGCATTAATTTGTATATATAAATACAATTGCATGTATTAGTATTTAGATAAGACCAACACTATTAATAATGTAAAACAATTTTATTAATAATTGAGGTTAAATAAAAATAAAGTCATGGAAAAGTGACATAAATAACAAAGAGAATTGTGACTTGAGTAGTAATATAGTTTTGGTTACAGACAGAAAAATACACAATCTCCATTATAATAAGATATATAAATGAAGTATTTATATTATACTACATCAAATAAATGTCATGCTTTAGTAATAGGTAATACGTACTATTTACTATATCACAATTTTCCTTCAAGCGCCCCCCCCACACACTTTTGGCATACGGTTAGAGCCGTATCAGTGGATCAAATAGATATATCTGAACATTTTTAGTATTAGATGGAAATACTTGAAACATAAGTAAGTAAAGTCGACGGGCGGCCTAAAGTCGGTATCAGCCAATCAGCGAGGGAGTTATCCCCTTTTCAATAGCGCTAGACCAAGAAGATTGTTTTAGCATCTGAGGTGGAGCGCCACACCTACCATCAGCTCCTTACTTTACTGCACAGATCCTGTGCTACTCATACGCTGAGTTGGCGGGGACCGGTATCGAACTAGGAACCTTGTGGTTACTAGCGAACGCTCTAACCGGCCATCCTTTAGGCTTTTAAGCAAGAGCACTTGTCCTTTCTTTGATAAAGTATCCTTTGGTTATCCTTAGTATTGTAATTTCCTCCTCGATGGTTGTAAACGAACTATGGCAAGAATCAGTGTTTAAGTAGTGAATCAGCCACGCATTATGGCTGTTTGATTGGCGCAGGAGTAAACCAACGTGACCTCGCCTAGTCTATAGATTAAGATGGTGTATTGCAGGACACCTTATATGACAAAATATTCCAACACATATAACAATTCACAAATAATTTATATTAAGAATAGTTAATTGAAGCTCGAGTTCAAATCCTGGACGAGGCTGTTTGTGTTATTACTTTGCGCTAATTCCCCTGGATCTTTTAGTTCTCCCCCCCCCCAGCTAGGAATAAAAAGAAGGACAGCATGAGTTCTTCAGCCTTGTTGAGGTAAACAGTCTAGGAAAAGAAAAACTCTGAATTCAAACCAGCTGTACTCCGTTTAAAATTGACCTTGTGTCACATCCTCTCCATGACAAAGTGGTGGATAAATACATACTTTTATACTTTAAATTTATTTTCGACAGATTTCTAGAGTAAAATCATCAGTAATGATATCATGCAATAACGTGTTAATAGTTTTCAGTTACAAAGCAACAGTGAAGGGGACATTATTTAACAGCTGTGATATACCATCAACTTCTGTTTTGATGTTGTTGGGACCTTATAATAAGATAGGAAGCACTACTTTCGGAAAAATCTCTTTTATATATATATATATATATATATATATATATATATATATATATATTATTATATATGTGTGTGTGTGTGTGTGTGTGTGTGTGTGTGTGTGTTGTGGAGTTGTTAAGGTCATAAATAAAGCAACCGACTGGTGAAAGTTGATACAATTGTATTGAACAAAGAAAGTAGAATTTACAGAAGGAAGTGAAGTTATGTCCGACAATACAGTCTAGAACTGAATCGCGTCGCTTGTTCCCCAAGCTACAATTGTCTTTGCTACTTATAGTAGTAGTAGGATCATTCCATTGTGTAGATAGATTATATCACCTTTAACAGTAAAATATATATATATATATATATATATATATATATATATATATTATAATAGATATTATGTGTTCGTCTGTCTGTAAATGAAACTATATCACTACTTAAGTCATAATTCCCTTTGTTATTTACGTCACATTCTCCATTCATTTTATTTTTATTTAAACCTCAATTATTAATGAAATTGTTTTACATTATTTAATACCGTGGGGCCTATATTGACACACACACACACACAAATATATATATATATATTATATATATATATATATATATATATATATATATATATTATATTGATAATATAGTTTTCTATTTTACGAGTAAAGCGTGCTCACTATCAGTAATAGAACATGTATATTTCAGTTAGATTCGCGAAGTCAACTGAGCATGGTAACAGTCAGTTTCTCACCTATGCGATGTTCAAACCAAGAACTAGGTTTGAATCTGCCCTAAAAACAAATCAGATCCTTTTATGAATAAAACTCAGGCGGTTGAGATTTGATGAATTGTTTTTAGAAAATTCTCTTATTCTAAATTACACGTATCGTAAATTATGCTAAAACTATGAACTAGTGTAACACTTATGATCTAGATTTGATTTGATTTGATATACGGCATATCAACCCAGGTGGGTTATTTAATGCCGGAGATGATGACCTAGACTCACCACTGATATCGAGCTATATATATATATATATATATATATATATATATATATATTAACATTCAAAAACTGAGTTTCTTATACTTCACACCTAATGCTTCATTCTAAATCCCAAACAATATATATATATATATATATATATATATATATATATATATATATATACACATACACATATATATATTATATATATATATAGGTATGTCCTTTAATACCGGAAATGGTGACCTAGTGTCACCACTGATATATATTATATATAATATATATATATATATATATATATATATATATCACGATAGCGAACACACACACACACACACACACACACACACACACATATATATATATATATATATATGTGTGTGTGTGTGTCTGTGTGTCATGGTGATTTTTCTATGGAAGGAAATGGCTGGAATCGTCAAAGAACTTGTCTCTGATATTCTCTAAACTGTCTCTATTTTTTTAAGGGAAAGGCCACGTGGCCAGGGTTAATTACACGTTTCAACTACATGTCATGAAAACACGCCAACAGTTAAATACACGTCATGTAAATGTCAGCGTGCAAAATAAGCATTTTGTGTGTGGGGTGGGGGTATAAGGGGGAGACTAGAACCGACACCCCTTTAAAGGGGTCCGTCAATTGGAAATACAGATATGTGTCCCTTTTTTTGACCTTTCTTTTATTCTAACCAATTTCCCCCAAAAATCTGGAAAAAATGAATGTCACTAGAAAAACTGATTTTGCTACAACCAAATTATTATAAGGTTTCATGTACTCTGTCTTATCAGAATTCACATGGTGGTGGCCAATGTTCCGTTTTACCTTCTCTAGGCTATGTAGCAGAGATTCGGCTTGTGCAAGTGTATTTGCAAGAAGCTCTAGGTCATCTGTATAGTCGTATATATATATGTATATATATATATATATATATATATATATATATATATATATATTATATATTGGGTGGGGGAATATGTGCTTAATTGAAGTCATACCTAATTTGAAAATCAATTAGTTGATAATTAATGAATTAGGCGAATATATCTGTTCAAATGTAAAGCGTAAACAAATAGAGTAAAAGTCATTCTAAAAATTGTCGGCATAGTCATATCAAACAAACTATTTGCGTACTTTTCATATATATATATATATATATATATATTATATATATATATATATATATATATATATACAAAACACGTGTCTGTGGATGACTTATTAATATATGCCCCAAAAACTTAGTAGAGCTCTCTAAAAGGTGATTTAAATTAACTTTCACTGCCAGCATATATAGTGATCGTCTGCTCACAGACTGGATCTCTCTGGTGATGTAAAATATATAAATAAACGTATGTATTTAATAGTTTAAACACCACCGCCGTTACGGACAGCTGTCAAACGGCCAACAGGTTAAGAAGGTTATGTCAGTCGGAATTCGCTCCTGGCCAAATGTAGTTGTTGTGTCTAGCCACACTGAAAGGGCGTGAAATGCCGAAACCCTGTCCGTGGAAGACTTATTAATTATATATGTATACATATATAGTTTTGTTCCCCTTTCTGTTTCTAATTTGTTTTTGTTGTTTTTTTTATGTTTCTATTGTCTATATTACTATTATTATTGTAATTTTATGATCAATTTTGAATTGTCTTGTAGGATAGCAAGATTTTTACGTTACAATGGTCAGTGAGATGTATCAACCACTTTATTTCAGGAGTGTCGTTCTTTAACAGACAAGCCATTCTATAAATCCTCTGAAGGAGATGGTGATGCTGTGTAGACTGATACCACCAACCACTACTACGACCAAACTACCTGAAAGGACAGGAATGTTTGGACAGTTTTCAATTCCCTGCGTCTCTGGCGCGCGATACGGCATTCAGGGTCGACATTGGTAGGGTTAGGGTTAGGGTTAGGGATACCCCCTCGCAACTGGAATTCTATTCTTGTGTCTTGCCACACTTGAACTTGGTATTCGAAATTGCTTTATTCTCAAAAGTAGATCATTCTAACGTCGTTGCTCTAACAAAAAACCGCTATAATGTGCTTTTTGCTTTGATATGGAAATCTATGCACGTTGTTCTCGCTTGAAACAAAATTAATTCTGTTAAATTAATTTCCCTATGTCGGTTGAGTGTCGCTCGTCGAGTAAGATTCCCGATATTCTAACCGTGTTGAAAGATCGCCACGGCCGCTTTAAGATTTATTGACCCGTTGTCATTTATCAAGTGTTTCTTAAAACGAAACGGAAGTTACGTCACTTGAAAGTGCTTTCAAAACACGCGAAGAAAAGAATTGTTGCGTGTGAGAATCAACCAATCACCGTGAACGATTAGTTTTTGTCACATACAATTAAAGGGCGTGTGTACTTTTGCGGTTAAGATTCTAAGATGGAATGGAAGTCTGAGAGAAATGGAAATTCTAAGATGGAATGGAAGGCGAATTGTCTGAGAATCAGTTTAGAATTACAGGTAGGAAGAACGAAAAAAATGCTGCCATTCTAGATCGGTAAAAACAACGTTACAAATTCGCAGTTTTCTTACAAGTGTAACGTGAGTTTTGCAAATTATGCCTAAGGAGTTTGTAACGATTTCGTAACGACATGTAGCTTAATATTGTTGCCGAAGAGTCTTCCGGGCACTATGATAGAAAGGTTATTGCTGCTGGAAATGAATAAGAAATAAGAATTCGGCGGATAAGCAACACTAGATAATCAGGATTTACAATCTTTTTCATTTTATTTTGGATGATTAAGACGGTCTGATTTTTTAAACAAAGTGTGTAGCAAGATGATAACGGGTGCACTTTTAAGGAACACATATACAGATTTTTGGCAATAAACAATAATCTAAAAAAATATGTTTTGGTGTGAGTATCAATAGTTGTACATGTACAGTATACGTAAATGTTTAAGTATTCCTAAATTCCCCTGAGGATAAAACTTAGTTATCGCCGTGAGATTCGGGACTGGTATTTTAGATTCCACGTTAACTTCAGACCTGCCACTAACCTGTTATTTTAGAAAATTATGATACACGTTGCACTTTTTCAATATGAGCAGATTTCATATGCTTATGTAGGCAAGAACTTATATATATATATATATATATATATATATATATATATATCCGTTAAGGTAGTGTGAGCATGAAGTGAACGGCTCCTTTGAATCCATGTCCACGCTACTTTATTATATAAATGCTCTATCCATTATATTGAGCACTTTTTACTTATAAATATAGCACCCATCTTATATATATATATATATATATGTGTGTGTGTGTGTGTGTGTGTGTGTGTTTGTGTGTGTGTGTGTGTAAATATGATCTTGAGGCAAAAAATAATTTAACTAAGTTTCATTGCAGTAAACGCTCAAATTGACGGTCTTGTACTTTGGACACTGGTTGAGGAAGAGAGTGAGTGAGAGAGAGTGAGGAATGAGAGACAGAGATAGACAGAAGAGAAACCGACTGACAGACAGAGTAGAGTGGGATAGTTGGGGGGGAGGGGTCTGTTCCAAAAGTCTATATCCAGAGGCAAAAATATATTTAAAATCTCATTGCAGTAAATACACAAAAAACGGCCTTGGAATTTGTCTCACTTGTGTACACACACGCACAGAGAGAGAGAGACAGACAGACAGACAGACAGAGAGGAGGAGAGAGAGGGGAGCGAGATAGAGGGGGGGAAGAAAGAAGCTATCCCTAAAGTCTATCCACAAAGGCAAAAAAACGTATATTAAAGTTTTATTGCAAGCAATGCTCAAAATGACGGCCTTGGACTTTGTGACCATTGGAGACACACACACACACACACAGAGAGAGAGAGAGAGAGAGAGAGAGAGAGAGAGAGAGAGAGAGAGAGAGAGAGAGAGATAAATAGATAGATAGATATAAGAAAGAGATCGTCAATTTGAGCCGTTACTGCAATATTTTTTTAAATACTTTGCTGCTTCTCTATATGTATATTTACTAACCCCTCCGAATGATCAGGATCATCTGCGTAGGCTGCATCTGTAATAGCATGCTGAATATGCAGGTTTTTGTTTTTTTTGTTTTTTTTTTTTTTTTGTCTTTTTAGGGTGAAGCCTGTCTCTTTTTAACGGGATCTAATGACGTTTGAAGTTCGTAGCCTAAGCTTATTATCAATGTATATGATGTTAATGTATCACCTTGTAGGACTCCAGCAAGAACGTCAAATACTTCTGTGTCACCATCAGGTGAACAGCCCATTGCTTAATGGAACATAAAACAATCAAAACGGATATTATTAGGTGTTATTTATAACTAAAGTCTACGGCATTGAAACTTTGAAACCAAATAAAAGAAATTACCCGAAAGTGTAAACACAAACGTACAATAAACTCAAATCCCTAACCTCTTGGTATAAAATAACCCTAGATGGATTGACATGCCGTTAAAATCAATCAATCTTCTCCTTTACAAGTTAAGGGTAAATACCGTGTTTCCTCGCAAATAAGACCCACCTGCAAAATAAGATCTAGCGTGATTTTTCCGGATGATTTTAATATAATGCCTTCCCTTAAAATAAGCCTCAGCTGAGAGAGGTAAACAGATCAAAAATAAGCATTCTTCACAATCCCATCATACAACGCAAACACTCGACATTCGCCGAAAATAATCCCTAGTGTTAGATTTCGGGGAAATTTTCGGTCTTATTTTTCGAGGAAATACGGTAGCAGAAAATAATTTTATTCTTAGTATAGCAACCGGTCTTGTATAAGGAAAACAAAAATCTGAATTGAACCAGCTGTACTCCACTTAATTGACATTAATTGACCTTGTATGGAAGGGGTTGGGTAAATACAGATTGTATATATGCACTATAAATCAAGAAGAAAGTGTTTGTGTGATCAGAAATGAAGCCACGAGGTAGTCAATGAATACAGTTATCAGATTTGTAATAATATTTCTTTTATTCTTTATATAGACTGAAAATCCCAATATATCTTCATATAAAATACAACGTCTGTCTGTCTGTCTGTACGTTTGTATGCGTGTTTGTATGTACAAGCCATAACTTTCTCAGCTGAACAGAGTTGAAATTTGGTTTACAGATTTATCTCGATAAGGCACAACAAATTGATGTAGGTGGGAATATCGTCCGTGATCAGAGTGCAGTCTGAGAGGAGAATGCAGTAAATTTGGCCCAGTTCTATTCATTCAAGGCACTTCACCAAACTTCAGAGAATCCAGAGAATCCAAAACTTCAGAGAAACCAAAATCAGAAATCCAAACTTCAGAAAAACCAAACTCAGAGAATCCAAACTTCAGAGAAACCAAACTTCAGAGAAACCAAACTTCAGAGAATCCAAACTTCAGAGAAACCAGAGAAACCAAACTTCAGAGAAACCAAACTCCAAACTTCAGAGAATCCAAACTTCAGAGAATCCAACTTCAGAGAATCCAAACTTCAGAGAATCCAAACTTCAGAGAATCCAAACTTCAGAGAATCCAAACTTCAGAGAAAACCAAACTTCAGAGAAACCAAACTTCAGAGAAACCAAACTTCAGAGAATCCAAACTTCAGAGAACCAAACTTCAGAGAAACCAAAACTTCAGAGAAACCAAACTTCAGAGAATCCAACTTCAGAGAACCTTCAGAGAATCCAAACTTCAGAGAAAGAGAAACCAAACTTCATACCAAACAAGCGCGTTTAATGCTTGATGTTTGTGACTTTGATAAACTATTTTTCTGGCACCTCTGTCTGTCTGTCTGTCTGTCTGTCTGCCTGCCTGTCTGCCTGCCTGCCTGACTGTCTGTGTGTATGTCCAGGGGATGCGAAACAAAGCCCTGTACCAAGACCAAACAAATCTTTTCTAGGATGGAATTTTACGAGGAATCCAGTGATGGTATTTATATTTATCCCTGAATTCATTTGGGTCACCAAGGAACAAATTTCTGGCTGTGGCTGGAGAGAATAGGAAAATAAAAAGAAAATAGATAAAGAAGAATAACTCCAATAAATTTACTAATTTATTGAATTTCCATTTGGACCATTCTGTTCATTCGGAATATTTACATGAATGAAAAGAGGTGTTGTTATTCAATGGGTGACCAATATAAGATTTGGAAAGTCTATACTTAAATTCATACTATCTTATGACATTTAAAAAGTGTATTAAATGTACTAGTACAAAATACAAAACGCCCCGCGGGTGATGTAAAAATAGATTTTTGAAACATATTGCCTGAGGGATGGGAGTAAAAATTCAATGTCAGCGAGTTTGTACCCTAAGTAAGTAAAATCATCAAAATCATTAAAGGATTAAAAAATAAAACAATTTGAAATGTAAACTTTAAATATGTATTAAAATAAAACAAACTATATATAATATATAATACCAGTCATGTATTTATTAAAACTTGTTTTAAAAAACAATGAGGACTGTCTAATGTTGCATGTTCAAATTTTCAGTGTATTTATTCTGTTATGACGATTTTGGGTAATGTGACATAAGCAGTGACGTAATTTTTATTACAGACAAAAATCGGAAGAGAATCTCCATTATTAATAGATACTATTCTAGATATACCACAGTATTAAAGTTTGGTTATTACACTTATTCTTTTTTCTTTCTTTCTTTCCTTATCATATATTCATTATGTTCGATGGAAATAGATTAGCGTTATTGGTTCCGCGCACACGCCTCCTCTCTCTATCATTCTTCTACTTTTTTCTTTCTTTCTTTCTTTCTTTCTTTGTTATTATTATTATTTCTATGTAGCATGTCCTTTTTCTTCCCTTTCTTTATAATAAAAACAGAATGGTCCGTTATTTAGCTAAGCTGACGAGACTCATAAGATATAAGAATTCATCAGATAATTAACTCCAGATAATCACGATTTACATTGAATTTTAGACGATGTGAACGGTCTCATTTTTTAACAAGAGGGTGTTCGCAAGTTATTAACGGTCGTACTTTTAAGGAACACGAGTATTGATATATAGATAAATGATGATATATATAAGTGCTGCTATTTGTGAGCAATATGAGATTTGAAAAGTGTCTGCTTAAATTTATATTATAAAACCCGGGCAAGGCTGGATACATACAGCTAGAGATATAATATTTCTTCATTCATTCGTTTTAGAGAATTTAGACTTTTGTGTTTAAAAAAAAGTTATATTGTATAGGATCAGTTCATTTTTATAAGTTAGTTTCTCAATGGAATTACTGTGAAGTTACACACAAAGAGACCCATTCAGAATTTGAACTTTGCTCACTTACGAGAACCGTTACGCTATCCGCATTTCTATAGTAAGAACATTAGCAATACATTTCAATCTAATAGTTCTATAATTTCAGTCACGGTTGCCTTATTTTCTAACGTGTGATAACCCGTTGCATTCTGTATATTTCACTATTAATATCACTAACAAGCATTTAAGTTTTAATGTAATAGAATATTATATTAAATTAGAAAGACCAACGAAACTACCCATTTATGGGTTAAATAGAAAAACATGAGTTGATAAACAAAATTGTATTATGCACTAAGAATGAATTTATTTCACAACTTTGTTGGCATTAAATGACCCACCGAGGTTGATATGCCGTAAAACAAAACAAAACAAAACAAACCAACGAAACTAGACAAAAACGCATATTAAAAAATGACTTTTATTTCTATTTTTATTTTATTTAGTTTCTACATAGATTATTAATTACTAACTATTGCGTTAAAATTATTTGAAACAGAGCGGGTATATTATTTCTCTGAATGTTTGAGATGAGGCTTGATGATTAGTATTATCTGCGTTTTGGACTCATGGCCTAGTGGATAAAGGAGTTAGGTTAAGACAGTTCTAAGTGACATCTCTGATCTAGGGCAGCAGTAACACAGAATAATAATTAACACAGCTTAATGCCTCTACCCCAGCTATGGTTAGCGGAATGAGAACAGGATACCCCTGTGGATTGAAGAAAGGGTTAGGTTCAAAGTTCCGTGATGGCTCCCGATTACGACAAGAGTCTGAAAAGAAGGTTCCCGAGTCCGAGAAGGTTCTCGAATCCGACAAGAAATACCTGAAGAAGGCCGGGGGAATATCGGCCGAAACGTTGTACAGATAACAATGAAGATGAGGACAATAGTCCGAATAACGCAGATAATACTAGAGCGGGTATAATCGAAGAATAGAATAGCTTTGACATAAGCTCTTCCCATTACTCTTGGCTTTCATTGCTAAACTTTCCTAATTTAAGTATTTAAATAAATTAGACCTGAAATAATACAATTACAGTTATTTCTTTTTGTTTATGGATTTCTTTCGAAATTTATCATAGGGGATTTTTCTCATATTTATTAAAATAATAACAAACAAGAAGAAATAAAAAAAAAAACAAGTAAATATTCATTATAATCAATTTTTTTAAGTGCAATATGCAAATCAGCCTTCTTGTTCACACTGTAAACCACAATGTGGTTTGGTTTGGTTTGTTTTACGGCACATCAACCTCAGTGGGTCATTTAAGGCCGATAACGTTTTTAAATATAGTTTTTAAATAAAGCCATTCTAAATGGATACTCAATGTTTTTTATAAATACATTTTTCTATTTAACCCATGATGGGACCCTAAGAGGTCACTATGTGGTTGTATATATAAATACAATTGGATATTATTAGTTAAGCCTAACAATATCTATAATTTGAAACAATACTTTTAAATGAAAATAAAATTATGGGGAATATGACGTAACACTTGAATCTCGTCCTAGAACGACGGTTTGTATGCTAAACTCGCAGACCGTTATTCCCCGTAATGAGTTCGATCCTACTTAAATCCTCAACTCGTGTAGCCTTGTGTCTGACTAATCCAAGGTTAGTATATGGGGTGAAGCGCATTATTTAATAGTTACCATCGTAGGAAATGGACACTGCGAGACGAGTTCAAATCCCAGACGAGGCTGTTTACATTTTACATAGAGCTTATGTCATTCGAAAGGTATAAATCTAACTATTTTCCCTCCAGCTAGGGGTAAATAGTTGGGCAGACTTGGCTCTTTAAACTTGGGTAGGCAACCAGTCTAGGAGAATGAAAACTCGGAATTCAAACCTGTTAAACTAAGAAATTGACCCAGTGTCGCACCCTGCTCGCGTGGAAGGTTGGTAAATATATATATCTTAGCTTGCTTCGTGACTAAAGTATTTGCATATTTAAAGACAATATTTCGAATGCCGATTTTCTAGGTGTATAAACCTTCCCCGTTTGCAAGGTGACGCAACACAATCTTCCTATCTTAAGTTTATTCTGTTTGGCCTTATTCCATTTAAGATAAAAGTCAAAAGTAGTCGGGATGGGCTAAATTCGGTATCAGCCAATCAGCGAGGGAGTCTATTCCCTTTTCACTAACGCTAGACCAAGGAGATCGTTATTACGTCTGAGGTGGATCGCGACACCTACCATCGGTTCCTTACTTTACTGTACAGATCCCTGTGCTACACATACGCTGAGTTACCGAGGGCCGGTATCGAACTAGGAACCTTGTGGTTTCTAGCCGAATGCTCTACCGACTGAGCTAACCTGGCCCTAACTTTCGGTAAATATAGAACAAAAACTAGAAAGAAGATCTGATATATCACATCTAATCTGAATGGTGACATCCGATTGAGACAAAGAAACTAATGTTTCTTTCTTACGTCCTTTTGGGGAGAGATAAAGATATTTGATACGAGATAAAATCAATTTTAGAAAATCACTAAACACTAAAAATGATTGGATTTGATAAAAGTAAAAATGGAAGGTTCAATAAGGACATTTGCTTGAAATGAAAAATCTTTCTCTTTCAAGACTGAAAATCAGTTCACTTTATCTTGTGAACTGATTTTCTTTTCTTTCTTTCTTTCTTTCTTTCTTTCTTTCTTTCTTTCTTTCTTCACGGTTGATCACTTTTGTTTATTTCCATTACTTTCCTTTCTTTCCTTTCTTTCTTTCTTTCTTTCTTTTCTTCACTTTTCTTTCTTTAATTATTTCTTTCTTTCTTTCTCTTTCTTTTCTTTTCAGCTGGTCTCTTGTTTATTTCCATTACTTTTTCCTTTCTTTCTTTTTTCTTTCTTTTCTTTCTTTTCTTCTCTTTTCTTTCTTTTATTCTTTCTTTCTTTCTTTCTTTTCTTTTCTTTACAATTAATCTATTCTATTTATTTCCATTGATTTTTGCCTTTTTTCAGTTCAATAAATCTGATATTTTGAACTTCTTTCTTTTTTCTTTATAGATCATTTCATTTTATGCAGAAGACCTTTTTGTTTTATTCATTCTTTGTGGTTACTCAATTTTTTAAATACATTCTTTTAGAAGTCATTTTGTTCTAGTTAATCCATAAATAGGATCTTTACAGGTAATACCACTCCAGGTCAGAGTGGACCTGGGAGTAATGGTGATCAAGGGTACTCCACATTCCCCAGAGCTCCAGAATTGTAGCCTCAACATTAGAGTTTAACGTTATACCCAGGACATTAAGACCCTCAGTCACTGCCTTCTAGCACATATGATAAAAATGGGTTGGAGGGTTCGGACAATTATATAGGTGCTCGGGTTTGACATGACCAGCCGATTGATTCGGGGGGGGGGGGCTCTCCAAACTCATCTAGCCTGATCTTTGCATTACCTGCGGGATTGTTTGCAAGTGACTGACTAGATTGAAGTGTCACGAGAGGCACAAACACAAGTAAAAAAAAAAAAAAAAAGAATTGACGATGTAAATTGATGGATCCTCATACGTCGAAATCGATGGGAGAGTCCATGAGGGGGTCGGGTTAGCTCAGTCGTAGAGCGTTCGGCTAGAAACCGCAAGGTTTTTAGTTCGATACCGGCCCTCGCCAATTCAGCGTATGAGTAGCACAGGGATCTGTGCCGTAAAGTAAGGAGCTGATGGTAGGTATGGCGCTCCACCTCAGACGCAAAAACAATCTCCTTGGTCTAGCGCTAGTGAAAAGAAGATAGACTCCTTCGCTGATTGGCTGATACCGACTTTAGGCCGCCCCGACGACTTTACTATATATATATATATATATATATATATATATATATATATATATATATAGTAGTTAGGGTAGAGAAGACATAAAATCTACGGTGCTTTGTAACAGTCAGTTTCTGACCTATGCGATTTTCAAACCAATTGATATATATATATATATATATATATATATATATATATATATACCGTAACCAATCAATATATATATAAGTGTGTGTGTATGTGTATTAGTGTAATACTGCACAAAAACGGCACACTATAGTGAGATTTTTGTTAGAGCAATGCACTTGAATTGCTCCAAATAGTGGAATAAAGCTGATAATGTTTGTCTATGTGAGAAAACTCTTAAATAAAATCCAGTATATATCTGTACTTAATCGGACAGTCTGGTCTCTGTAAAAAAAAATGTCCGTGATGATTGCCGAATCTAAATAAAGTTTTAAGTGCTTGGCCAAAACAGTAACTTTAAAGAATGACAGGACTTCATTGGGTTTTTCATTTGGGTAAACAATGTTTGTTTGCCCAGAATGACAACACTGATGTGTTACCCTGGACTAACCCTTCATAGACGACACTTTACGAAAGTAAAAATCAGTTTCCCTATTTAAATAAAAGATAAAAAAGCGGGTAACATGGACCAGTTGGACAAGTTGACCGGCTGATTAGAATAGAATTGAAGACAGACAATCCCCCACCCCCACCACGCTTCTTCTTCTTCTTCTTTCTTCTTCTTCTTCTTCTTCTTCTTCTTCTTTCTTCTTCTTCTTCTTCTTCCTTTGACTTCCAAACTGTCAGATCTGTCTTGTTCAACCTTCAAACGGTCAACTAAAATCAGAATGTTAAGAGAATTGAAATACAAAAAAGAATAACGAGAAAAGAAAATACATCAAATTTACAGATATTCAAAAATTGGACCAAAATAAAAATCCCTTCATACCACATAAAAATTAGATTTTACTCGTACACACAAGTGCGGCTTGTTTAAATATGACTGAGGAAGGTTGACAACAACAACAACAACAACAACAATAATAATAATAATAATAATAATAATAATAATAATTTGGACCCTGCTATAGAATTGAAAAAGCTGTAGAATATGAGGTTGAAAGTGATATCAATAGTAGTTGGAGCACTTGGAACGGTCCCCCAAAAGCTTATAAAAGATACTAAAGGAACTGAAAATCAGAGGAAGAATTGCGACCATCCAGACAACAGCATTGTTGAAATCGGCTAGAATACTCAGAAAGAAAAACAATTATATGGATACTTTAAACGACAAATTCGGGAGGTTGCACGTGAAAATACTGTGGAATATGAAGGTGAAAGTGATACCAATTCTGGTTGGTGCACTAGGAATGGTCCCCAAAAGTTTATAAAACAGACTGGATGAGTTAAAAATCGGAGGAAGACTATCCAGAAAAAAGGATTGGTAAGATTGACTAGAAGAGCTCTGCAGACCTGAGGAGACTTGTTGTCACACAAGCTCCAGTGAAAGACTACCAGTTAAAACCGGTAGGAAACGCTCAACAAGGAGGGAAATAATAATAACACTACAAACAATTTTGAGTACTCAAATGGGATCCGATAACAAAAAGACATGAAAGAGTAGATAGACCAATAAAAATTAAGATGAAAGAGATACTAGTTTATATAAGTCAATAATACTTAACGTAAAGCTTTATTTAAACACTAAATAACTAAGGGAAGATAAAAGAAAGCAACAACGAAACTGAATAAAACTAAATACGTAGTGAAATGATTGGAATCTACAATACATTCATTGATAAGGAATCATAAATGATTTGAAGAGGAAAGAGAAGAATGTGTGTAAAAGTAATTCGCTCCTGTGACCCAGTGACCTTCAAAATGAGAAAATGTTTGTCACATTTATTCCCAGAATTTGTGAATCGATCATTCGTCACAGCTGTGAACCAAATTATTTCCATCACAAAAAAGGGCAAAGGTCATTAAAGATGCTAATCTGTTGATTTAATTAAAATAATTCAGGAAAATAATCATCAAGATATTTAGAAAATGTTTGGAGTATCAGAGATGAGACAATAAACTATGGATTAAGCGGATGCAACAAACTAACACAACAAGAATACTACGCTAGGCACAACCTGGACATGGTTAAGCAGAGGAAACCTCAAGAGAGAAACCGAGTCACTAATACCGTATTTGACGGCATATAAAACGCACTTTTTTTTCAAAATTTTGGCTAAAAAAATTGCCATACGTTTTATCTATAATAGGTGAACTTTGAGACATCCCGTAGGCCTTATTATTATTATTATTATTATTATTATTATTATTTACTCCTTTTGAGTTTTCACATCAGTGTTAGCTGATGGTCTTTCACTGGAGTCTGAGTGACAGCAAGTCTCTTCAGGTCTCCAGAACTCTTCTGAGTATTCTGGCAGATTGAAGCAGTGCAGTGTTCTGGATGGTATCAATTCTTCCTCTGATTTCCAGACTTTCCAAACCCTTTTCCAATCCTTTTGCGACCGTTCCAAGTGCACCAACTACAATTGTTATAACTTTGACTTTCATATTCCAGAACTTTTTCAGTTCTCTGGCAAGGTCCAGATATTTGTCCATTTTTTCATTTTCCTTTATATCCCTGTGATCTGCTGGAACTGCAAATCACCAGTTGACAAGTTCTTTCTTTTTTGTTAATCAACACTAGGCCTGGTCTTCTTCTGGGAAAAGGTGATCCGTTTTTATATCAATTTATTATTATTATTATTATTATTATTATTATTATTATTATTATTATTATTATTATTATTATTATTATTATTATTATTATTTTTCTGCTATTGAGATGTCTTGTGTATGCTTATTTCTTGCCTGTACTGCCAAATTGCTTTTATACAGCTATATTTCTACTTGTGTAATGCATAGCTAGACTGTTTTCAACAATATATGCTTAAATACACTAAAAACTTTTTTTCTGAATCTGACCTGCTGAAATGGGGGTGCGTCTTATATGCCCCTGCGTCGTATATGCCGTCAAATACGACAATTGCTGCACAAAACAATGACATAAGAACAAATTCTATCAATGCAAAAAATAGATAAGACACAACAAACAGCAAATGTAGGGTGTGTGATGACAGACATGAGACAATAAACCATGTATTAGCAAACTAGCACAACGAGAATACAAGGCTAGGTACAGTTGGGTTGCAAAGGTGATCTTCTGAGAATTGCACAAAAAAACTAAATTTTAACCCAATAAAATGATATATGCATAAACCAGAATCTGTTATTGAGAAGGAAAGATATATAATTTTCTGGGACTTTGAGATACAGAAGGATCACCTTATACTAGCCAGAAGACCGACTTAGTATTGATTAACTAGAAAAATAGAACTTGTAAACTGGTAGATTTTGCAGTTCCAGCAGATCACAAGGTGAAGATGAAAGAACACTGAAAGATAGACAAATACCTGGAGCTTGCTAGAGAACTGAAAAAACTGTGGAATATGATGGTGAAAGTGATACCTATTGTAGTTGGTGCACTTGGAACGGTCCCAAAAGCTTAGAAAACAGACTAGAAGAACTGGAATTCAGAGGAAGAATTAAGCATTTTTGAAATCGGCTAGAATACTCAGAAGAGTTCAGGAGATTTGAGGAGACTTGCTGTCACTCAGACTCCAGTGAACCACCGGCTAAGGCATGTGGGAAAAAAGTGAAGATAGGTCAAATGCAACAGAATAGCAAGTGTAGGATGTGTGGAGACATGAAATGGTTAACTCTGTAATAAGCGAATGTATCAAACTAGGACATAGAGAGTACAAGACAAGGCACGACTGTTTTTTCTTAGCTGGAGGGAGAACAGTTGAATTCCTGCCTTTACCAAGTGCACTTGTGTGATATAAAACGCAAACAGCCTGGTCCAGAATCTGAACTCGGGTCACCAAATTCCGTTTCCTACGACAATAACCGTTACACTTCATTCGAAGACACAGAAGATATATTCAGACATTTTAAAAGTTGTCTTATCTGCCAACGAATTCAAATTTTGCTAAATAATTGACTCAGATATTTTGAAAAAAAATCCCAATAACTTTTCATGGATAATATATGCATTTACCCAACCCGTTCAACACAAGCAGGATGCGACACAATATAAGTTTTTCAGCTGGTTTGAATTCATAGTTTTATTTCTCCTAATCTGGTTACCTTACTTAGTCTAAAGAACCAAGTCTGCCCTACTATTTTATTCTCTAGAGGGAGAAGAGATTTATTCATACCTTTCCGAAGAGTATTAGCGCGAAGTGAAACAGTTATATACAAGGTGTGTCAAAAAGTATCGAGATTTTTTGTAATTTTTTACACACCTTGGATCGACAAATCCATTTCCTACAACTATTATAACACGCACCTCCATATATATAATAGATATTATTAATGTGTATGGTTGGCACTAGTATACTAGAAAAAGTAGTAGTAATCCAACGTACAGTGTTATTAGAAGAGTGCTCAATATCTGTGATAGAGCGTTGATAGTTGAATGACGTGACAAATAAAAGGTTTAGCTTTTATTCATTTATTCATCAGGTAAAGGAAATGGTTTCGTTTACCTGATGAATGCTTTAGCAGGAAACCATTGGTAGTAATATCGTTCCAAAATAAATGAATAAAAGCTAAACCTTTTATTTGTCACTTCATTCAACTATATATAATAGATATATATGTAAGGGGAAAAGCTGAACATAGTTGAATGCATACCTTTCCCAATGGTATGGCGTCCCATCGTGGCGAAATGGATAGCAAGACTAATTACTACAGAAATGCGAGTTTCATCCTTGCTGGATACCCACACCTGGACTTGGCGTCACATCGTTGGATGCCACATACTTGCGACCTAGTGTTACATCAGGCTGGAGGAATATTTACCTTCCCCAATGGTATTAGCGGTATGAGAGAAGCAAGCAGCCTCGTCCACGATTTGAACTCGGATTACGATGTCAATTTCGATAACTGTTAGTCACTGAGCGCCACAATAATAGATATATGTAAGAAAAAGAGTTGGAAAGAGAGAAACCAAATATACATATACATTACCTCTTCTTCCCCCCCTCCCACTTTTTTGTTTCCTTTCAACCAAATTTCCCACCAGATAACGAATCGACCTTTTATAAGTGGCGATATTCAGTCACTTCTTAAAGATATGAAAACCCGCAGATTTTTCTTGCAAAACTTGAACGTTAATTGCAAAACAACTGGCCGAATTTACAGTCGTCTGTTACCCAGATGCACGTATACTTCATTCCTAATATTTTCTTCTTCTTCTTCTTCTTTTCTTCTTCTTCTTCTTCTTCTTCTTCTTCTTCTTCTTCTTTCTTCGTTTTTAATCTTCTTTCTTCTTCTTCTTCTTCTTCTTCTTCTTCTTCTTCTTCTTCTTCGTTTTTTCATCTTCTTCTTCCTCGTTTTTCATCTTCTTCTTCTTCTTCTTCTTCTTCGTTTTTCTTCTTCTTCTTTCTGATTTCACTCAACCGAAAAGACCCCTCAACCTTGAAATCGCATTTTCTCTTTTCTTCTTCTTCTTCTTCTTCTTCTTCTTCTTCTTCTTCTTCTTTCTTCTTCTTCTTCTTCTTCTTCTTCTTCTTCTTCTTTTCTTTCTTCACCAAACTGTAAAACTGCCTTCTTTTTATCACTACACACACAAATTTGACCGCTTTTTCAACATTCAATATCTTTATAGATACTAGCACATAACATATGACACCAATAGAGGCGTTTGTAACATAATGGTTATCGTCGCTGAAAAACGGTGCCAATGATCCGAGTTCAAATCTTGTAAGAGCTTCGTATTATTTGGATTATTCGGACTATTGTCCTCATCTTTATTATTATATACACAACGTTTCGGTTGATATTCCTTCCGGTCTTGTTCAGGTGTTTTATGTCGAACTCTGGAACCTTCTCGAACTTGAGAACCTTCTTGTCGAACCCGGGCGGGAGTCTTCACGGAACTTCGAATCGAACCCTTTATTCAATCCACCAGGATAGACTGTTCTCATTCCGTTAACCATGACCGGGTACAAGTGTTAAGCTATGTTAAGTACTCTATGTTATTATCGCCCTTGGCTAGTATTGAACCCACAACCTTGTCGCTTTGATCTGTATTGACTCAATCCTTATATCTGTTGCGCCATGTGTCCAAGTAGACATCTCTAGATTGTAGGTTCAATCCTTGCCAAGGGTGATAATAACATAGAATACTTAACATAACTTAACAATTGTACTCGGTCATTGTTAACAGTCTACCCCGGTGGATTGAGAAACAGCTAAAAAGGCCAGAGAGCACATCGACCGAAATGTTGTGTATATAACAATAAAGATGAGGATGAATAATCCAAATAATAGAAATTATCAAACCTCATCTCAAAAATTCAGAGAAGTTGTAAGAGGCAGTTTGTGTTTCATTGTACGCTTATGAGTTTGTGATCAGAGTTGGTTGAATATATTGTTCCTGTTGTGATGTTAGTCCCAACAGTAAAAAGAAGTCAAGTCGAGATGGGGTAAAACAAGTGTATTTACAATTAATGGTACATGTACGACTAGCTTGTCGTTAACGGAACAGTGCTCCTTTCCACTCGGTGTCTCACTATTTATAGTGAGAACCGGTGCATGTTCTCCACTGTAGAACGGCCGTACAACAGTTCCGCGCTCGAACAATTTACGACGAAAATGAAAGGATAAGGATATCTTAGTTTTTTGATTTTATAGATCTGGTTTGCATAACCCCCCCCCCTGGCCAACCAATAAAAAATCCCCAGGGGGTCAAATAGAGGAGTTTTCAAATTGATTCACTCGCGGAAATATCGCCCAATGAAAATATGCACTAAAAATTAAAAAAATCAAGCAAATAAAGACTAAAATTGTATATCTTTGAATTTTAGAGATGAGGTTTGATAATTAGTATTATTTTTATTATTCGGACTATTGTCCTCATCTTCATTGTTATCTGTACAACATTTCGGCTGATGTGCCCTTCCGGAGCCAGGATCTCTCGGATACTCAGGGCAGTGTGGGCAGGTGCGTTGTCATGATGAAGCACCCACGAGTTGTCCTGCCACATCACTCGCCTCTTCTCGCACACTGAACGAAGCAAACGCTACAGTATCACTTAGTAGACATGCTGGTTGATCGTCTGTCCCTGGGACAAGAACTCGCAGTTGACGATGCCACTCACATCGAACTTTTCTGATATACCTCGTTTTGATTTCATTGGATGAAGTTTCGCTTTCATCATGTAGCGATATTTTGATTTATTTTTACGTGACACTGAACATGAACAATTTTTCTAATTATTAGAAAAGTTCATAAATGTAATAGTTATTAAATGTATTAGTTAATAAATATTATTAAAAGTAAATTTAAATTTAAATTCAAATTAATTAAATTGATGAAAAATATAAGAAATTAATAAAATATAATATAATAAATATTATATTAAATATATATATATATATATATATATATATATATATATATATATATATATATATATATATATATATATATATATATATATATATATATATATATATATATATATATATATATATATATATATATATATATATATATAATATATATTTAATATAAGAAATTAATTAAATTAATTTAATTTTAATTTTATAAATTTTAATTTTTAATATTCTAATTAGTTAATAAATATTTTAATATTATTAATTTTAACTAATGAATTAATTAATTAATTTAATTAATGTATTAATGTATTAATTTTAATTAATATTTTAATATTTTAATAATCAGTAAAATCATATTAGTTAAATGTATTAGTTAATAAATGTCTAGATCTATAACATTGTCACGTAAATAATGGCGCAGTATAAACTAGGCAACTCTTCTTAGAATGTCGTAAGTGTTAGATCAACTTTCCAATTATGATGCACACAACAGTATATAGAGAGATGGAATTTAACACTAAAATGCATATAAAAACGTTGAAGTCTTTTTTGTTTTCCTTTTTTTTTAAATACCTGGTTGGCAACCTTCCGTCTATTTTAGACGATGGCGTAGTAACCATTTTTTTGAATTTTTTTTTTACCTACAGCTACTTGAGTGGCTGAACAGACCGATCCTTGAATGGCAGTCTCTGGTGCAGTGATTACAAACAAAAGGTGATGCTTTCTGTAGGTGTTGTGGGTGTTGTCTCTCCTTCCGTTTAGCTCTCTTTTCTGTGGCGGCTTCTTTCCTCTCTTTTTCAATTCTTTTCGTTCCTTGTTTGACGAGGAGGCGCCACGTCGCAAGGTCTTCTGCACAAGCCTCCCACGTGTTTATGTCGATGTGGCATGTTTTCATGTCTCTCTTTCAGACATGTTTGATGCGTATGTGTGGTCTCCCTGCTGGTCGGGTACCCTCCACTAGTTCACCAAGAATATTTCATACATTTTGCTTCTATAACTTGAGTAAGACCCGTGAGATTTTTTAAAAGATTCAATTCACCCCATAACCGAAATAATTGCCCCCCACCCCCCATGATCACTCGACAACCGACAGGGGGGGGGATTGCAACCACTGATCGTTTTAATTAGAATTATTTGCTCAGCTTGAATTTTCTTTACGACAATTTACAAAATTGGAACAAAAAAGACAAAAATTGAATTAATCAGTATGGGTGCCTACCGTAGCGTGAGAATTATTCAAGTTTGTCTCGCGAACCAGTTCACCAGCGTCAGAAGTCCGATCCTCGCCTAATAAAGAAAGAAAAAGAAGAATGATTTGCCGTGGGGTGGGGGGAGTAGACTTGTCTCGCAGACCAATGCGAGCAATGATTCGATCATTGCTGGATGCTTCACACTCAGAACCTTGTACCAGACTAGGCTCAGCCTGTACGGATCGAGCATTATACAGTGAAAGTTTCAAATCTGACGAACTGTGAGATCCACTAAGTCACTGCATTCATTTTGACGTTAGATAATACTAGACAATTCGTGAATCCATTCGATTCCGACTGAAACAGTGATCCATTGATGATCCTATTTAGGAAGACCTGAAGGATTTAATTAACATTTATATCATATTAGAAGCGGCTACCCAGCGTCGATTGGGTTGAGGAGGAACAACAAAAAATACTCATGCATTGATTTGTTTACTTTTGAGATTTACAAATGCGGAACACTTTTAAGAAGAATTTCAATGCTATTTCTATGTATATTTTAATTTTGAAATATCTTCGAATATAAATCAAATCTTCATAATTTTTGCACAAAAAGCAAGAACTGGTGATATTTAATGTGTGTATAAAATTACTGAGTTGTACAGGGATCTGTGCGGTAGAGTAAGGAGCTGATGGTAGGTGTGGCACTCCACCCCAGACGCAAAAACAATATCCTTGGTCTAGCGCTAGTGAAAAGGGGATAGACTCCTCTCTGATTGGCTGATACCGACTTTAGGCCACCCCGACGACTCTTTACATATATATTTACTATGTTGCTAATTGTTTTATTTTTGTAGTCTCATCCAGACATACATACACATATACCGACTGCCCTTTATATATGTATAAGATAAGTAGTGAAAATATGCGCCCTCCGGGGTAGTGTGCTCAGTAGTATAAAGGTTTGCACTGATATGTGCTAGTTCTCACTGATATAGAAATGATTGACTGGGTGAGTAGCGCCAGCGAAAAGGAGATATATTCTCATGCTGTCCGGCTGATACCGACAATAGGTCACTCCGTCTACTTTACTTTTACTTTTGATATTCAAAGACATGCTAGAAGGCGGTGGGTGAGGGTCTTAATGTCCCTGGCATGACATTAAACTATATCTGATGAGAAAGTTCTAATTCTGGAGCACTGGGGAGTGTCAAGTGCCCCTACATCCCCATTACTTTGAGGTTCACTCTGACCCGGATGTTGTGGGGATTGTTTGAGTTTCATCTATGGGTTAGAAGGAAAATTGAGTCTTAAAAAGTGATTTTAAAAATATTGAATACCAATCAAGTATAAATAGAACAAAACGTCATCGGCATAAAATAACCCAACTAGGGTTGATATGCCGTAAAATCCACCAAACCAAATCGAAATAGTATTATCTGCGTTATTCGGACTATTGTCCTCATCTTTATTGTTATTTGTACAACATTTCGGCCGATATACCCTCCGGCCTTCTTCAGGTATTTCTTGTCGGACTCGGGAACCTTCTCGACTCGGGAACATTCTTTTCGAACTCGGGAACTTCCTTGTCCTAATCGGGAGCCATCACGGAACTTCGAACTTAACCCTTTATTCAGTCCACGGGAGTATCCTGTTCTCATTCCACTAACCATATCTGGGTAGGAGTTGTGTTAATTATTTTTTCTATGTTACTGCCGCTACTCAGGATTGAACCCGGAATCCAGAGATAACTGTCACTTAGAACTGTCTTAACCTAACTCCTTTATCCACTAGGCCATGTGTCCAATTGGACAATTCAGTATGAATTTTGGGAACTTATAAACCTAATAACAATAAATATGAGGACAAAAGTCCGAATAATGCAGATAATACTAATCATCAAGCCTCATCTCAAACATTCAGAGAAATAGCAAATCTAAATAATACAGTGGCCTTGATCCATACTCCGTTTGGTCCAAGATTATTGAGTTGAAAACTTTTATTTCTAAATTCACTTTATTTGGTCATAACATTTATTTGTCTGTTCGTTTTCTCTGCAAAAATTTTCTTTTACACGAAATGACAAATCGTGTTGACTTGAAGCGCCATTGGATTTATTTGCTATATTTGACATAGAAATGTAAACATCGTTGCTCGTAGAAAGATACGATATATATATAATATATATATATATATATATATATATATATATATTATCGAAGTCCTGTGTCTTTACGAAAGGAAGAAGCCTAATAAATCCAAAAGTTGGCATGAGAACCGCGTCTCGCCCACGTTTTGTACAAAAGGCGGAAAAGAAGAAGAAGAAGAAGAAGAAGAAGAAGAAGAAGAAGAACAACAACAACAACAACAACAACAACAACATAATAGAAAATGAATATTTATTATTAAAAAAATACTGACCTTTCAAAGTTGACCAAATCATCTAAAATTTTTTAGATGGCGCATTGTAAATCCTTATCCATATATTAACTTATGTATTAATATTGTGTTACGTCTTGTCGTCACCTCAGATAAATAATGGACTATTCTGTTTTGATTGTGACGAAGAAAGGGAAGAAAAAGAACATGCTACACATCAGAAAGAAAATATAAGAAAAATGAAAGAAAGAGAGAAGAAATAAATGGAGAGAGAGAGAGAGA
>CM042155.1:58069908-58154908 GCA_023376005.1 Doryteuthis pealeii | reverse complement strand
GCTGATAGCCCGGTGGTTATAGACTCTGACTGCAGAAAAATCGGTCGTGTTCCGATCCCGGGTGGAGGTAGCCTGCTAAGTCTAGCTACACGGGATGTTATACTGACTGAAAGTTTATTATTAATCGTAATGTCGACGCTCAAACGTTTCAATTTATATAGAAACCTTTTTCTGGACAATAAGAAACGAGTACAGGAAAAAAGGTTTTTGTTGTTAAAAAGATGATGGATGTTTTTTTTTTCAATAATAATAAAGTAGGTTTCAATATAAACCGAAACGTTCGATTGTCGACATTACGACTAATAATAAACTTCCACCCATTATAACATTCTGTGTCTGTTTACATTTCGTCACGTATTGTCGGATTGATTTCCTTCTCTAACTCTCATTATCAATCTATCTGTTTATGTATATGATTTTCTGTTATTTGAATATATATTTTTTCAAAACATCTTCTGGTAATAGTTTGTGAGCTAGCCAACTAAGATATTGCTCGAGAGTAAAGAGGTAAAGAGTTCAAAATCTAAAAGGAAAATATAGTGAGAGTGTGTTCGGATTTATGTGTGTGCATAAAAGAGACAGACAGACAGACAGACAGAAACAGAAACAGAAATACAGGTAACTATTCCTATTTAATAAAAATACTAATCATTTGTTTGCACACTCAGTTATATGGTTTCAAGTATTCCTAATTGACACTAATAATTTTAAACAGATTTATTTCCCCATAAATGGCATGCTAACAAGTGGGTCCACTCCGGGTCAGAGGTCACATAGGGGTTATGACAATGAAGGTGTGAGTCAACACTCCCTAGAGCTCCAAGACTCGAGCCTTAATGCCGGATGCAGTTTAAGGGTTATATCCAGGACACGCATATTTTTGTAGGAATAGAGAAATAGAGGGGGAGGGGAGGGGTAGATAGACAGACAAGGGGGAGAGACAGGGAAAGAAGGGGGTGCCTGTGCATAGAGGGGAGGAAAAGTGGGGGGGCAGAAAAGTGGATGTACATGAAAATATAATGTATGGGCGGGAAAGCGTGTGTGTATGTGTGTGTGTATGTGTGTGTATGTGTGTGTTGTGTGTGTGTGTGAGAGAGAGAGAGAGAGAGAGTACATTCTTTGTGTATGTGTGTGGAGGAGTGAGAAAAAGAGAGAGAAATACAGTGAATGTACGTGGAAAAAGTATGCAAATGTGAAAGAGAGTGTACAAAATAAATAAGAGAGAGAGACAGGGAGAGAGAGAGAGAGAGAGAGAGAGAGAGAGAGAAAAGAAATAGAAAAACAGAGGGAAAGTAAGAGTGATAGAAGAAGAGGGCGAGAGAGATGGAAATGGAAAGAGAGAGAGAAGCAAGAGAGTATGTGTGTGTATGTGTGTATGTGTATGCGAATGTGTGATTGAAAAAGACAAAAAATGCGTGTCTATGCATGAATGTATATATCTGCATTGAGGAGAGAGAGATACTGAAATAAAGATTGTACGTGTATACACGTATATATATATATATATATAATATATATATATATATATATATATATATATAAAAGGGTTTGTAATTGTTTGAAGCATTGTGTTTATATTGGTTTGTTGGTTGGTTTTGAAGGCTATCCCTCAATGCAAGTGTAAAGAAAAAAAGGTAACTGTGGTGTTGTTTGTTAACCTGTGATTTATTCTTAATTCTTAATATTTCGGGATAAAAATTCCCTCTACAGAAGATTACTAGAATTGAAGTTGTTGCTAGTGGCTGTTCATTTGTTCTGTCTCATGCCTTCCAAATTCTGTGCGTGTGGGGGGGGGTTTGTTTATGTGTGTGTTTGTGTGTTTTATCCCGAAATATTAAGAATTAAGAATAAATGACAGGTTAACAAACAACACCACAGTTACCTTGCTTTTTCTTTATACTTACATTGTGATAGCCTTTAAAACCAACCAACAAACCATATATATATATATATATATATATATATATATTATGTGTGTGTGTGTGTGTGTGTGCGCATGCGTGTGTGTGAGAAAGAGAGAGAGAGAGAGAGAGAGATGGGAAGTTAAGATAGAGAAAACCAAATAGATATTGTAATTGTGTGCACGTTTATGTGTGTGAGAGAGAGACAGAGAGTGGGAGACAGAGAAAACAAACAGAAACGGAGAGAGAGAGAGAGAGAAATGGAGTAAGAGAGAATTAAATAGAGATTGCACACGTGTGCACGTTTAATGTTGTGTGTGTGTGTGTGTGTGTGTGAGAGAGAGAGAGAGGGGGAGAGAGAGAGGGAGTGGATGGGGGGGGGCATTATATGCAAGGTGAGATATCAACAACGATTTTCGGTTGGATAGTCTTTTTGCTACTTAAACTGTCCAGAATGACAAGGATGCTAAAGTTTTTATTTTCAATCTTGTCTCACTTGGCAAATGTTAAAACGTCATTTATGGTTTGGGTGAGGATCAGTAACCACCTCCCCCCCACCACCACCACACAACAACAACAAGAATTGGTTTCTATAATCAACAGCCATCGTTGTTGATAGAAAAGACACAACGATCATATATAATCTTTAATTCTTGAGTTGCTGTAAATATGTCTGTCTTTTGTTACGGACGACAACAAAACGACATTTCACAAAACTCAGACACCATCAAGTGGATAAACGTCTTCTTCTTCTTCTTCTTCTTCTTCTTCTTCTTCTTCTTCTTCTTCTTCTTCTTCTTCTTCTTCTTCTTCTTCTTCTCTTCACTTTCTTCTTCTTTCTTCTTCTTCTTCTTCTTCTTCTTCTTCTTCTTCTTCTTTCACTTTCTTCTTCTTCTTCTTTTTCTTCTTCTTTCTTCTTCTTCTTCTTCTTCTTCTTCTTCTTCTCTTCTTCTTCTTCTTCTTCTTCTTTTCTTCTTCTTCTTCTTCTTCTTCTTCTTCTTCTTCTTCTTCTTCTTCTTCTTCTTCTTAAACTTATTCTTTTACATTTGTCTTTTTGTCTTTTTATTACCATTTCCCATTTTCCCCTCTTTAAGAGAAAAGGTCAGATGTATTAAATCTTCAGAAGTCATAAAATAAAATACACTTTTATAAAATAGAATTACAACACCCTGAAGGCCGATGCCACTTTTGACATAATTACAATTTGTTTGTGGGGTCTGCTTTCTGGTGCTACACTACTGAATTTCGAAACCTCTCTACCAATTGATTTGTATATGTAATACCTTACATAACCAGCTAAGTTACCCCAACTTTTAATCTTTTATGTATGTATATATATATATATATATATATACTCGTCGATTCGAGTTCAATTCCTAGTCGATGCAGTTGGCATTTCACATAGCGCTAATACCGTAATACCCTTGGGAAAGGTATGAATCCATATATTCTCCCCTCCAGCTATGGGTTAAATAGAAGGGCAGACTGGGCCCTTCAGCCTTGGGTAGGTAACCAGTCTAGGAGAGGGATAACTCTGAATTCAAAATTCATGAGGTCGGTCGTTGATTGGGTTTGTGGCAACCCTTGATGTATCAATTCTTTCCTATCGACTGTGCCAAAAAGTGTGGATGGTCCAACACAAACCTTCACCACTATAAACAAATCCCTGTGTGGGTGTTCATTGTATGAACACTCATACGTCGAAATCGACGGGAGGGTCTATCATATATATATATATATAAGTAATACCGTGAAATTTGGGCGTTTAGAGGTATTTACTATATACAGTATCGCCCATATATAAGTACACTCTCATCATCATCATCATCATCATCATCATCATCATTTGTCTCGCTAGCAGCACGGATATCTATGAAACTCTCTTGCCAACCGTCCCTATCATTCTTCGTCCCCAGGAGGTCCTCTGCACAGCATCCAGTATCCATACAGAGCTGGTCTATGTAGGTTTTTGCTGGACGACCTGCATTGGCATGTCCATGAGCTAGTTTCCATTGGAGGACGTCGCTGATGATTTCATTTTATTTTATATGCATTGTAATTGCCTTCAAAATAGAAATAATAATAATAATAATAATAATATATATATATATATATATATATGGGCTTAATTAAAGTCATACCTAATTTGAGAATTAATTAATTATAATTAAATAAATTAGGCGTACATATCGGTTTAAATGTAAGGCGTAAACAAATCGAGAAAAAGACAATCTCTGTATGTACATTTCAGCCTATTAGGCCTCATCAGCAAAATTATAGACAGGATAGTGCTTTGTGCGTGATTCGAACCCTACCTGTCAGGCTGACAGGCGGGGACTCTAACCATTACACTAGCTTGCTTTCTCAGATTTTCTCGTTTATTTTAAACTGATATATATATATCGCACTTTTTTGGTTGGCTTACAGCACAACAGTATGAAGTGGACAAACAATCTGTTTGAGATGGCAATAGCCGACAATTTTTTAGGAGATTATGTGCTTAATTAAAGTCATACCTAATATGAGAATTAATTAGTTATAATTTAATAAATTAGGCGTGCATATCGAGAAAATAAACGAGAAAATCTGGGAAAAAAGCAAGCTTAATTTATTTAATTATAGCTAATTAATTCTCAAATTAGGTATGACTTTAATTAAGCACATAATCTCCCAAAAATTGTCGACTACCGCATCTCAAACAGATTGTTTGTTCACTTCATATATATATATATATATATATATATATATGTGTGTGTGTGTGTGCATTAGATATCACCGGTTCTTGCTTTTTGTGCAAAAATTAGGAAGATTGATTTATATTCGAAGATATTTAGAAATCGAAATATACATAGAAATAGCATTGAAATTCTACTTAAAAATGTCCAGCATTTGTAAATTTCAAAAGTAAAAAAAAAAAAAGTCAATACACCAGTACCCTCCTATCTACCCAAGCGATGTTGGAAAGCCGCTTCTATTACCTACTAAAATAAAGAGCCTGAATTGACCAACACGTGAGAAAATTTGCCACATATAAAAAGCAATAAAATGCAAAAGACAATGGACACGCGCTTTAAGAATCTATTTAACATAATGTTTAGAATTCAGACAAGTTATGTGAAAGTTTGCAAGTGTCGACAGGTCTTGCTATTAATAGTGTATTCTATTCTCAAAGGGCGTATAACACACACACACACATGTACACACACACACATACGTGCACACACACGCACGTGCATACATATATACCGTATTTGACGGCATATAAGACGCACGGGCATATAAGACGCACCCCCCATTTCAGCAGGTCAGATTCAGTAGTAAAAGTTTTTAGTGTATTTAAGCATATATTGTTGAAAACAGTCTAGCAATACATTACACTAGCAGAAACATAGCTGTATAAAAGCAATTTGGCAGTACAGATAAGCAATAAGCATACACAAGACATCTCAATAGCAGAAAATAATAATAATAATAAAAAATCAATAAAAATGATAATAACAAAACTTCACCTACGATGTATAAGACGCAGGGCAATTTATGAGCCAACATTTTGGGGAAAAAAAAGTTCGTCCTATCTGCCGTCAAATACGATATACACACACACACACACACGTTGTGACATGTTATGAAATTTATCAGTCTCGCAACACTGTATATTACGATCAATTCACGTTAAAAGCACCGGTTCCGCTAGATCACCGAAGTTAAGCAGCGATAAGCCTGTTCAATACTTAATTGGGTGACCGCATAAGCAATAGCAGGAAATGTAAGCAGCTGGAGTCCTTTGTTTGTTTTTAAATGTTTTGATTCGGCATTAAATGACCCGAAAAGGATTGATATGCCGTAAAACAACTGAAACAACCAATATCATCATAACTGGACGTCTCGGACCAATATGATTAATCCGATCCTATTGCCCTTATGGCAAACCTGAAATCTCTTTATCATATATGAGCTAGAAGGCCGAAGCTGAGGATCTTTGTGTACTGGGTATGACGTTAAACTCTGATGGTGAAGTAATATTTCTGGACATCTGGTTTGGTTTGTTTGGTTTTACGGCATATCAACCTCGGTGGGTCATTTAATGCCAAACAAAGTTATGAAATAAATTCATTCTTAATGCATAATACAATTTTGTTTATAAACTCATGTTTTTCTATTTAACCCATAGATGGGACCTAACAGATACTACCACTCCGGGTCAGAATGGACCAGGGAGCAATGTTGAAGGGGTGCTCCACATTCCCCAAACCTCCAGAACTGGAACCTCACCATCAGATAGAGTTTAACGTCATTCCCAGGACATGTAGACCCTCAGCGACTGCCTTCTAGCACCTATATGATAAGAAGGATTGGGGGTTGCTATAAAGGCAATAGGGTTGGGGCAATCATATAGGTGCTAGGGCTTGACTTGGCCAGCCGATTGATTGAAGGGGGCCTCTCCGACGCCCGTCTAGCCCAAGAAAAGCCTAAAGTGGGATATTGCAAGTCAAGCCACCTGGGTTTTATCCTTAAGTATCACGGGTCGCCACCCACGGTCAACAGGTGGCCCCATTGTGGGAGTCTAACCCCTCTGCAGAGATGCAGTCGGTGCATTCTAACGCCCCAGCCGACAAGGCGATGGAGATCTGGGGACACCTTCATCACCATTACTTCCAGGTCAATTTTGACCAGTAATGGAAGTTGATATGCTGTAAAACAAAACTACAACCATAAAAAAAACTGTGTATTTTGGCGCGGGTCTCGACACAGGCCTGGGATACTAGCATTTGTCCATGCTGTATATCCCCACCCCTTCAACGTGGCCGTTTGTCGGTATCAACCGGACAGTGAGGAAATCTACTCCTTTTTCGCTAATGCTAGTGCTTGGTTTTTTGACTGAAATGGAGCGCCATACCCACCGCCAGCTCCCCAATCTGTGCTACATATATGCTGAGTTGGCGGGGACCAGTATCGAACCCGGAACCTGGCGATTCCCAAGTGACTGTCCCATTTTCAATGTATTCACACAAAAACCGGGGATAAATCATTTTAGTTTTCTTCTTTTTCCATGTACTTGGTCCAGCGGTGTATATACTTGTGTATTCTCTCCGCGAAAAAGGTTTTGTTTGAAATGTATATTTTTGTCCCTTGAATTCTCTAACCACTTAAATAAAAATTAAGCGGTCTAATGAAACTCATATATATATATATATATATATATATATATATATAGAAATAGATAATATGACTGATTTTTAAGATTTTAATATCAAATATGTTGATCTGTTCAGAATCATTGAACATTGAGCTCTCAACTTTGACCAGATGAAATTTAACATTGCGTTGTTAAAAAGGCACACTTTCGAATCATCCACACACGAACTAACCTGCATATTATATATAATATATATATATATATATATATATATATATATATATATTTTTTTTCCGAGTTAGGGTCTTTCCATGTGTGGTGCTGATGCAGGTAGACCATAAGGAGAGCTCAATGTGCCTAATACCAGTGAGTAAAAGGACAGAGCAAGAATTTAGTAAATGAAGAAAAACTCTAAACTTGCTTCATTACAATAATTTATTTCAACCGTATTAATACGGCATTTCAGGTAATCATAAGAACATGACTCTTACTGCAGTAAGAGTCATATTCTTGTGATTACCTGAAGATGCCGTATTAATACGGTTGAAAATAAATTGTTGTAATGAAGCAAGTTTAGAGTTTTTCTTCATTTACTAAATATATATATATATATATATATATATATATATATATATATATATATAAGATGGTATTTATTTATTCCATTTTATAAATAATTTAAACTGCATTAAACATTATTAGTAATTGATTTTTTTTAATTCAATAAAGGATGATAAAAATTCGAAGTTGATGTTTCTTAGCAACGTGAATTGATGAGACAAACAAATTCCTCTTCAATACACATAAATCTCTATCTATCTATCTATCTATCTATCTATCCAATTATCTATCTCTTATTTCTCTCTCTCTCTCTCTCTCTCTCTCTCTCTCTCTCTCTCTCTCTCCTCATCTATCTATCTATTATATCTCTTTCTATTTCTCCTCTCTCATCTCATCTCTCTCTCTCTATACAACTTCCTCATTGAGTCTACATCTATCTATACTCTTATTATCATCCTACTTCATCTACTATCATAGTCTTACATATCTCATTATCTCTTTCTTAGATGTACTAGCAAGATTAAAATAAGATAAAATTCCCTAATTCCTACATCTCCCTTGTCAACTAGACAACAGACGGAGTAAATTCTAACCTTAAATCAAAAACAAAAACACACTGGTTTTGTCTCGGGTTTTACACTAATTGCATTCTGATGAATGCATCTGACTCTCAGTATCTTAAGAGCTCTAGGGCTGGATATGTGGTATACTAAACCTCCTCATGCCGTTTAATCTCCTATCCACAATTTGAACCCCGCCTACTCCGGTACGAAGCGATAATCTGGCGTAAGACAATGTCCATCTATTCTGAACTCAAATTGTATATCTCCTTATAGTCTCAGAGGAGTATACACTAATGGTCCTATCTCGATTTACCAAGAGCTTTGCCTGCTCCACCTTAAAACAAATACGTTTACTTTTAATGACCAACAACTGACATGTATGAAAATGTAAATATCCCACTGTACTACATCCCGCCCAAACACGAACATGAATGCCAACATATATCTAAGGGTCAGGGAATTTCTTAAGCGGAGTTAAATAGTTGTGATTAACAGAGTTTCCAAATTCGAGAGTTTCCTTTTCCTAGAATATACGTGGTTGCTTAATCCATTGAAATATTGTACACGTTAGTCTTGGATTTTAACTCGAGTACCTGAGTGCTAACTCGAGTCATTTCCTACGCCTCAACATTATGCCAGCCCCATATTAGACTGCATAGAAGGCCAGGACAGTCCGCGAGTAAATTTTTACCAAAGTCAGAGAAATATTAATTGTAATCTCTTTCGATTTTCAAACTTTTTTAAATGACTCGAAAATTCGTATAACTAGTTCAACCCTGCGTTCGGGAGTAGCTAGTTTAAAAAGTTTTATTGGGCGCTGTAGTCGTGAGAAGACTCCGACCGATGTCATCCGAACGGAAGTTGTGTTTGCATTTCACATAGCGCTAATACCCTTGGGAAAGGTATGAAACCAATTACTCTCCCTCCAGGTATGGGAAATAGCAGGGCAGACTGGGCTCTTTGACCTTGCTAGGTACCAGTCTAGAAAAGAGGGGTAACTCTGAAGTCAACCTATTAAACCCCGCTTAAGAAATTGACCTGTCGCTCCTGCTTCGTGTGGAGATTAGAAATTTTTAAATATGTGCCGCACCAGTAAAGAATATAATCTTCATGATTAGTTGGAGACCCCCTGATAGAATTTTAACCTTCTATTCTCCTTGTCCTTGATCCCTGTCCCCGTATCTCTCTCTTCTCTCCTCTCTCTCCTTCTCTCTCTTCTCTCTTCTCTCTCTTTCACACTTACTTTTATCACAAAAGGATAAGGGATAGGTCTCACGTGACATGGGTTATTCTTTTTCTGTTTACCCTCGAACACACACACACACACACCACACACACACACACTTCTCTCTCCTCTCTCTCTCTTCTCTCTCTTCTCTCTCTCTCTCTATTTATCTCTATCTTTCTTATTTATCATTATGCTCTCTCGATTATTCATTAATTCATTTTCCTAGAAATTCGTTCTCGGTCTCATATCGCACTTGATTTCTATTTGTGCACTTCCTGGACCCCTACCGTCACCCGCTCCTCCTACTCCTCCCTCTCCTCCCCAACCCCGCTTTTGATTTCCGGACCCGGGCGACATAACTGAGGTGACACGAGATCATCCGTGGAGACACTAGTTGAACCCATAGCACAAGGTGAATAGGGTTGAGAGTGCAGTAGCTCCCAAGTGGTATTGTTTGAAATGAGAACAGGCCTCGTCCAGGAACTTAACTCTCTCTGGTCCACCGCGTCTTATTATCAATATATATGATCACATTCCCATTATGCCTTTATTATCATATCCTAGTATGGTCTATATGATAACTTGCCCCCGTTACAAACTATTACTCTCACATTCTGATCAAGTTCTACCTTCATTTTACGGTTGTAGGCTTCTGTTTGTTTTTTCTTTTTGTTTGCTTCTATCTTTCAGCTTTCTACCCTGCCTATATCAATCTTATTTTGGCGTGATTTTTCCTGTCCATTTGATCATCTTTCGCGCTGAATTCTTAATTTTCTTTCTGTACTTATCTCTGGTCTGGCTCTCTGCTGGCGGTTCCAACTTAAAATATCATATGTAGACTCTTTCGCTGACCGCTTATGGATTCAATCATGGGATCCATAACTCTATTAATTCCATCTCCCCGTGTGTTCCTGCTCTTTCTATTCTCATGCTCTCTTGTTTGTTTTTCTTGGGTCTTCCTATATTTCTAACTTCCTTCTATTTTCTTATTGGCCATTTTGTGGGTCAAAGCTGCTTAACGGAGCTATCGTCCATCTCGCTTGCTTCTCTTCTCTACTCATTCCCCAATTTAGCACCGCACTATTCTCTCTATGTCGTCTCTCTCTGTCCTTTACCAATGTACACACGTCATTATTTTCCTTGCTTCTAACTTTAACTTTTATATATGCGGCAATTAAGGATTTTTTCAAACACTAGAAGGATTTCAAGGATTCCTCTGGGAATTTCACTTGATTTTTGATTCGGAAGCCTTGACCAAAAAAATCAAACACCAAAAGAAGGGGATGTAAACTAAAAAAGCAATAAGTCTCCTCTCATGTGTTTTAGTTTTTACATCCTTTTTTTTGTTGTCTGTGGTGATTTCCCCAATCTAGATGTTCCCAAGAATCCGGTTAAGTTGTTCAAGAATTATTCTAAATTATAGTCGAAAGGTGGGTTAAAGATGAAAAAAATCCTAAGAAGTAAAAATTCCGAGAATGATGAAGACAAAAGATCCCAGAAGAGTGGAAAGAGAGAAGAAAAAGACTAAGAGTGGGCACATGACGCCACGGGACAGAGTAAGCAGAGATGAAGAGTGAGTGAGGTTGCGTGAGAGAAAGAAAGAAAGAAAAAGAGAGAAAGAAAAAAAGAAAGAGAGAAAAAAGAGAGAGACAGAAAGAGAGAAAGGGAGAGGGGGGAAGAAAGAGACAGATAGCGAGACAGAAAAAGAGAGAGAAAGAGAGAGAAAGAAAGAAAGCGGGAGAAGAGGAAAGAGGAAGAAAGAAGAGTGAGTGAGAGAAAGAGAGAGAGAGAAAGAGAGAGAGAGAGGGGTTAATTAGAAGACAAAGAATATTTTGTAAATGTTTTCAGGTCGTCATCCTCATCCTTTACACGATGACATCCTCGTGTCACCTTCAGTTTTGTGGGTTGGGGTGGGGAGGAGGAGGAGGAGGAAGGAGGAGGGGTGACGGGTAGGGGGTCAGGGAAAGTGCACAAATAGAAGTCAAGTGCGATAATGGACCAAGAGAACGAATTTCTAGGAAAATGAATTAATGAATAAATACGAGAGAGCTAATGATAAATAAAAGATAGAGATAAATAGAGAGAGAGAGAGAGAGAGAGAGAGAGAGAGAGAGAGAGAGAGTGTGTGTGTGTGTGTGTGTGTGTGTGTGTGTTCGAGGGGTCAAACAGAAAAAGAATAACCCTGGATCGTGTCACGTGAGAAAACCTATCACCTTATCCTTTTGTGATAAGTGAGTGTGAAAGAGAGAGAGAGAGAGAAGAGAGAGAGAGAGAGAGAGAGAGAAGGAGAGATACGGGGACAGGCATCAAAGGACAAAGAGAGAATAGAGGTTAAAATATCTATCAGGGAGGTCTCACTAATCCCTGGAAAGCATATTATACATTTATTTTTCTGTGCCGCAAACATATTTAAAAAAATATTTACTAAACCTTCCACACGAGCAGGATGCGACACAAGGTCAATTTCTTAAGCGGGGTTTAATAGGTTTGAATTCAGAGTTTTCCTTCTTCTAGACTGGTTACCTAGCAATGGTCAAAGAGCCCAGTCTGCCTGCTATTTACCCATACCTGGAGGGAGAGTAATTGGTTTCATACCTTTCCCAAGGGTATTAGCGCTATGTGAAATGCAAACAACTTCGTTCAGGAATTGAACTCTGGTCGATGAGTCCATTTCTCACGACTACGCGCCTCAATAAACATATTTTTAACTAGCTAAACTACCGTCTACGCAGGGTGTGAACTAGTTATTTTACGATCTTCGTAGTCAATTAAAAAGTTTGAAACGAAAGAGATTTACTAATTATATTCTCGTCTGATTTTGTAAAAATTTCTCGCGCTGTCAATGGAGCTTAGAATATGCAAACAGTCTATATGGGGGGCGTGGCATAATGGTTTGCGTCGTAGGAAATGGACTCGTCCACCCGAGTTCAAATCCTAGACTAAACTGTTTGCATTTCACATAACGCTAATACCCTCGGGAAAAGGTATGAATCCAACTATACTCCCTCCAGATATGGGTAAACAGTGGGCAGACTGGGCTCTTCAACCTTGGTATGGTAACTTGTCTAGGAGAAGGAAAACTCTGAATTGAAACCTGTTAAACTCCGCTTAAGATATTGACCTTGTCGCATCCTGCTCGTGCGGAGGGTGTTGGTATATATATATATATATATATATATATATATATATATATATATATATATTATATATAATATGCATAGGTTGTATCCCATGTAGAGGGGTTAAAACACTAGGTATCTATCCAGCTTTTTACCTTCTTTCACTTTCACTCTGTGGAACAGCAAAATACACCAGACGATGTTTTTTTTCTTCTACATATTAATCAACACTATATCTGGTCGTCTGGCCCGACTTGGTGATCTGTTTGTATCTCAAAGTTCCTGGCAATTTTATACGTCTATTTTTCTTGGACAGATTTTGGTTTGTGCCTATACCATTTGTCAGTATGGTCAAACTTCAGTCGCTTGCACAATTCTCAGTGGATCACTTTTCCTTCCCAGTCAGGCTGCTTTTGTATTCCTTTTTTACCAGTTTGCTGCATTTTACTTTGTATGTGACAAATCTTTTTTCTCTCTGTCACCACATAACTTTATACTTGATATTCTTAAAACTTAAATGGGTAGACAGGCGATTGGAGGGGTCCCCTCCGATCAACCGACTGGCCATGTCAAGACCTAGCACCTATAGGATTGTTCCAACCCTATTGCCTTCATGGCAACCCCAACCCTTTTTATCATATATGTGCTAGAAAGCAGTGACTGAGGGTTTTCATGTTGTGGGAATGACGTATCCCGGGTATAACATTAAACAGAATCTAGTAGTGAAAGTTCAATTGCAGGGGAATGTGGACCACCCCCTTCATCACCATTGCTTCCAGGTCCACTTTGACCCGGAGTGGTAGTACCTGTTAGGGTCCCATCTATGGATTAAATAGAAAATTTGTTTATGAAAAAGAGTTTAAATGATTTTATACTAAACTTTCGCTAGGAATTTTTCATAACTTTGCCGGCATTAAATGACCCACCGAGGTTGATATGCCGTAACATAAAACAAACAAACTTAGATGGAGGACCACTTAAGCAACAGCAGGTACGTTAAGCAAAGCTTAGGAAATAACAACGATTTTTGTCGACGCATTAAGTCACGTTGAAAACACCGGTTCTCATTGGATCACTTGAGTTAAGCAGTGATGAGTTTGGGCTTTATTCACATGGGTGACCATTTAGAAAAAAAAAAGACACTTACTCTAAGAACTCCGTGCCAGACAAAGCAATGATCTGGTAAATAACAACTCCTACACTTTCAAGCATCTTCAATATTTCCCGCAAGAGGTTGGATGGTTGGATTTTACGGCATATCAACCACTGTTGGGTTATTTCATGCCGAAGATATTTCATTCTATTCATTCTTAATGGGTTCTCAATATTTCAAACTCATTTTTCTATTCAATCTATAGATGGACTCTAACAGGTACTACCAATCCGGGACAGAGTGGACCTGAGAGTAATGGTAATGAAGGGATACTCCACATTCACCTGAGCTCCAGAGTTTGAACTTCACCATCAGACATTTTGACTTCATCCTCCCTCAGCCACAGCATTTTAATACATTTATGATAAAATGGATTGCATAAAAGGGATTGCATATTCTCGATTGATCAGAGCACCCATCTATCCTAAGTCAAAGCCAAAATGAAGTGTTGCATGTTATGGACTGCTCAGCCACAAGAATTACATCTGTAAGCATGACAGGTCGCCACCCACAGCCAACAGGTGGCCCCATGGGGGGGGTGCAACGATTTGTGGGATGCTGCTTCCTGGATTTGCAGGGTGCTGCTTTCAGGATTTGTGGGGTGCTGTTTCCAGGATTTGTTCAATACAGCATGCAGGATCTGCTTCCATCTAGTTCCCATCTAGCTTTTTCTCTAGTCGTTACTTCTGCAGCAGTTTTAAAGTTGATGCTTAAAAACTGGTTATTTTTGCTCCTAATATCATAATCGTTTTTTGTAAGAGTTGATATTTTCAATTATTATTACCATAAATGATATATCTATTTTTTCTTTTTTCTTGTAGACTTCAAGTTAAAGTAATTACCGGACAGACCAGGCGTTTGAGAGTTACAGCTGAATTTTTCTTTCTTCTTCTTCTTCTTCTTCTTCTTCTTCTTCTTCTTCTTGCTTTTTCTTCTTTTTTTTAGACTTACCAAACACAAGGCAATTTTCTAATTTCTAATTTGATCGAAAAGCAATTTCATTGTAATTGTCAATCTTACTATGTGTGGTAAATATATTCCACTTATTTCTTGTGGAGTATTATTCAGGCTTCATTCATATAATTTCCATTCATATAATTTCATTGTTGTTTGTAATCTCATTATTCAAGCAAAAGGTGTGGATGGGGGGTAAAAAGAAAGTGTGATGCTGAAGAGTATGAAATGTGGGAGTCAAAAGCGTAGAAGAATTGGGATTACGGGTTTAAGAAAAGTGGAGAGGCAGTAAAAAGAACATAGGAGAAGGAAAAAAAGGCGGGAAGAAAAATTATACTGTTATTGATAATAATGATGATGATCAGGGTGCGGGTGAGGGGAGGAGGAAGTGGGGGAGTAGGAGACAGTAATCGAGCCCCCCCCCGGACAAGCAGTTACTATTTCCCCCTCTCTATTTTTCTTTCTTTCATTCTTTCTTTTTTTTTTTTTTTTCTTTTTTTTAAAACCAACCCAATTTTTGTGCCCTCCTCTCTGAACATTTTGGGGCACCCTCTGGGGGTCAGAACCCCTAAAGCGTTAATCCGGGGCTGCCAAAGCAGCTGTGCCTGTGATAGAATTGTAGGTTGATCGGGTCAGTTAGTTGTCTGGCTGACAGCGCACCCACGCAACACCCCCCCTCTTACCCCCGCACCCCCACCGCCAGCCAGTATTGTGGGCAGGGGATGGTCAAGGAAGCTGCATACTATCTCATATCCGCCCGACCTGGATCCGCCCTTTTTTTTCTCGAGGGGGTGAGTACCGGAGGAAATATGTGTAAATGTAGACCACTGGGTCAGTCAAGTCTGAAGGAAAAAAGCAGACAAAAAAAAAAAAAAAAAATGCTCGATTTATTTTATTTTATTTTATTTTTACTTTATTTTTCTCAAGTGTCTTTGTCTGAAAGACGAGGCTACTTTGAAATACGAGTCTTCGGTAGACTGTGAATTCAGTGGCGTAAAATTTTACCAGTCTAGTGGACAGACATTAGTGGAATTTTAAATCAATTGGGATTAATACTTTTGATAAAAATGAAACTAAGGAAAACATGGTAGACTGTGAATTCAAGGGCGTACATTTTTACCATAGTCTACTGGACAGGTGTTAGTGAAATGTGAAATGAAGTTCAATGTATATATTTTTAATTTCTCAACTGGGATTAATACTTTTAATAAAAATGAAACTCCAAGGAAAACGTAACTTTACATGTTAATTCATTTATAAGTTTGTTTTGTTTTGTTTTTTAATTAAACGACAGCATTAATTGATGGTGTATACATTTAAAGTTGTTGCATAGTGATTCAGTTGTACACACTTTTCACCTCAGAACTGCAAAAATGGACTGTTTTAAGTTGTTATTTTTTTATTGTTCCTCACAAATAGAAATATCGTTAAATTGTCGGCAAAATTACCAGCGAACAGTAATTTTCAGTTTATTTAAGTATAGGACTTAATAAATTTATAATCTCAAATCCCTTAAAATAATAATACTAAGGTCTATTGATTTCTTTAAAAATTGCAGTTATATGATATCAAGTATTGCTATCAAATACAAATAATTTGCACGTTGTTGTATGGTTTCAAGTATTCCAATCAAATACAAATATTTTGTACACACTTGTATGGTTTCAAGTATTCCTATGCAATACAATTGATTTATACACAATCATATGTGTCCTCAGTAATGGTTTAAATAGTACCACTACCATACAAGGATGGATTTCATATTAAATAACCCACCAAGGTTGATATGCCATTAAAACACAGAAACCAAATTAAACAATTATACGTGGTATCAAGTCTAATATTACAATTTCTTATCAATAATTTGTACACAATTACATGGTATCAAGTATCTATTTAAATCTAATAATGAGCATTTGTTTACACATAATTACAAAGTTGCAAGTATTCATATCTAAGAAGAATACATTGTGAGTAATTTCAAGTAACTAATAATAATCCTTAGTAAACAGTTATAACTTCAAGTAACTATAATTGATACAACTAATTTGCACACAGTCATATGGTAGTTGAGGGTGCGTGGTGTGATGGTTAGAGTTGTAGGAAATGGACTCGTCGACTCGAGTTCAATTCCTGTACGAAGCTCTTTGCATTCCACATAACGATTATACTCTTGGGAAAGGTAAGCATCCAAATATTCTCGCTTTAGCTATGGTTAAATAGTAGGAAAGACTGGGTTCTTTAACCAGGTTACCAGTCTAGGAGAAGGAAAGCTCTGAATTCAAACCTGTTAAACTCTGTTTAGGAAATTGACTTTGTGACAATACCCATGGGTATTAGCATGATGTGAAATGCAAACAGCCTCGTCCAAGATTTAAACTCGAGTCAACAAGTCCATTTCCTATGACTCTAACCATTAGATTACGCGCTTCCAAATAGCGTCATTACAATAACTCTATGTATCAAGAAATAAAACAAACTTATTCAACCTGGATTTCTGGGATACTTCCAGGGTTGTCTGGTACCTGTACCTCCCCTTTTCCCATTCCTGATGGCAAGGATCAACAATCTGGAAGTATTTTCTCAGGTTGAATCAGCAAACTTCATGGCACTAATGAAGTCCTTCCGGAAGAGTTTAGTAAGTATTTAGGGGGGGGGTGCAAGTAAAGGTGATGATGATGATGATGATGATGATGATGAAGCATCTACCTACAAATTTGATATACATGTGAATGATTTAGTAAATAGAGGACTCGAGAACAGAAAAAAATCTATATATTAATACTCTTGTTCCTTAATCTTCCGACGGTTATCATCTTGCAATACCCTCTGGTTAAAAATGAGACCGTTCAAATCGTCAAAGATGAAATGCAAAAATGTAAATTCCTGATTATCTGGTGCTGCTTATCCACAGAATTCTTATTTCTTATGAGTATCGTCACGTCAGCTAAATAATGGACCATCCCGTTTTTAATGGCCGATAGGGATGGACGGTGGGAGAGAGTCAAAGGAATCTGGGACGCTTTGATGATAATGATGTAAAAATGTTAAATGCTATCCTTGGCCAGTTGAAAATGGCTTAAAGTAAGTAAGTCCTGAATTATGGAATCTTTTGGTAAAAGAATAAGTTCTATCCTGCGTATAAGCCCAGTGATTTAATCCTATGTCCGTCGTCCACGAAAGGCAAGGTAGTTATGGCCAGTACAGTCTGGTTAAGTATTGTATCGGCAGCAGAGTACTGCCAATGATTGGCCAAGAGTTTGATCACATAGTTCACGGCGAGTCTATAAATAGAAGTGGGCTTTTAACACACACCTTATAACTAAAATTTCTCAACAAATGATGGCGTCACATTTGGGTTGTTTTTGTTTTGTTTTTTTTTTTGTTTTTTTGTCAATGCTAATTAACCATGAAATAGCATTGGCTGAGAAAACACTCCTTCTATTAAAATAGGCCAAGCATAATAATTTTGTAGATAATAAAGAGAACACGTATTAGATTAATGTTTTATAGGAAAACCTTGAGCAACAAAAACTATGTTCCGTCCTGTTAATTATTGAAACAATCAACTTCTACAAGGGAATTAGTGCGAAATAAAACACAAGCATCATCATCATTAGCAGCAGCAGCAGTAGCAGCAACAGACCGGCAGCACCGATCTCCATGACGCTTCCTCATCACCAGTCCCTCTCTACCATCGCTCCTATAAGATCCTCTGCACAGTATCTAGTATCCGAGCAGAGCTGATCGGTGTAGTTCTCGCAGGCCGACCCTTACTGGTGTGTGTTAATGTGTATCATATCCACAGGAGAACGTCACTTATGCGCTCGATCCTGTTCTTCAGCAGATCAAGAAAAACAAAAACAGCATTTGAACTCGAGTCACCAGTTCACTTTCCTACGAGTAACCCTTACGCTAAGTGTACCTCCCTAAATATTATTATTTACCTTACCCCCCCCCCCCCATCAGGGCAGGAAGTGACACAAAGTCAACTTTTTAGAGGGAGGTACTTTCGCTTACTGATGCTTGCTTTCATTTGACAGAGATTATAATACAATGGCTATCGATAAAGTTAGAATGCTATTTAGATTTTTAATGAGTTTTTATTTAAAAGATATTATTTCCTGAAATGGAATGTGTGGACTTACCCAATTCATCCGCCACGGACAAACACAAGGTCAACTTTTAAGCAGAAAACAGCTTGAGGCGCACTTGTATAACGGTCATTATCATAGAAGGTGTAGTCGGCTACTTGAGTTCAAATCCTGGACGAGTTTAAGTTTTACTTGGCGCTAATACCCTTGGGAAATGGATAAATCCATTTGTTTCCATCACCACCACCACCACCATCTATATGTAAATGGTAAGAAAAACTTTTTTTAAGCCTTGGTTAGGCAACCCATCTAGGAGAAAGAAATATTTGAATTCAAACCAGCTTTGCCTCGCTTAAAAAATTGACATTGAGTTTCCTCCTGCAAGTGGTGGAGGGGTTGGGTAAATACATATACAACTGGTTTGAATTCAGTTTTTTTTTCTCCTAGACTGGTTGCCGTGTCAAGGTTAAAAACGCAATCTGACCGACTATTTGTCAATAACTGGCGGTGTGTGTGTGGGGGGGTCAGATGGATTCATGACTTTCCAAAAGGCACATTGGCACGAATTGAAACGCAAACAACCTCGTTCAAGATTTGAACTTGGGTCGTCGATTCCATTTCCTTACCATTACGCTAAGCGTGCATCCCCAAATATTATGAAAAAGGGATATATATATATATATATATATATATATATATATATTACAATGTTTTCACAGATCAATGTTCATTATTAACAGCGACCCAGGTTTCATGCTAAATAGCAATCATCAGGCTGTCGAGCAAGATCCTATGGTGTTTGTTGGAGTTCTTTACTCAATGAGTAATTTATTTTTTTCAAAGTTAAAACAAATGTTCTATTTTTAACGAATAAAGGGAGGCAACTTCGTTGGCATTACTACAAAAAAATGCAAATTTTGAAAAAATTTATTTTTAGTAAATCCGAGCTATAACAGCGTCCGCGGAACTAACCGACGTTATTTACAATCCAAAATGTGACATTGAGTAAAGAACTCCAACAAACACCATAGGATCTTGCTCGACAGCCTGATGATTGCTATTTAGCATGAAACCGTGGGTCGCTGTTAATAATGAACATTGATCTGTGAAAACATTGTAAAATAAATAAATATTAGCTCTTACAATTTGTGATTGAGCACTGTATTTCTTTGTTTCATCACAAAAAAATTTTGTTTTTACATATACCTATATATATATATATATATATATATATATATATATATATATATATATCTTTTAACAAATGATATATATATATATATATATATATATATATATATATATATATATACACCAAACACTTCCGCAAGAGTAGGATGTGACATAATGTCAATTTGTTAAGCGGGGTTTAACGGGTTTGAATTCAGATTTTTCCTTCTCCTAAACTGGTTACCTAGCCAAGGCTAAAGAGTTTATTCTGTCCAACTATTTTACCCATAGAATAGTTGGATACATAACTCTTGCCAAGGTTATTAGATCTATGTGAAATGCAAACAACCTCGCCCAGGATGTTAATTAATTTCGAGTCCATTTCCTAAGATGATAACCGTAACACCACGTGCCTCCTTTAACTATTATCAAATTAATACTAACGTTATTGAAAGGTCATAGAAATGCTATCTAAGTTTGGTTAACAAATGTTATCGGTGATATAACTAGAGAATTCAGTGAAACATTATCTTGTATTTTTCAAATGTGTTTTTACTGTTATTAGTAAGACTAGTACAAAAAACGCCCTCAGGGCGATGTAAAATAGATTTTTGAAACATATTGCTGAGGGTGGGAGTTTCAATGTCAGTCAATCCTAATAATCATCAAATTCATTAAAGGATAAAAAATTTTTAAATGTAAACTTTAAATGTATTAAAAAAAAACTATATATATATATATAATACCAGTCATGTATTTATTAAAACTTGTTTTAAAAAAAATGAGGACTGTCTAATGTTGCATGTTCAAATTTTGAGTGTATGTTATTCTATGTATGACGATGGGTAATATGACGTAAACAGTGACGTAATTTTTGTTACAGACGAAAACCGGAAGCGAATCTCCATTATTAATAGAGATAAGCGTTGTCAACTATAATTCATTTTTTATTGGTATACGAGGATTGATTAAAAAAGTTACACATTTTGCCAATAAGACGTTTGTAACATGCACACCACACAAAAAAATATTGTGCAACATGGCCTTGACCTTTTTGTATATAAAACAATGCATCTCGCCATATTAGTATGGAGATACACATCTTAGAAACGAAAGAAAATAGGTGCCCAGGGTTGGTTTAGATCAGGAACCACAAGGTTCCTGGTTCGATACCGGCCCTCGCCAACTCAGCGTACGAGTAGCACAGAGATCTGTGCGGTAAAGTGAGGAGATGATGGTAAGTGTGGCGCTCTGTTTCAGAGGCTCAAAACAATCTCCAGGGTCTAGTGCTAGTGAAAAGGGGATAGACTCCCCCACTGTATGGCTAATACCAACTTTATGCCACCCTGACGACTTTTACAATACAATAACCCTGTCGGCTGGAGCTTTAGAATACACCGACTGCACCTCTGCAGAGCGGTAAAATACCCTCAATGGGGCCAACTGTTGGCCATGGGTGGCGACCCGGGATGCTTAAGGACCCTGCTAGCTGATTAGTCCATGACATGCAACACTCCACTTTAGCCTTTACTATACGTGCTCGAAGGCAGTGTCAGAGGGTCTTAATGTTATGGGACGTTAAACTCTATCTGATGGTGATGTTCGAATTTTGGAACTCTGGGGAATGTGGAGAACCCTTTCATCACCATTATTCCCAGGTCCACTCTAGAAATGAATTGTGATTTACTATAAAAAGCACTGTAAGTGATTTTAACATAGAAAAGCATTGTAAGCGATTTTACTATAGAACATGAATTGTGATTTTATTATAAAAGGCATTGTAAGTGATTTTACCATAGAAAAGCATTGTAAATGATTTCAGAATAATTATTCGCTGTAATTATTTTACTACAGAAAAGCATTGTAATAGATTTTACTATAGAAATATATTGTAAGGCATTTTACTATAGAAAAGACATTTGAATCAGGTAAGAGGAACTGTTTAGCGGACCGGAATTAAAGCAAATACAATTTATGTCCCCTAATTTAAAAGAAAAAACAAATAAATTTATTGTTCAGATGTGAAAAATGTTCAATTCCCCAAATATTCGCAGAGCCAAAAAAAAAAAAAGAGAAAATCTCATCTGGTGATTGAAAAGGTTAATTCCTCATAGATCATTCTCAGGTTACTCACCAGTCGACCCCTAAAGAACGGGTCGCTTAACCCCCATTCAAGCATTTTCTCTCCTCTCCTCTCCTGCCCCCCTCCCCTCGTTCTAGAGAGGGAGTCACTAACAAGAAAACAAAGAGATGTTGTACAGTTGTCCTACTTTAGACAATTGACGATGTCAGTTTCACATTCAGATCAAGTAACAAACACCACCCACATCCGTCATCCACACACACACACACACATATATATATATATATATATATATATATATATATATATACACACAAGCACACACATATATATGCACACACACATATATACACACACTTATATTTATACAAACACACACACACACACACACACACACACATATATATATATATATATATATAGTTATTTACTAAGCTTAGCTCAGATGTGGCACAAAAGGCAGAGCGCCCAATGAGAATCGAACTCACTAGCAATGGTCTGCGAATCTAACTTACTAACCATTACACCACGTGAGGTGCCCTATATACACACATACACACATATATATACACATATATACGTACACAAATATATATACATGCACGTATATATACGCACAAATGCACTCACACACACGAGTAATATATATATATATCGTGTGTTTGTGTGTACAATCACAGACACACACACGTGTGTGCGTACACTCTCACACATGTGTGAGCTCACCCTTTTAGATTAGACGACCCGTGACACGTTATTTTCCCGTTGCAACGGCATTCCATGATGATATTGGTTTTGTATTTCGAGAAGAGTAAAGGGTTAAGTAGAATTTTATAGTGATCTCCGTTATATCGAGAATTTGTCGATTAAAGACAATAATGTTCAGCGTAGCCAAAGATCTCATAACATTATCATAATGAGACAAATGTACTTTACAGATATAATACGAATTATACGAGAGAGAGAGAGAGAGAGAGAGAGAGAGAGTGAGAGATAGGAGAGCATTATCTTTATATATATATATATATGGAGAAAGGTAGACAAACACGAGATTTTATGGAAACTGGATGTATATATATATATATATATATATATATATATATAATATTATATGGAAACTATATATATATATATATATATATATATATATATATATATATATATTATATATATATGGGAGAAATGTGAGGAGTTAATCGACAGTATGTGGAGAAGGTAGACAAACACGGGATGGTATGGAAACTGGATTTTATTGTCGACGATGCAACGTTTCGGTCTATTAGACCTTCTTCAGGACTTGGATATGTCCATCATTGAAGCAAGAACTATATCCAAGTCCTGAAGATGGTCTAATAGACCGAAACGTTGCACCGTCGACAATAAACATCCAGTTTCCATAATATCCCGTGTTTGTCTACCTTTCTCCACATATTTCTCCCATATATATATATATATATATATATATATATATATATATATATATATATCCGTTTTATACGAGAGTGATCTTTAGTATATATATAATATATATTATATATATATATATACACGCACGCACACACACACACATACATATACATATATAAACCGCCCTGTCGAAGATCAGAAAAAATGGTGTATATTCTGTTCTTATCTTATTTATTTACCAATATTTCTAGGTGTAACCCTCTTTCTCAAAGGTTTAAGACAGTCATAAACCTTGAGAAAGATCCCCCTGTCGGCTGTGGCGTTAGAATGCACTGATTGCACCTCTGCAAAGGGGTAAGACTCCCCCAATGGGGTCACCTGTTGGCCGTGGGTGGCGACCCGTGATGCTTAAGGATAGACCCAGGTGGCTGAGCAGTCCATGACTTGCAATATTCCACTTTAGGTTTTTCTTGGGCTAGACGGGCGGTCGGGAGGCCCCCTCCGATCAACGGCTGGCCACGTCAAGTCCTAGCACCTATATGATTGCTCCAACCCTATTGCCCTTATGGCAACCCCCAATCCCTCTTATCATATGGGTGCTAGAAGGCGTGGCTGAGGGTCTACATGTCCTGGGAATGACGTTAAACTCTCTCTGATGGTGAGGTTCCAGATTTGGAGGTTTGGGGAATGTGGAGCACCCCTTCATCACCATTGCTCCCTGGTCCACTCTGGCCCGGAGTGGTAGTACATGTTAGGGTCCCATCTATGGGTTGAATAGAAAAACATGAGTTTATAAACAAAAATTGTATTATGCATTAAGAATGAATTTATTTCACAACTTTGTCGCATTAAATGACCCACCAAGGTTGATATGCCGTAAAACAAAACAAACCAAACATATAAACTCTTGTTTAAACATGTTTGGTTGAATACCACGTAATGTTTGTAAATGATTTTCAATTTCTTAGGTTCCAATCCTCGTGCATTTTTTTCTCATATCATGATCCAAGTGATAGAGAACGTGATCCATATTTTCCCAAGCACTTTCGACCAAGTCCGTGATCTTTATCAGGCGTATTATTTGTTGTAGTTTTTATTTGGTTTTATATTAAACATTTTTAAATACTTAGGCACTAAACGTAGCACCTAAAATCAGTCCTCCTAACTCAATAAACCTGCAACAACAAAAAGCAAAAAAATAATAATAAAATAAAGCAACGGTAAATTGATGGAGGAAGCTATTACATAAAAAAATATTTGTACTTTTGAAAATCCTATTTTATTCTAAAACTTTTATGTTGAAAAAATGATGTAAGTCGAATATATAAATTGAAAAAAATAATCTATTTATACATATATAAAGGGCAGCTGTGTGTATATGTATGTCCGGAGGAAACCTCGAAAATAAAACAATTAACGACAAAGTAAATATATACACATTAAATATCACCAGGGCTTGGTTTTTGTGCAAAAATAATAAAGATTTGATTTATATTCGTGAAGATAATAAAAAATGAAATTTAAATGATAACAGCATGGATTTTTTTTCATTCAATATTTTAGATAGTAGACATTAACATTTATTTTCAGAGTAGCTGGATCAATGCAAGGTCTATTTTTTTACATAGGGATTTAAATGGGGCATCCCACGAGGATTCAACTCACAATTCAGTAATAATGGATCTGCGGGACTAACTTTTAAAAACCCCCCTCTACCCTCTACTCTAATCTAGCTTGTTAACCATTACACTCAGTCTCTTTGTAGAGGAATCTTCGATTCGCGGATCTATATCTTTCAGAAACACCGGAAAGCATTGTTCCCCATTACATAACGTACCGCTACAAGCGGGACATGTGGATATACCACAGTATAATAATTTAAAATTTACAACTTTTGATATGTTTACTTAAGAGCTATTGCTAAATAGTTCAATATGTAAAAAGTATGATAATTTTGATTTAACTCTCTCTCACTCTTTTTCTTTCTTTCCTTCTTTTCATTTTTTTATCATGTTCGATTGAAACAAATTAGTTTTATCGCTTCCACGCATTCACCCCATCCCTATCTTTCCACTTACTCTTTTTCTTTCTTTCTTATTATACTTTTCTGCGTAGCATGTCCTTTTTCTTCCCTTTCTTTCTTCACGATAAAAAACGGAATGTTTCATTATTTAGCTGAGGTGACGATACTCATAAGAAATAAGAATTCTGTGTATAAGAAACACCAGATAATAAGGATTTACATTTTTTCATTTCATCTTGGATGATTTGGACGGTCTCATTTATAACCAGAGCATTTACAAGATGATAACGGTCGTACAATTAAGGAACACGAGTATTGATTTATAGATTATGTTATAATTTTTTTTAAAAGATATTGAGCACTCTGCGTAAAATAAATCATTCAGAGGTTCCAAGATGACGTGGTGGTTGCACTTGCACAAGTCTGTTACTCTCACACTGAGAGAGAAACTAAAGAAGTTAACAATTTGAAAAATTCATGGGGTCTTATAAAGAAATATGTTGTTTTTATTTAATTGAAGGACACGTTGGGCATAAATAAATGAAAGAATCCAGCAATATATTGGTACAAATGCAAAATAGCGCGCAAGAGATAATATTATTAGAATCACATTTTACGTGTAAATGGCATTAAATTTCGGAAATCCCGAAGTAGTCTAACCCTAACCCTAATCCTAAAACTAAAATTAGCCCAAACCCTTACCCTAATACTAGCGTCTCAAAGGTTTCGGGTTTTACCGTGAATGTAATGTTTTTTATGCATAATAAAGGTGGCCTAAAGTCGGTATCAGCCAGACAGCGAGAGAATCTATCCCCTTTTCACTAGCGCTAGACCAAGGAGATTGTTTTTGGCGTCTGAGGTGGAGCGCCACACCTACCACCAGCTCTTCACTTTACCGCACAGATCCCTGGTACACTCATAATGCCCGGGGAACATCTTATTGTTACCTCGTGATAAAACGCTAAAAAGAGCAGAATAATCTTGAAGATTTTATATTTAAGGAAAATCCTTCCAACAAACCACAAAATATCAAGGACATCCCATCGGAGTGTAATGGTTATGAAGCTAGTCTCGCAGATCCATTATTACTGAAGAGCAAGTTCGATCCTCTCTGGAGGATACATACTTGTGACCTTGTGCTACATCCTAGCCGTGGTGAACGGGTTAGATATACTGAATGCCTCATCATGCTGTAATGGTTAACAAGTTAGTCTTACAGATCCTCTATTAACTGAATTGCGAGTTCTATCCTCGTTGGATGCCCTATATTTGACGACGTTGTGTCACATCCTACCCGTGGCGAATGGGTTGGGTAAATGACACAAATAGCAAACAATATCCTTAAAGCACAGGTTAAAAATAACCCGAAGCTGAACTTTTTTTAGATCTTATTTTCCCGATTCATGTGTCATTGGGGAACGAGAAAGGTTTTGATAGACAGGCCAAATCCGTTGCGTCTACCCATATATGGCATTTTACCAGATGAAAAATGGGGTATGGGTAACTTGAACCTGGACATTTTAAGATCTTATTTTTCCGATGCAGTCATCATTGGGAACGGGAAAAGTGTTAATGAACAGACCAAAGCCACTACCTAATATGGGCATTTTACCAGGTGAAAAAAAGGTGGTAAGAGTAACCTGAAGCCAACCATTTTTCAACCTTATTTTTTCTGATGCAAGTATCATTGGGGACGAGAAAAGTAAAAAAGGATATGGATAGATGATATATTCCTGTTTTATTTTTGGCTATTGAAATCAATCCCCAACGATTTCTAACAATGTGATAAGTCTTCTTTTTTCTTCGAAATCAATCAATAAAAAAAACTAAAAAACTAAAAAACTAAAAAACACGTAACTGATATTTACAAAGTAAAAAAACAAAAAAACAAAAAAACAAAGACAAATAAAGAGACTGAATTTTCTCGCTGTTATTTATAGCTAAGACTGATCAAGATTTTATTCGACTTGGAGGTAAATAGAAGATTAATACGTCTACCTACCCAAAGTTTTAGTTCATTTCGAGGGGAGACAAAGTGTCGATTTCGTTAAATCTGGACGGACTGACAGTCATCTGATGTGGTCGGTCGGTTGGTTGGTTTTACAGAAAGCCAACCGTTGTTAGGTTATTTGATTGTAAAAGATATACTACCAAACTTCATCTGGGATAAAAAATGAAAAAAAAAAGAAAAAGAAAAGACCAAGATGGTCGTACAAACCGAATATAGTCGGTTGATACTATAACACTTTTCATAGAAAAGAAATTATATATATATGAAAAATATATATAGAAACCGCTAGGATTATCTAAAGCTACAAAGTAAAAGTGCTCAATACCTAAGTAGAGCAAATAATAAAGTTGAAGCTAATGAGTCAGATATACCTACTAACAGTTTTGCTTAGTAGCTCATCAGGGAAAAATCTGAGTCAGATTTTTGCCCTGATGAGCTACTAAGCAAAACTGTTTGTAGGTATATCTGACTCATTAGGTTTAAATTTATATATATATATATATATATATATATATATATATATATATATATATATATATATATATATGAATGTATATATCTGGAATAGATGCATGCAGCCGTACTTTCCTATCAAACATCGCTTTTGGCAGGTCCTCTAAACAGCATCCAGTGTCCATATAGAGTTAAACAATGTAAGTTCTTGCTGTGAAACTAACATTGGTGTAGCATTGAGTAGGATTCCATAAGAGAACGTCACTTATGAGTTCGTCTCTGTTTATGCAGTAGTGCCTAGCATATGTTCTTCGTCTCATGTAATAACAAGAATCTTTTATTGTCTGAGCAAACTTAAAAGAAAAGAATACAAACATGGCAGGAGATACAAGGGTTGTATGAGCGAAATGTCCTGATATGAAAAGTATAAGTAGAGAGAATGTTGAATCCTTTATGTGTAGCTCGTAGAATAGCGCGCAAGAGATAATATTATTAAGGAAAGTGTAAAGACTTATATGTTAAGCATATTATCATGTGTCTTGCGACACGAGGTTGCCAGGGTGTAAGCCTGCACCCGTAACCGTGGACAGGAACGCAACTTATGTGTTGAATCACTTTTAATAAAGTTTAGGTTATTATTAGTAAGTAGTATTTTAAAAATATTTTATTGTCTGAACAAACTTAACAAAATAGAATCCAAACATGATATGAGATTGCCTGCTGGCAGTATCAACCAGACATCGAGGGAGTCTACCCCATTTTCGCTAGCGCTAGACCAAGGGAATTGATTTTTGCGTCTGAGGTGGAGCGCATAAACTATCATCAGATCCCCATTTCCCTGCACAGATTCAAACTGTGTTACACATACGCTGCGTTATCAGGGACCGGTATTGAACACAGAAACTCGTCGTTCACAAGGTGGATGCTCAACCGTGCTAAACCGGATCACTATATAAGGTAATTTATGCCGAACCATTTAGAAATATTTTTTCTTCGATGTTCATTGAATTTGTAATACCAATTTTTGTTCAATTAAACTTTTGACCTTTCATTCACCTTTCTCATTTACAAATGTTTTACAACAAACTTCAACGACATTTTTTTTCGAATTCAAAATAAACAAAATAAATAAGTCAATGAAATAAATAACACGAGTTTCAGGGTCAATTCTTAGGAGTTTAAAGAAAATTGTATCTTATTTATTTTTCATGATTCATCGTGAGAAATGTATATATATATTATACATTTCTCACGATGAATCATGAAAAATAAATAAGACACAATTTTCTAGAAACTCCTGAGATTTCATATATCTGTATATATATATATATATATATATATATATATATATATATATATATATATATATGTGTGTGTGTGTGTGTGTGTGTGTGTGTGTGATATATGAATATGGTTAATTAATGCCTGAATAAGGTATATGAAACACGTGTCGCAAATGTAAGATAATAATAAAATTAAAAAAAAAAAACATAATCAATTTTGCGGACCTTCTTTTTTAGAAAATATTTAATAATATATATATATATATATATATATATATATATATATATATATATATATATATATTATTTAGATTTTTGAAGGCAATTACAATGCGTATATCGTATAAAATTCGATAACTATCGAATTTTATACGATATATGCATTGTAATTGCCTTCAAAAAATACAAATAATAATATACTTTACATAACAAGGCTTTAAAAGCAAATTTATCAAATTCTATTTATATATATATATATATATATATATCACAAGTTTCCTAGTTTGATACCGGCCTTCGCCAACTCAGTGTATGAGTAGCACAGGTATCTGTGCGGTGTAGTAAGAAGCTGATGTTAGACGTGGTGCTCCACTTCAGACGCTAAAGCAATCTCCTTGGTCTAGCGCTAGTGAAAAGGGGATAGACTCCCTCGCTGATCGGCTGATACCGACTTTAGGCCACCCCGACGATTTTACTTATATATATATATATATATATATATATATATATCTGTGCGTGTGTGTGTCTAAATGATCCATCATTTAGCTGAGATGACTATATTCATGTGAAAAAAAGAATTCTGTGGATAGCAACACCAGACAATCAGGATTTACATTGTTGCATTTTATCTTGGACGATCTGGACAGTCTCATTTTTTTTACCATTGCTACGATTTTATGGGCCATCCTTTAGGCTTCAAATCAAGAGCGTTTGTCTAGCGGAAATCCTTGGTAAAGAATCCTTTGGTTGTTCCTTGGTGCTCCTCAGTATTGCAAGTCCTTCGTCAATGATTGGAAATGGACGTCTCTCAGTATCAGTGATTAAGTAGTCAATCAGCCACGCATTAGGGCTGTTGATTGGCTGGGGTTTAAACCACGTGACCTCGCCTAGTCTATAAATTTAAGTGATGTATTGTAGCACACCTTATATATCAAATATTCCAACAACCATAAAGTGTTGCAAGATGATAACGGTCGTAAAATTAAAGAACACGAGTATTAAGATATAGATTTTTAAAATTTCTCTGAATTTTTTTAGATGAGGCTTGATGATTAGTATTATCTGCATTATTCGGACTATTGTCTCATCTTCATTGTTATCTTTACAATGTTTCGGCCCGGGTCCGACAAGAAATACCCGAAGAAGGCCAGAGAGCACGTTGTACAGATAACAACGAAGATGAGGACAATAGTCTGAATAATGCAAATAATAATAGACTTTTTTTGTTTGCTTGTTTAAATCAGAGCATCAGTCTCAATACTTTTTAACCCCCCCCACACACCACCATCTTGGCTACTGCAAAAGAGTCGCCTTGTTGAAAGAATTGTGAATAAACAGTAAAGACGCAAAATGGCTTCGTTGTCATTTGTACTGTTGTTTAATGGTTTCACCAAAATGCCATTAACGCCCTCTTTTCAAATCGGGAGAATGTCACAAGGAATATTTTACGATTCTTTAGTTCTTCAATTGTTTTTGTTTTATTTTTGTTTTGATTTTCTTTTACATGGACATTTATACTCAGGTAAAGCTTACACACACACAACACACACACACACACACACACACACACACACACATACACACATATATATATATATATATATATATATATATATATATATAATAGGAATTCCTTACAAATTACCAACAGCAAATTACAAATGGGCAAATCCCTCTTTTTTATGACCGACTGCAGAGGAACAAAGGACAAAAAAATCTGTTTTCAAATGCCTTAAAAGTAATAAGAATTCATCATTCGAATCCAATGATTGGGGGGGGGAATTGGCTATAATGCAAAGAATCTAAGTCTTCTGTTATATTTTTTACTTATAAATTTGCTCTGTGACTTTAACATGAACAGACATTGAACTCTGCAAATTGCGATACGTTTTAAAAAACTCCTATGTCGTAAGGAAGATTTCTTCTCTGGATTTTTGGATTATACATATATATATATATATATATATATATATATATATGTGTACCAACCCTCCGCACGAGCAGGATGTGACACAAAGTCAATTTCTTTAGCGAAGTTTAATAAGTTTGAATTCAGTTTTCCTTCTCCTAGACAGGTTACCTTACCATTGTTGAAGAGCCCAATCTGCCCTACTACTTACCCATAACTGGAGGGAGTATAGCTGAATTCATACCTTTCCCTAGGGTATTAGCGCTATGTGAAATGCAAACAGTTTCGTCTAGGATTTGAACTCGGGTCGACGGGTCCAGTTCTTACGACTCGAACCATTAGGCTACGCGCACACACACGTATATATATACATGGCAGTCGGTTGAGCGTCCAGCTAGGAATCACAAAGTTCCTGGTTCGATACCGGTCCTCACCAACTCAGCGTATGAGTAGCACAAGTATCTGGGCGGTAAAGTGAAGAGCTGATAGTAGGTGTGGCGCTCCACCTCAGACGCTAGTAAACAATCTCCATGGTCTTGCGCTAGTTAAAAGGGATAGACTCCATCTCTGTATGGCTCATATTGACATTAGGCCACCCCGATGACTTTACTTTATATATATATATATATAATAATAAAAGAAGTCTCGCAAAATGGATTATGTTTTTTTTTAATTTATTATTATTTTACATTGGCGATACGGGTTTCTGATCTTCTGATATCTTATTCAGGTGTTAATTAACCACATTTTATGTATCTATCTATCTATCTATCTATCTATATATATATATATATATATATATATATATATATATATATGCATACATACATTTTTTAGATAAGACTTGATAATTTGTATTTTTTGTAATATTCGGACTATAGTACCTCTGGTTCACTGGCCTTCTTTAGGTGATTCATGTCGAACCCGGGAACCTTCACGAGTTCGGAAACCTTCTTGTCGAATCGAAAGCCTTCATGTCGTAATCGGGAGCCTTCACGGAACTTAGAACCTGAAACCTTTATTCCATTTACGGGGTAGACTGTTTTCATTCCGTTAACTATGGTCGTATACAAGTGTTAAGTCATGCTAAATGTTATATTCCAAAGGCGTTAAGTAAAGGTAAGGTAAAGTCGTCGGGGTGGCCTAAAATCGGTATCAGACAATCAGCGAGGGAGTCTAGCGCTAGACCAAGGAGATTGTTTTTGCTACACCTACCATCAGCTCCAAAGGTGATAATAAGATATAATACTTAACATATCTTAACAGTTCTACCCGAGTTTGTATATATTGCCTCTATTTTCACGGATACAAAGTTAAACCTTAATTCGAGCATTTTGCTCAAGGTTTATGGGGTCAATTCTCTTATCTCTGTATGAATATTATTTCTTGACTTGTTGCAATGTTTTAAGTTTATTCAAATATAGACACTCCTTTAAATAACTCTTCAAAAGAAGTCAGGCACACAAAACAGACAAATGTGGTGGTCATTTGAATTGTAAATTTCTTGAAATCGTTCTGTCACTAAAAATTTCTTTTTGTTGAAATTCTAAGTCTCTCAGTTCAATAAAAACAGTCTATGATTTTAATTTGTTCTTTCACATTATAATTTGACATTTTCAATTTGATTAAGTTACTTGGAATATTCGAAAAATAATATAGAAATTGAATTAAGAACATGAAAGTTATGAGTTTTAAAAAATGTTTCATTATTTTGTGGTCCACTATATATATATATATATATATATATATAGTGTACAATACATTTAAGGTGCCATTATTACCACTGGTTTTCAGAGAGCATGTTAGCCACCCTTCATCAAGACAAGGCGTGTTGTCTTGATGAAGGGTGGCTAACATGCTGCCTGGAAACCAATGGTAACAATGGCACCTTAAATGTATTGTACACTATAATAAATAAAAAAATAAATAAATACAGCTCTTACAAACGTAATCGAGCACTTTATTTACAATTCTCCAATACTAACAAAGGACTACCCACATATATATATGCATATGCAATCAGCACACCTACAAACAGAGAAAGAATTTAACAGATAAATACGTATATATGTATATATGTAAAGGTTGTCAGAGATACCTCCATCCGTCCTATAGGAAAGCCTTCCATTTAAGCATAATTGGTGTCCGTCAGCGAAATCCCCTCCAAATATAGTTAGCTATATTCATAAATAAAGTGTGCTTAATATCAGTGATAGCGTCAATGTCGACTTGGTCTGATGATCGTATAGGTGAGGAAATATCAGTTATCAATCACCGTTGATTCTGTGTCTACGCTATCCTAACTCAGATCTATGTATATATGTGTGTATATGTGTGTGGGCGTTATGACAAATATTCAAAATAGAATATTATCAACGAAGGCATTTCCGACTCAAGTCACTCCAAAAACTATCCTACTTCCGCCTGCTGACTTCCGGGTGGTTTGTTCCACCGGTGAAGCACGGAGTTGAGAGTAAAGTGAAAATGAAAAATAGTTGTACTTAAAAGGAACTACAGACTCACGGGAAGAAAGAAAGGGAGAAATAAAGAGAGAAATATATATATATATATATATATATATATATATATATATATATATATATATAAGTGTGTCATAAATGTATCGAGATTGAAGCTGTATTTACCTAGATAGAAATGAATATTGGATGGAATGTTAATTATTTCAGAATACAAGGTGTGTCAAAATGTACAAATATCTAGATGCTTATTTGACACACCTTGTATATATATATATATATATATATATATATATGTGTGTGTGTGTGTGTGTGTGTGTGTGTGTGTGTGTGTATATAGAGAGAGAGAGAGAAAGAGAGACAGACAGACAGATAGACAGATAGAGCAAGAACGAAAAGAGAGAGAGAGAGAGTAAGAGAGAGAGAGAGAGAGAGAGAGAGAGCAAGAACGAAAGAGAGAGATAGATATATAGAGGGAGAGTGGGCGAGAACGAAAGAGAGAGAGAGAGAGAGAGTGGGAGGGGATGAAAGAGAGAGAAGGAGAATGTGTGTGTGTGTTTGTGGGAGAGAGAGAGAGAGAGAGAGACAAGAGAGAAAGAAGAGAGTGAGTGAGTGAGAGAGAAGGATGTGCCGAGCAGTAGGGCGTTGGGAAATTCTTAACATCGTTACGTAATTGCAAAGGCGTTGGTCCGCCTCTTGCCTGCAAATAGCAGTCTGTGACTCTAGACTGACTGACTTTTATTTACTAAATAGATGCGGCAAAGGACAACAGAGGTCACCCAGTGCTTTGCTTTACCCTCAACGATTGCCAACCATTTTTTTTTTGGGGGGGGATGGACGCCAGCATTTTTTTTTTGTCATTTTTTTAAAATTGATGAAAATAAGTCTTTTTCTTTTCTCATTTCAATTTTGTTCTTCATCTTCGCCTCAACCAGATTTGCCGCCTCAGCCACTATTGCCGCCATATTTCTCCTCATCATCATAAACATTTCTTTCATCAGTCAGCATATCTAGTCTCATCATATTTTTTTCTTCGTAAAGGATTTGTACTCAATGCCCTTACCCCCAAGGAAATAACTTCCGGTTCCACGAGTTTTTTGCTTCATGCACTTCCTTAATTCTCACGTCTACGCAAGTCTTTTTTTTTTGTACAAATGCAGAATAGCGCGCAAGAGATAATATCATTAGAATCGCATTTTACGTATAGATAGCATTAAATTACGGAAACTCTTGAACAAGCCTAACTCTAACCCTAACCTTAACAATAACCCTAACATTAACCTAACACTGATCCAAGCACTAACCCTAACCTATACCCTAACACTAGCGTCTAAAAGGTTATGGGTATTTCCGTGAAATGTAATGCTTTTTATCGGTAATCTAATGATATTATCTCTTGCGCGCTATTCTGCATTAGGACCCTATTTTATAAATGAATTAAATATAAGTAAATAAACTTTTCATTTTCTAAATTAACCTGTTTCATCAAATGTCTCCAGGACTCAGATGAGTCCTGGAGACCTGAGGAGACTTATTCTGGCCGATTGCATCAATGCAGTTGTCTGGATGGTCTTTATTATTATTATTATTATTATTATTATTATTATTATTTAGTTTTCACATCTGTCGTATCTGGTGGTTCACTGGAGTCTGAGTCTCCTCGGGTCTGCATTTTAGCCGATCCCAACAGTGCTGTAGTTTGGATGGTCTCGATTCTTCTTCTGATTTCCAATTCACCCAAGTTCTTTTCCAGGGCTTTGGGACCGTTCCAAGGGTACCAATTACAATTGGTACGACCTTCGCCTTCATGTTCCAAAGTTTCCTCAGTTCTCTGGCAAGGTCTAAGTATTTGTCTATATTTCGCTTTCTTTTATTTTCATCCGGTGGACGGCCAGAACGGCAAAATCCACGAGATGACAGGTTTTCTTCTTCTAGTCGATTAATACTAGGTATTTATTATTATTATTATTATTATTATTATTATGTATTATTATTATGCAAAGAATTACAAATATGAAATATATATATCATAATATATATAGTATATATATATATATATATATATATATATAATATATAGGGCATATTGGGATAGGGGATTGGAGTAAATCCCACAGAATGTGGTAAAGAATAGATGGAAAAAATATCCCATCCTCCTGACATCATCAACAAATTCACCCCTCACCAGACCACTTACTCTTCTATAAAACACATGTATGATGCACTTCATGATGTTCAAATAAACGACTGAAGAAGCCGTGCTCAGTGCACTGCGAAATATATCTCCTACATATACTTGTCTGAATTTGTTCCTTTGTCCACATTTTTCCCATCTAGTCTTTACCACACACACACACACACACACACACACACACACACTCATATATATATATATATATATATATATATATATATATATATATATATATATATATTAAATTAGAAAAACTCACGAAATTAAATATCGACGCATATAAAAAGATTAAACTTGTTTTTGATTTCTATATGAAATTATACGTAAGATTCATTTAACATGTCTGAGAATAAAACAATAATATTAGAAATCAACAACATCAAATAATTATTTGTTAAAATCAATATTGTTAAAACCAATATAGAAATTATCCACACCATGTATTATACAAATCTATATTGCAGGATTTTAAACGCATTAATAACATGGGCTGCTTCGGGGCAAATCTAATTCAGATAGACCTTCATAGAGACATCGGTAATAGATAAGATGCTAATTAACATTAAATAATGATTGAGAATATAACGTAAATAATAAAGGGAATTGCGTCGTTGGTGGGGACGTAGTTTTGGTTACAGACAGATAATCTCAATAAGATTATTTCTTTGACTTCTTCAGTTGAAAGATGATGTTACAGAATATAACTTGAATCCAGAACATAACTGCTGGAAATATTTCTATTAGTTTGTATGAATTGGTATGCGAAACATTTAATCACTGACCTAATCTAAAAACTAGTATTCCCAAATACAGGGTGTTTCATAAAAGTTTATATCATTTAAGATGTAGAGGGTGTTGAAGAAAAAATTATATTATTTGAGATGGCATTTAATCATAGACATGATCTAGATAATAGTATCGTCAAATACAGGGTGTTTCAAAAAATTTAATATCATTTGAGATGTACAGGGAGTTTAACGTCCTGTACTGCCTCATTCCACCCGGCCGGAAATCACATTCATTTTTCTAATCTACCCCAAATGATTGCCTTTGTTTAAATGTAATATTAAACATATTTAGAAGTCTTTGATTTTAGGGAAATAACAGGTGACTTTAAATGAAAAGGCCATTTTAGCCATTTTTGATAAATCCTTATAGGAATGGGGATCTGGACTTTGTTTAAATGTAATATTAAACATATTTAGAAGTCTTTGATTTAAGGGAAATAACAGGTAACTTTAAATGAAAAGGCCATTTTTAGCCATTATTTTTATAAATTCTTATAGGAATGGGGATCTTGACTGGAGAAAAATTCTCAACAGGATGTTAAGAGATAATAAAACTTCCTATCATTTCGTAATCTAATAACTTGATCAATTTTAATAGCCTGTGTAGAAACAAGTCAAAATACAATATTTTATGCTTAAATGTTTTTTCTTTTCCAATGAATGAGATTTCTAGACCCGAGAAGAAAGAAATATAAAACAATAAATTATTTTTTCATAATGACCCTCTTACAATTCGTATGTAATATGGATAAGTATTGCTAATTTTTCTATGTTGTTTTTTTTCTTTATATATATTTATCAACCCCTCCACACGAGCAGGATGTGACACATGACCAATTTCTTAAGCGGAGTTTAGCAGGTTAGAATTCAGAGTTTACCCTTCTCCTAAGCCGATTGCCTAACCAAGGTTAAAGAGCCCTGTCTCCCCAATTATTTATCCATAGCTGGAGGGAGAATTGGATTCATACCTTTCCCTAGGGTATTAGCGCCATGTGAAAAGCCAACAGCTTAGTCCAAGAATTGAACTCGGGTCGACGAGTCCATTTCCCACGACTCTAACCATTAGACCACGCGCCTCAATTTTTTTCCTTTATATGATTTTTTTTTTAATTTCTTAGATTATGCAATGGACCTGGGATTAATGGCAATCCCAGAGTGCCCGCCTCCGATCAATTAGCTGGTCATGTCAAGCCGTAGAACCTATATGATTACCCCAACCCTATTGCCCTTATGGCTAACCTCAACACTTTTTATATCATATATGTGTTAGAAGGCAGTTGTTGAGGGTCTTCATGTTCTGGGAATGATGTTAAACTTTATCTGATGGTGAGGTTCCAGTTCTGGAGATCTGGGGAGTGTAGAGCACCCCTCCATCACCATTGCTCTCGATTCCACTCTTACCCGGAGTGGTAGTACCAGTTAGGGTCCCATCTATGGGTTAAATAGAAAAATGTGTTTGGCAAAAAAGACTGAGTATCCATTAAGAATAAATTCATTTCAATTCTTTGTCAGAATTAAATTTCTTTTTTACGAGAATTTCTTTAATCTTAATTGTTGTTTCCTATCTCAACTTTTTTTTTATTCGTTTCATTCTACGATTATTTGTGAAATGATTTTACAATTCATTGCGCAGCAAATATTTTAATTCAACCAAAATACAAAGCAAATCTAAAAGAAAAGATTGGGTTTTTTTAGATCAAAAATATCAAGATGTGTATAATAGTGCGAAAATAATATGTGCCACTCTATTTTCTCATTCATTCAAAGACCTAATTTCACTTAAAGGACATTTAATCTAGGTGAAATCGAGAATATAATACGAGGGTGTCTCTCTAAGTAACGCTTCATTTATTTCCAAGCAGATTATAACAGATACAACGAAACTGTTGGATAGAGCAACTTTTCAGCTACAAATCACCATTTCTTTCTCATAGTCACCATCATTCTTTGCCAGTGGTCTAATATCTTCTATTCTCCTATGTTCTCCCACAATGTCCGAGGCGACTGTTGGTGGTAGGGTAGTAGTTGTTGAACCTTACAACTATCAATTTCGCCCATTGTTACAGATGCCCCATATTTTTGAGCAGCTATAACTAAGCTCAACTGATTCAATGATATGCTACATCTACGTGTACTTGCGTTAATATATTTACCCAACCCTTTCACCACAGACAGGATGCGACAAAGGGCGAATTTTTAAGCTGAGTACAGTTTGTTTGAGTTCAGAATGTTCCTTCTCAATCTTCTTATATATATATATATATATATATATATATATATATATATGAGAAAAATTTTGGGTTTTTAGAAGCTTGGGAAAAATGAAGATCAGAAAAAAAAATGGTGTATATTCTGTTCTTATCTTATTTATTTACCAATATTCTAGGTGTGACCCTCTTTCTCAACCTTTGAGAAAGACCCGCACTGTCGGTTGGGGCGTTAGAATGCACCGACTGCACCTCTGCAGAGGTGTAAGACTCCCCCAAATGGGGCCACCTGTTGGCTGTGGGTTGCAACCTGTGATGCTTAAGGACGGAGTCTTGGTGGATGAGCAGTCCATGACCTGCAACACTCCACTTAGACCCTTACTTAGGCTAGACAGGCGGTCGGAGAGGCCCCCTCCGATCAATCGGCTGGTCACGTCAAGTCCTAGCAGCTATATAATTTTCCCAACCCTATTGCCCTTATGGCAAGCCCCAATCCCTTTTTATCATATGGGTGCTAGAAGGTGGTGGCTGAGGAGCTACATGTCCTGGGAATGACGTTAAACTCAATCTGATGGTGAGGTTCCAGTTCTGGAGGTTTGGAGAATGTGTAGCACCCCTTCATCATCATTGCTCCCTGGTCCACTCTGTCCCGGAGTGGTAGTACCAGTTAGGGTCCCATCTATGGGTTAAATAGAAAAACACGAGTTTATAAAAAAAGAATTATCCATTAAGAATTGATTTATTTCAAAACTTTATCGGCATTAAATGACCCACTGAGGTTGATATGCCGTAAAACCAAACCAAACCAAATTTGAGAAAGACGGTTACACCAATAAATATTGGTAAATCAGATTAAGAACAAAATATTCACAATGTTTTTCTGATCTTCATTTTTTTCAGGCTTATTAAACTTACTATAAAACGAATCGGCCTGTTAGAATTCTGCCTGCTTATGTGACATGTGAGGCCGTATTTATTAGTAGGCCGTGGATTGCTTTGAAAATCAGCATTCAAATAGTGTGCCCATCTCCTCAACTAATCTAAATTTATATTATTCTTTTCATGTTCTTAAACCTTTCACTATTTTTAGAGCCAGCGATGGCGGACAGTGTTTCCTTTAACACGTCTGAGAGCCATATGTGTGTCTCAAACTGCATTTAGAATAAAAGATAAAGCAATGTGGAAACGTGTGAGTAAATACTTGATTTGCCTTGAACATTGAAAGGGTTAATTGTTTATACGTGTTTCTCTGCCATTTTGTTTTTATCAAGCGATGGCTGACACATAAAATTCCGGGAATGAATAAAATACCAGGATTTTTGTTTCTTTGCCTTTCAAATGACCTGTGACAAAAAAAAAAAAAGACGTATGTAAACAGTGGGTTAAAAAAAAAAACTAATTCTAATGGTATTGCGAAGGTTTTCAGTTCGATATGAAAGGCTGATTTTCAAGGCAAGTATATAAACAGGCACGATTGGAGGCTGGAGCAATACATTTTCTTTACTTGACATCATCATCATCATCATTATCATTATCATCATCAAATAAATCTTGCCGACAGCACAAATTCCTATGACCTCTCTCTCTCTCTCTCTCTCTCTCTCTCTCTCTCTCTCTCTCTCTCTCTCTTTTTTCTCTCTCTCTCTCTCTTTCTCTTTCACTCCACCCGTTCACAAAACAATAAAAGATAAATAAAAAAATAAATTACTAACAATAATGATAATAAAAATAAAATAAAAACTTTAATAGAGCTTTTAGAACAAAATGTTTTTTGATCCCTTAAAAAAATATATATATATAAATTAACCTTGATTGGTACTGTTCCTCGGTGCCCCCCCCCCCCCGTTCATTGAAAATTTCAGGTCTTAGCATCAGATCCTCTCTCTCTGGGTCGACCTGTCCCTTTACTTGAGCAAGTGACAGCTTTTCAACTATGTAGAAGGACCTTTAAAAAAAATATGTCAAAAATAAAAGTTAATAAAACAAATATAGAAAAATACATTATTAATCTATATATAAATATATAAAATATAAATGAGATTTTGGTTAAAATTGCAAATCGTCGTCAAAATTAAAACCGAAAAAATTTGGCTTGGGTATGGATTTAATGAATTTAATTATTACTAAGCACACCATTTATGTTATTTTTTACTTAAATTTTAACCGTTAGTTGTGTTTTTAACCGTTATTCTTTGGACGTTATTTTCCTACAGAGGCCGTAAGAGAAACTAATTTTTAAAGGAGATAAATATTTTCCGAGAATTTATTAACATAAAAAACACGGATTATTACATTTTGGTCATCCATACTTAAGAAAAGCACACGTCGCCTGTAATATTGAAATAGAAAGTACGTTTTTTGTTTGTACATGTTTATTAATTCTGACTAGTCTTATCATTCGTCTGTTTTATTTTATCTATTTTTCTCCCTTAAAGGTAACTAACGGTTAAAATTTAAGTTAAAAATAACATAAATTATGTCCTTAGTAATGATTAAATTCATTAAAATCTATGCCCAAGCCAAATTTTTCCGATTAAATTTTGACTATTTGCAATTTTAACCGAGATTTATTTTAATATTCAAATCCCGGGCAACGCCTGGTAACTCTGCTAGTCAATGATAAAACATAAAGTGATATATTTTTATGTAAAGCTAAAGACAAGCACCCCCAATCCCGACCGTATGTTTATATAAGAGAAAACTTCTTCAAAGTAATTCCACTAATTCATTTGTTTAAAGAATTCTTTTTTTAATATTTAAACAAATATTTTTATTAATTTTTTTTGAACAAACAAGCCAGACATTTTTTAAGCTGTGTTAATCCTTTCTCAGGCAGATAATTTTTTAATCCATAAAGAGTGGGCGAATTATTTTGAGAACATTTGCAAAATAGCCGGTATATTCATACAAGTCAATTAATCATACATATATATATATATATATATATATATATATATATATATATATATATATATATATACGAGGTGGATAAAAAAAATGTCCATATATCGTGAATGATTTCATAGGGTGGGTGATTAAGATATATATAGAGGGGGTGAAAGTGATAGAAACAATGGTTAGTAAGAGATTTGTCGATTTTTGACTTAATTGCCAATTACTGCTAATTAAAAAGGATGAAAATGATTTTTTAAAAATATAATTCAATCCTAGAAATAAAAAATAACTTAGTATAAAATTTGTCCCAATAAACTAAACAGTAAAAAAGCCATTAGCAAACAAAACAGGATTCGCTCAGCTTTACTATAATAATAATAATAATAATAATAATAATAATAATAATTATATATATATATATATATATAATATATATATATATACTGTGGGATTGTCACTGTTTCAGCTTTTGCTGGAACGGTGTGTCAAAATGCAGCATTATTGGAAGAGTGCTCAATACAAAAAATAGAGCTGTTATATAATATAATAAGATAAATATATAAAGGTTTTACATATCTATTTATTTGATGACAAAGGAACAGTCACAACCATTTTGGTTTCATGCATGCGTAATTGCATCCAATCTTCAGGTGACGTTGTTTCAAATGTTGTGACTGTTCCTTTGTCATCAAATAAATAGACATGTAAAACCTTTATATATTTATTATATTATATTATATTATATATATATATATATATATATATATATATATATATATATACGTGGGAGATTAAAAATGTCCATATATCGTGGACGATTTCATAGGCAGAGCCATGCCTCATCTGCAGAGAAAAGGTCATCTCATCGATGATAACTCGCCAGTTCACCATAACCAACTCTCAAGCTTCCTGAATCTTCTCAACAGTGGTGAAGGTTGATGGATGTCCTACTCTCTCTTCGTGCATAACGCTTGTCCGGCCACTTTTAAACTTCTCTATCCACTCGTACACACTTCTACGCGGTAGTGCACACTTATTGTACTAAAAGCATCTGATGAATTTCAGCTACCGACACTCCTTCCAACCAAAAAGGTCGGATTACTTCATCGATGCATACTGATTGTGGAGCGACCATGTTTACACAGTAAAAACACCAAGCAAAATGGTGCGATCAGGTTAAAAACTTTGATCATGTGATTACGACATTGCCAATTGCACGCATGCAAAGAGCATAGTGTGACAATAATAAAGTCGTCGTGGTGGCCTGATGTCGGCATCAGCTAATCAGCGAGGGAGTCTATCCCCTTTTCACTAGCGCTAGGAGGTGGAACGCCACACCTACCATCAGCTCCTTACTTTACCGCACATATCTATGTGCTACTCATACGCTGAGTGGGCGAGGGCCGGTATCGAACTAGGAACCTTGTGGTTTCTAGCCGAACGTTCTACCGACTGAGCTAAATCGGCCCTATATTATCCGCACTCTCACAATAACATATCGTTATTATTATAACGATATGTTATTGTGAGAGTGCGGATAATTTTAAGAATTCCTTTATATATATATATATATATATATATATATATATATATATCTTTCTGTGAAGGCACGGTTTGCTCTAAAAAGATTATGGAAATTAAATCTCACCGACAAGTTGAAGCAACAATTCTTCCTGGCCGTGGTGGTATCAATGCTATTGTATGACTTATCTCTTGGACCCATTTTATAATAAATTTGCTCTACTTCGTATTGAGCACTTTGTATTTGTTATATCGCTGAATTCTGCACTTCCTAACCATCGCGTCCATATTCACCGGTAAGTCACTTTTTCCCTTTATATATATATATATATATATATATATATATATATATATATATATATATATATATATATATATATATATAACAACCTAGAGATCATTTTCATTTGATTCTGGGCATTCGAACGAGACGTTCATCACATCTTTTTCTACGTTCCAAAGAAAATTCGAGCAGGCCTCTTTAACGCGCATCTTATATCAATGCGTGAAAGTGAGAAGGGTAAAGGGTTAAACGAAACATTCCACTTAGCTTTGTTTATTTCAAAATTAGAGGAACAACAAGTGTACAGAATTAGGCTCTAATTTCGTTATCTAATAAGAAAATTGTTTTTTTCTTTTCGAAAAAAAAATTATAAATATCATATTCGGTGACTGAATTGAACAAAATATTTGCCACAAGTCACAACAAATAATCTTGTCATTTACAATGATAAATGATGCTTCTTTGCTCAATAAGCAATACGATACTACACACACACACACACACACACACATATATATATATATATATATATATATATATATGTGTGTGTGTGTGTGTGTAAGTCATCCACAGACACCGTATTTCGACGTTTCACGTCTCTTCAGTTTGGTTAGACACAGCAACTACCTCTGACCAGGAGCAAAACCGATTCGTTAACCTGTTATATGGTATCAAGTATTCCAATCCGATACTAATGATTTTAAACATATTTATTTGATCCATAGTCGGTACCCTAACAAGTGCTACCACGTCGGATCAGAGTTGACCTGGAAGTAATGGTAACAGGAGCCTCACCATCAGATACAGTTTATTGTCGTAAATAGGCCCCCTTGTGGGAGGCACTTATCCCTTTGCAAGGGATACAGAATGTATTCTAAGCCCAGCCGATTGGACAATGTTGATATCTAGAAACTTTGGGTAATTTTCGTGGAGCAAAACCACCCACGTATTTATTTTATTTTATTTTTCTCTGAATGTTTGAGATGAGGCTTGATGATTAGTATTATCTGCGTTATTCGGACTATTGTCCTCATCTTCATTGTTATCTGTACAACGTTTCGGCCGATGTGCCCTTCGGCCTTCTTCAGGTATTTCTTGTCGGACTAGGGAACCTTCTTTTCGAACTCGGGAACCTTCTTGTTAGTCGGGAGACATCAGGGAACTTTGAACCTAACCCGTTACCAATTGGACACATGGCCTAGTGGATAATGGAATTAGGTTAAGATAGTTCTAAGTGACAGGTTCAATCCTGCTCAAGGGCAGCAGTAACATAGAATAATAATTAACACAGCTTAACGCCTCTACCCCAGCTATGGATAGCGGAATGAGAACAGGATACCCCCATGGACTGAATAAAGAGTTAGGTTCAAAGTTCTGTGATGGCTCCCGATTACGACAAGAAGATTCCTGAGTTCGAAAAAAGGTTCCCGAGTCTGAGAATGTTCCTGAATCCGATAAGAAATACTTGAAGAAGGCCGGAGGGCACATCGGTCGAAACATTGTACAGATAACAATGAAGATGATGACTATAGCTCGAATAACGCATATAATACTAATCTATTTTCTTTCTTTTTTTTGTTTTCTTTTTTTTTCTTTTTTTTTTTTATCTATCAACGGAGTGTAAAAGTCACAATTAATAGAGGTCAATTTTGAAGGAAAAGCAATCAGGGAGAGAAAGACTCATGCCTATTCAATAAGAATATTTTTTTGTAAATGTTGCAAGCAGTCTTGCCCTAAATTTGAACTTGTGAATTTACTGCAAATAATAATTGATAAACATGAATTCGTTTTACTCGCTATTTTCTCTTGGGGTAATTAACCGCTTTCTTCAAGGGTTCACCGCGTTTAATTAAAGGATATTAGAGGTTATTGATATTTGCCTTGTAGACACATCCCCCTGCTCCCCCTCCCCCTCCTCCCCTCCCCCTTCTCCCCCTCCCCCTTCTCCCCCCTCCCTCAAATTAGAGAGCATATATAATTGTTTATAGCGTTAATTCTAAAGACCTAGATTTTTAGATCGGCCTATAATTACTGAAAGCGGTACATGATAAAAATGACTTCAGAAGAATTCCGAGATTCTCATATTATAAAACCAGTTATAAAGATCACTAAAGCAGTGGTTTTCAAAATGGGGTCCGGGGAACACAGGGGGTAGGGGGTCCGCAAATGCTATAAGGGTGTCTTGAGCATTTATATTATCCACTTAGCGATAGAACCTGTTAAAAACTGCTGAAATTAGTTAAGTGGTGTAACTATATTCCATATGAATGAGGAATTAGGAAAAATGGTTGTTGTTTTGTTTTACGGCATATCAACCCTTTTCAGATCATTTAATACCGAATCAAATCAATTTTGATTAAGAAAGGACCCAGCTTACTTACAGTACCTGCTGTTGCTTAAATGGTCACACAGTTAAAAATACGACCACAAATTCGTATTTCTAATTATTCATATATACCCATGAAAGTTCAGTTTGAACAGCAACCAACTCCAAAAATGTTGGCTTAACGTGTCTTTTGAGAATTCATTCTCTAAAAATGATGAAAATGTTGCTATCTTTTGAAAGAACATATTTATGCGAAACAGCATATATTTGCAAATATTGGATGGGATTTTAAATATTAAAATAACTGTGTTGTATTTGTAGAAGCATTGTCTCATGTAAATTTTCTTCTGACGAACTTTACTGTAAACATTAGATATAAAGTTATTTCTTATTTTTCTTATGTAGCAATAAAATTACTGAAGAACAATTTCATTTGAAAGAAAACATTTATTTGGTGAAGAGAGAAGAAGAAGAAGAAGAAGAAGAAGAAGAAAGAAGAAGTGAGGGATGATAATGTTAACAACCGGAATATTTCCAAAGACATGGCATTACCCAAGTCGATGGTTGAATATAGAGGGAGAAAAAAAAAAAGAAAAAGAACAGAGAAGAAGAAGAAGAAGAACCACAACAACAGGAACAACAACAACAACAACAGAAACAACAACAACAACAAAGAAGAAGAAGAAGAAGAAGAAGAACAACAACAACAACAACAACAACAACAACAACAACAAATAAGATTTTTTTAAAGAAACCGAAAAAAAAAAACAATGACAAGTCAAAATGAGATGGAGAAGCGGGAATTGGATGTTCAAAAGGCGCAAAAGAACGCTGCATAAGATAGAATCCAAGTTTGGCTAAAATTAACAAGAAAATCACATTAACGAAGACATACAAAGAAGCAATATACACAAGGGGAGGGGAGGGGCAAGGAATATGGGGGTAAGCAAATAATGGGGGGGGGGAAGAAATACAAGCAGAGCGCTAAAAGATGACTTAAAACCCTTGTCAAATTTAAAGAACAAATAATATTTTCTGATGAGAAATATATCAGATTTGATAGACCTAAAAGTTTGTATATGTGATCGAGAAGAGGTTAACTTTTTTTTTAACAAGAGACACATGGAGGGAAGATGGTTTGCGGTTTTGAAGGGGGGAAATGGTCTTTAACAGCATAAACCTCAGATTAGAGTGTCTGAAAGAAGGAGAGAAAAACTGAAGCAGCAAAACACTTTTATATATTTTACCAAACCCCTCCACACGAACAGGATGTGACACAAGGTCAGTTTTTAAGCTGAATTTATCAGATTTGAATTCAAAGTTTCCCTTCTCCTAGACTGATTACCATACCGAAGTAATAGAAAACTACACCAAACTCAGACGAAGGCCATTATTTCTTTGTATACTTAAAGATTTTGTAGTTTTCTATTATTGTTATTTCATTTTATATCTAAAATAATAATACATAGAATACATGTGTACATGAACAAACTCCTGGCCGAAACACGTGTTAGTAAAATAAAATCCATTTTATCCATTCAGCATTTTCTTTCCTTTGTTTATTTTTCCCTTCAATATATATATATATATATATATATATATATATATTATTTTCTGAATGTTTGAGATGAGGCTTGATGATCAGTATTATCTGTGTTATTCGGACTATTGTCCCCATCTTCATTGTTCTCGGACTCGGGAACCTTCTTTGCGGACGTATATATATATATATATATATATATATATATATATATATATATATGTGTGTGTGTGTGTGTGTGTGTGTATGTATGTGTGTGTGTAAGCAGTAATTATTTATTGTCAAACTCTACAGAATTGTAATTCTTTAAAGAAAAATTGGAATAGATAGCAGTCCAAAAATAAGTATACCCATTTATAGAAATCCTCATTGAATATGCAAGCCAGCAAAAGATTGCTTTTGTCCCCCCTCTCTCTCTCTCCATCCCTCCATCCCCCTCTCTCTCTCTCTCTCTCTCTCTCTCTCTCTCTCTCTCTCTCTCTCTCTCTCTCTCTCTCTCTCTCTCGTCGTCTACTTTTTACTCCCCTTTATATTTTCTTTTATTTATTTATTTCTTTTTACCAAGTCGTTGCCATAGTAACAGAATATGGAAGAAACTAAGCAGGAATCATTCACGCACACAATGTTTGTTCAGCTTATTATTAGAGTTTCCTTATTTCTTTTTTGTCTTTTCTTTCTCTTCTCTTCTGTTCTTTGAGGCAACTACATTATAAACAATAAAACAATCTTCAAACCAAAACTTTGTTTGAACTATCATGAAAACACAAGCAGTTGTAGAACACAGAACACAGCTGAGACGTCATATTCACCCCTAAACAACTTAGTTATCTATATATAATGGAGATCCGGTGTCCGTCTGTAATTAATTTGAATTTGTTAGAATCTTGATTTTATTAGAAAGAAATCATTAAAAAATATAAGATTTCAAAGATCTGTTTACATTTTCTTACGAAAGAGCATGGCCAAAAATTAATTTTACACCGCCCGGGGGATTTTGTTTTGCTAGTGAAGATGACGAACGATAAAGTTTTACTGATGGATAAAGGTTAAGGCTCATCCGGTAAAGATTTACTGTATTGAAACAATGGTTAGTAAGCTCACAGTGACTGAGCGACTTACGCTTGAGTATTAGAAGTTTATAGAGCTAAGTTTAGCAAATATATATTGGATGCTTCGACATGAAATGACGGGAGCCTTCCCATGATGGAGTGGCAAACGAGCTGGATTGTGAGATCGTAGCAGGTTCGTAGCAGAGATAAATGTTGATTTGTCTAGAGGGAGGGCAGTTCTTTTTCTCTCTTGTATTTCTTTCTTTCTTTCTTTCTTTCTTTTTTCTTTCTTTTTAATAAAACCTGTAAAAATATTGCAAGAAGTAAAAATTGGGGGCGGGGGTCTGCTACGGACCTCAGTAGTAATCGAGTCTTAATTCCAGTCGTGCTATGATGTTCACCTTCGGAGCTAATGTCCGCATCAGCTGGACTTCACCGACTGCACCTCTGCAGAGAGATAAAATACTCCCAAAGGGACCACCTGTTGGCAGTAGGTGGTGACATGTGATGCTTAAGGATGGGACCCTGGTGGCTAAGCAGTCCATAATATGCAACACTCCACTTTGGTCCTTACTTAGGCTAGACGGGCAGTCGGAGAGGGCATCTCCGATCAATCCACTGGCAACCTCAAGCCCTAACGCCTATATGATTGTCCCAACCCAATTGCCCTTACGGCAAGCCCCCAACTTTTTATCATATATGCGCCAGAAAGCGGTAGCTGAGGGTCTTAATGTCCTGGGTATGACGTTAAACTCTGATCGTGAAGTTTCAATTAAAGACCACAGGGAAATGTGGAGTACCCTTTCATCACCATTACTCCCAGGTCCACCCATATCCAGAGTGGTATTACCTGTTAGGGTCCCATCTAAATTAAATAGAAAATAAGAATTTAAGAAAATCTGTTTAAAAAATATGAGTACCCATCAAGACGGAATAAAACAAAACATCTTCGGCAGAAAATAACCCAAGGGTTGACATGTAAAATTTAACCAACCAACATAATAAATAGTTAACGTTTAAACACTTATTACCCATTTTATTAACGACCTCTGTCCTCATCTTTATTGTTATATACACAACGTTTCGGCCGATGTGCCCTCCGCTCTTCATCAGGTGTTTCTTCTCGAAATTAGGAACCTTTTCGAACTCGGGAATTTAATAAAGGGTTCGGTTCGGTTTGTTAAGAAATTGATTTTTTTTTCTTTTTAAACTTTATTATTTTTTTTTTTTCATCATTTCCCCTGGAAATCTCGAACCATCATGATGGACATAACTTTTGTAGTAAACAAAAAAGGAAAGAAAAAATTATGTTTGGATGGTTAAGTATAAATGATGTTCTCTCTTCTGTGACGTCATTCACCCTGGGTCGGTTGAGTCAGCTCCATCCAACGAATTCACCTGTGTTCAATTCATGGAAGGAGTAACAAGGAAATAGGAAATTCCCAAGCGGTCCCCAAACCCCACATGCACAGGAGATTTATAAATCTATAAAGATGAGAGTCAAAATCAAATTAAAGAAACAAACAAATTCTTGTAGAATGAAGGAAACTTAAGAAATTTAGTAAATGAAGATACAGACATAAGAGAGAATGAAAGATTTAGAGTGTAGCGAATAAAAAAGTTAATGATGAAATAAAAGTAAATTTAAGATATGCTTCTTTAGCTGAATTCTTTTTTTATTATAGTGATCAGCCTATAAAATCCAGCCTATAATAGGGATCATCCTATAAATCCAGCCTATAAATCAGCCTATAAAATCCTATAATAGGGATCAGCCTATAAAATCCAGCCTATAATAGGGATCAGATTAAATTTGAAAGTTTCAAATTATTTCTCTGGATTTTTGAGATGAGGCTTGATAATTTATATTATTTGGATTATTCGGACTACTGTCCTCATCTTTATTATTATCTCCACTATTTTCTCTGAGTTTTGAGATGAGGCTTGATAATTTATATTATTTGGATTATTCGGACTACTGTCCTCATCTTTATTATTATCTCCACTATTTCTCTGAGTTTTGAGATGAGGCTTGATAATTTATATTATTTGGATTATTCGGCTACTGTCCTCATCTTTATTATTATCTCCACTATTTCTCTGAGTTTTTGAGATGAGGCTTGATAATTTATATTATTTGGATTATTCGGACTACTGTCCTCATCTTTATTATTATCTCCACTATTTCTCTGATTTTGAGATGAGGCTTGATAATTTATATTATTGGATTATTCGACTACTGTCCTCATCTTTATTATTATCTCCACTATTTCTCTGAGTTTTTGAGATGAGCTTGATAATTTATATTATTTGGATTATTCGGACTACTGTCCTCATCTTTATTATTATCTCCACTATTTCTCTGAGTTTTGAGATGAGGCTGATAATTATATTATTTGGATTATTCGGACTACTGTCCTCATCTTATTATTATCTCCACTATTTCTCTGAGTTTTTGAGATGAGGCTTGATAATTTATATTATTGGATTATTCGGACTACTGTCCTCATCTTTATTATTATCTCCACTATTTCTCTGAGTTTTTGAGATGAGGCTTGATAATTTATATTATTTGGATTATTCGGACTACTGTCCTCATCTTTATTATTATCTCCACTATTCTCTGAGTTTTGAGATGAGGCTGGATAATTTATATTATTATATTCGGACTTATTTTATTATCTCCACTATTTCTCTGAGTTTTTGAGATGAGGCTATAATTCTATTTTCCTCATCTCTCATCTGTCATTCACAATATATTGATCGATGTGTCCTCTGACCTTCTTCGGATGTTTCTTGCCAAACTCAGGAACCTTCTAGAACTCGGAAATGTTCTCTTCAAACCTGGGAACCTTCTTGTCGAACTCAGGAGCCTTCATGTCGTAATCGGGAGCCTTCACGGAACTCCGAACCGAATCCTTTATTAAATCCCCAAGTTCGAGAAGGTTCCTGAGTTCGAGAAGAAACACCTGATGAAGGACGGCACATCAGCCGGAACGTTGTGTATATAACAATAAAAAGAGACCGAATAATCAATGTTAGGGAGAGTTATCTCCCCTAACGATTCTACACTGGATATATTCACTGACTAGCAGTGAGACAGAAAATTGACAAGTAGAGAGTCAGGCAGACAAAGACTGACAGTCAGGCAGACAAAGGACTGGCCCCGTGCGTGACCACACACATGATACACACTGTTGAATTCTATCCAAAACAATCCCACTGTATTTCCTTGTTAGTGAGAATAAATAAAACAAATCTTGTTATATATTAAACATATTTCTCTGTTGTTATTATCATTTTGTATTTCCTACATTTCGGGATATAACAATCCAAATAATATAAAGTTTCAAATTTTGTTTTTCATGGACAGATTGATTTTTTAACCTCCCACCAATTTTTTTTCTCTAATCGATCTGAAGTTGTTTGTATAATTCCCAAATCAACAAATCTTTTCTTTGCTATCAGCAATTTTAGACTGGAATGATATGGTTTTTTTTGGGTTTTTTTTGTTTAAATATCAATAACAATTCGCCATTAAGTCCAGTTGAGTCACCAATAAACATGTCAGTAATGAATATACGAAAATATGTCTCATGAATTATTTTATTATGAAGAGACAAACAGTTTTTTTTTTGTCCCGTGTAAATTAGAGCCAATTAGTTTGTATGAATATGATTTACTCAAATTTACTAATTAGACGTCGGCTCAAACTCGAATAGGTCACGTTTTATATCAGATCTTGTATGAAAGAAGATTGTTTCTCGGATCAGTGTGGAAATAGACATAAACGCTCATTAAACAGCCGATTTAATTGATTGTTTCTCAGGAGATATAAACTTTCAGACATCTATCAAAGAATATAAGTACTTTGGCTTGAATCATCTTTTTTATGGCGACACAGATTTTTTTGACATTATCACCAGAGTTATGTTAGCACCATATATATTTATAATGCGTCTAGACTACGTACTTTGACCATCATTTGATCCCATGAAAGAAAAAGGCCTCACACAAAAAAGGGCAAGAAGTAGGTGATATTCCGCAGAGACTATTACGAATGCGAACTACGCGGTTAATCTTCGCAAGTACAATTGCACAAGTCAAATCCTTTCTACATAGCTTGGAAAAGGCAGTAAGAACATCAGGCTCCATGGAAACTCCGATAAAACTGGTTACATATGTGTTAAAAAGGAAGGTGGTATCTCCACACTCGACAGTAAGCCACTAGAGTCGGTGGAACAATTCACCTACCAAGGTTTTTGGTCCTGGGTTGATTAAAACAATTTAACTTGTGGTACGAAAGTGCATTGGTCCTAATATGTTTGGTCCGATAGATTTTTCAGTTTTTATTTACCTCCTTCCACATTAGATGACAGAGAATCAAATTCCATGGAGATGTGAGTGTGGTCTCGATTTAAAAAAGAATTCCGGTTATTTCCTATAAATTTAACATAAAAAAGGGGAAACCACTCTTGACTAATAAATTATCTATTTATTTCCCATTAAGCTAAGCCTAACCCTAACCCAGTCTTCTTTTTTTCCTAGTAGATCAATGAATAAATAAATAATTCATCAGTCAAGAGTGGTTCCCCTTTGTTTATGTTAGACTTATAGGAAATAACCAAAACTTCATTACTCGCATTATTATTTCGATCAATTAATTCTTCTCTTCCCCCCATTTTAGCTCGTTCGATATTAATTATTATTATTACATAATAATCTTTTTTATATCATCGGATTTTAAAAAGTTTCAATCATTCCCTCCTTTGCATTATTTGTACATATGGGTTTAGCTTAAGATGTTATGTTTTGGTGACTATAGTTTGAATGAATTTTGAAAACATCTGACGTTGTGGTGAAAGGTTTTATAGTTATTTACTAAACCATCAGTAAGGAGGCGCCCAGTGAAAATAGAAGTCACTAACAATGGTTCGCAAGTCTATCTTGCTAACCATTTCATCACGTTAAAGGCTTTATAGCCTGATTGGGCAAATGAGAGTTAGTGATGGGATAGTGAAGACCACTCCTTCCTCGTCTCGTGTCACATTTGCAATTTTTATTATAAATACCTTTTTGTTTATTCCTATTTCGTTAGAAGTATACAGATAATTTTATGTTTTGGCTATTAAAAACTGATATATACTCTTACAATGCTAATGGACAGAGTAGGAAGCGCGTGGTGTAATGGTTAAAGTCATAGGAAATTGACTCGTCGCCCCGAGTTCAAATCCTGGACGTGGTAATTGCATTTCACTTAGCGCTAATACCCTTAGGAAAGGTATGAATTCTACTCTCCCTCAAGCTATGGGTAAATAGTAGGACAGACTGGGCTCTTTAACCTTGGTTAGGCAACCGGTCTAGGAGAAGGAAAACTCTGAATTCAAACCTGTTGAACTCCGCTTAAGAAATTGACCTTGTGTCACATCCTGCTCGTGCGGAGGGGGTGGTAAATATATATAATGGACCGATAAATACAGTAACAACACATAAAGACTGACAGATACACTTACAAGATTTAAAGATTAATTGATACATTTACAACATTATAGACTGTTATATACACTTACAACAGATATATACTAATATACACTTAAAAACGGCAGATACACTTACAACACTTATAGACTGTTATATACACTTACAACAGATACATACTGTTAGATACACTTGCAACACAAAAAGATTGATAGATACACTTACAACACTTATTAACTGTTAGATACACTTACAACAGATACATACTGTTAGATACACTTACAACACAAAAAGATTGATAGATGCACTTGCAACACTTATTAACTGTTAGATACACTTACAAACCCAAGCGGATTATCATTCGTATGTGTTGGAAAATCGAACGTTTCAAATATTTCATTAAATAATTCCAAGTTTTTTGGTTATTTTAAAATATTCTAAAATTATAAGATATTTTAGGGCACCACAAAACTTAAAATTAAGTGATTTTCTAAAGAAAAAAATTCTTGTCTAGAATACATTTATATTTTATTTCTCTGAATGTTTGAGATGAGGTTTGATGATTAGTATTATCTACGTTATTCAGCTATTGTCCTCATCTTTATTGTTATCTGTACAATGTTTCGGTCGATGTGCTATCTGTACAACGCCTGTACAACGCTTCAGCTATGGTTAGCGGAATGAGAACAGGATACCCCCGTGGACTGAATAAAGGGTTAGGTTCCAAAGTTCCGTGATGGCTCCGATTACGACAAGAAGGTTCCCGACTACAAGAAGCTTCCTGAGAAGGCCGAGTCCGACAAGGAAGCCGGATATCGACCGAAATGTTGTACAAATAACAATAAAGATGAGGACAATAGTCCGAATAACGCAGATAATACATTTATATTTTATTTTATTTTTCTTGGGGCTGTGGGATTTTTTTTTATAAACGCTGTCTAATTTTGAATAGTTTAGAATTGATCAGCAGTTGAAGAGTTTTAACGAAATGTTAATTATTGTTCGCTACTGTGGACAGCTACCCATGGACAGACCAAAGTGGACCGATCAGCAACGATTTATATTGATCAGCTCTGTATGGATACTGAATGTCGTGAAGAAGACGTGTCAGGTTACGAGAGGGGATCATGGGGTTTATTTATATTTTGTTTAATTTTTCAAAATAAGTTGTCTAATATTAAATAGTTTAGAATTGCTCACCAGTAGATGTATTTTAACGAAATATTAATCATTCTTTGTCTAACTTTGTGTGTGTTCTCCTGGTGAAACTTACCAATGGACACATTCGAGTCGACCGACCAGCAAAGATATACATTAATCAGCTCCGTACAGATACTGAATGTCGTGATGAGGACTTGCCAGGAGTGAAGCCCGATAGGGAACGGGTGACGAGAGAGAGACATGGGAATCCGTTCTGTCAGTGAGACATGATTATAATGAATGATTGTAGGTTTTCGTTCTCACTGAATTTTATGCTCCTTAACAATTAACATGATATAAAAAGTTCAAAATTCAATTTATTGTTTTGTTTTGTTTTGCTAAATACTGTGTCAAATCTACAATATGTGGGAAAGAGATCAAATCTCTCCGAATTTTGAACATGGGTAAAAATGGCTGAACTTTGGAATCTGTTAGTTCGTAGTGAAAATAGATCACTAATTAGGACTGAGTCCTATTTTAGTAATGACCACCTCAAGCTGACTTTTAACAGGTTTGAATTCAGAGTTTTCCTTCTCCTAGACTGGTTGCCTAACCAAGGTTAAAGAGCCCAGTCTACCCTACTATTTACCCATAGTTGGATGGAGGGTAATTGGATTCATATCTTTTCCAACGGCATTAGTGTTGGATTAGTTGTGGCATATAAGACGTGCTACAATACACCACCTAAATTTATAGACTAAGCGAGGTCACGTGGTTTAAACCTCAGCCAATCAACAGCCCGACTGCGTGGCTGGTTGACTACTTAATCATTGATACTGAGAGACGTCCATTTGCAATTATTGACGAAGGACTTGCAATACTGATGAGCACCAAGGAACAAACAAAGGATTCTTTACCAAGGATCTCTGCTTGCTTGAAGCCCATAAAATCGTGACAATTAGTACTATGTGAACTGTAGCTTTGTTCAGGATTTGAAATCGGGTCGACGAGTCCATTTCCTACGACTATAACCATTACACCAAACGCCTCTAACTCTTTGGTTATCAAAACGCCAAACTGGCGAGAAAATTATTTAGAATAGGACAGTGGTGAATTTTCTCACTTATTCTCTTTGTTTTAATTTTTATTTCATTCTATTTTGTTTTTGTATGTGCTCCAGAAAACTTATAGAACCAAACATTTTTCGAATCTCCGTAAAAGGTATTTTTCTTAGGTATTTCTTATTCTAACAGTTTTTAATGTAAATATTCATCGTAATTTATTTCTAATTTTGATGTAAATACAAATAGTAAATATCTTAATTGAAAATTTCGATTTCAATTTTAATGCACAGTTTTATGAATATAGCATAATTATTTTTGTAATTCGATATTTTTTAACATTAATAAAGTATGAATAATGCATAATTTTAATATTTAATGTATGAATTTATTGTAGTTTTTATTCTAATAAATATCATTTAAATTTAATTCATAAGCATAATTATTTTAAATTATCATTATCATTATAAGTTTATTATATAGAGTTTTATTCATCTATTTGTTTTTACCAATGTTATTATTTCATTATTAATTCAAATTCATATGAGGAATTTCTCAGCGTTTCTAATCTTTATTATTGTTCATTTTAAATTAAAAATAAAACAAATAACGTTACGTTATTATCAAAAATAGTTTTATTAAGTAAATAATTCAATAAATGTTATTCGTATTACATTTTTCATTTTATCATTCGTAATTATCCTGTAATTTCAAACATGAAATGTAATTACGTTAAAATCCGTAAAGACAAGTAAACGGTTGTAATCTAATATAATTTTATTAACATTCATTTTAATTAGTATTATCTGCATTATTCGGACTATTGTCCTCATCTTCATTGTTATCTGTACAACGTTTCGGCCGACGTGCTCTCCGGCCTTCTTCAGGTATTTCTTCTCGGACTCGGGAACCCTCTTGTCGTAATCGGGAGCCATCACCGAACTTTGAGGGTTCCCGTGTCCGAGAAGGTTCCCGAGTCCGACAAAATATCTGAAGAAGACCGGAGGGCACATCGGCCGAAACGTTGTACAGATAACAATGAAAATGAGGACAATAGTCCGAATAATGCAGATAATACTTATCATAAAAAATATCAAAAATTCATAGTTATATTAATTTTAATGTATGATTTTTAATGTTTAATTATCAATTTATTATAGTTAAATTTTAATACTAAAAATCTGATTAACAAGCATAATTATTCAATAATTATTAGCAATATGAATTTATTAATTATAATTTTATTCATTTATTTGTTTGTTTTCTATTGTGCTGTTACGTTATTATTAACTAGCTGCAATACCCGGTAATACCCGGAAAGGTGGAGTTATTCTCAGTTCCTAGAGTGCACCTGGAAATGTTAGTTAACTTCAAACTATCAATAGTTATCAAAGTCATAAGTCCTTCTTTCAACCAGTTTTCTTCATTTGGAGTGAATAAACCGGGAGAAGTTTGAGTTCGGGGAGTACCGAATTTATTCAACAATCATATTATAAGAATAGGAAACTTACTGCTTTAGCGTTTAAGACAATCCTAGAACAATTGACTCTGAGAATTGCGAATAAACCCACCTTTCCCAGGTATTACCGGTACCCGGCAGTTAGTAAATAATAAAAGATAATAAAGAAAATATAGACAAATAATTTCTATTAATCTATATATAAATACAAATAAGAGATTTAGGTTATTTCCTATAAGTCTAACATATCAAAGGGGAACCACTCTTGACTGATAAATTATCTATTTATTGATTCTACTAGGAAAAAAGAAGATGGGTTAGGGTTAGGGTTAGGGTTAGGTTTAGGGTTAGTTTAATGGGAAAATAAATAATTTATCAGTCAAGAGTGGTTCCCCTTTGATCATGTTAGACTTATAGGAAATAACCGGGCAACGCCGGGTAGCTCAGCTAGTACTACATAAAGTTAAGTCAATAATTCTCTGCTTACGTAAAACTTCCTACTTAAAAAAAAATCGCACAAATCCTTTTACCTCCATTAACTCGTTTACCGCCAAATATTTCTTTCCTTGACCCCCCCCCCCCTCACATATCACCCAAGCAGATTTCTAGCTCTGGCAACGTCTAACGGCTCCAATCTACCTTGATAGTCGATGTGTAATTCCGTCATCATGACGCCCCCTGACTTAAGAGTATTTTTTTTATTCAGTGGCGCCCAATAAAGACATCCGGGTTTTTTGGTTGTCCCCCAGATATTTCCTGCTAACCATCAGATCAACTAAAGATTTTCAAGACGATTTCAATTTCTCTTTTTTTTTTTTTTTTTTTTTGTGAGATGAACACCTGTGTTTGTTTGTTTGTTTTTAAAATGAAGTGACATTTTTATTATTTGGATGGAGGAGGCTCCAAAAAATCTGGACAAATTTATCAATCTCTTTAACATAATAATCAAATTGTTTCTTTCAAATATATATATATATATATATATATATATATATATATATATATATATATATATATATATATATGTTAATGTATGAGTAGTAGCTTAACCAACCCAAGCCAACCGATAAATAATTTTAACCTTTCGCTTTTTAACCATTAATACGCTCCGTAATCTACCTTTCATTAAATAGTAATTGAAAAAATAATCCCACAAATTAATTCAAATTTTTAATCCAATAAACAAAAACGGTTCACGATGAATCTTTGAAAATATAAATAAGCGTTCGTCTATAAAAGATAAGTCCCATTCCAACGGGCATGTATTTACCAACTGAGATTAATCAAAACTCGATTAATTCAACGGGTGTAACCCTGACGAATCAGACGATGAAACTCGAGTAGGTTACTTGTATCAATTATATATATATATATATATATAGCACTCCACTAATTATACCGCAAAAACTTGGTCCACCACTAATTCACTAAGTGAGCTAATCATAACCATATACTATATATATATATAATTATGATGTCGCGCTGACGGCACGGATTCCCATCACCAGTTATTATAGGTCATCACCCCTTGCAAGCTCCCTCCCTCGACATCCAGTATCCGTACAGAGCTTATCAATATAAGTCTTTGCTGGTCGACTAGCTCTGGTGTGTCAGTGTGTAGGTGTCCACTGAAGAACGCTACTTAATAGTTTGTCTTTACTCCTTCAGCAGTATCCAGCCTTTTTCGTCTTAATTTGATTTGTATGATGGGAGTTAAGTGGCCTTACAGCTATATTTTGTGGGATGCTCATCCAGAATTTGTTCAAGACAGCACACAGGATCCTGGTGAAGTTTTCATCTAGCTTTTTTCCCAACTGTTTCGTTGAAGTACAAGTGGTGCAGGGTTAGCTCAGTCGGTAGAGCGTTCGGCTAGAAACCACAAGTTCGATACCGGTCCTCGCCAACTCAGCGTATGAATAGCTCAGGGATCTGTGCGGTAAAGTAAGGAGCTGATGGTAGGTGTGGCACTCCACCTCAGATGCTAAAACAACCTCCTTGGTCTAGCGCTATTGAAAAGGGGATAGACTCCCTCGTTGACTGGCTGATACCGACTTTAGGCCGCCCCGACGACTTTACTTTACTTACAAGTTGTACAGCCACACAGTTGCACTGATACGGCTACAGCTTTGAAAAATTGTCGCCTTATCTTATCCGAGACATCATATAATATATATATATATATATATATATATATATATATATATATCCGTGTGTGTGTGTGTGTGTGTGTGTGATTTTGATTAAGATTTAAAACCGTTTTTAATCCACAAAAATACAGTGCTCTATGCCCCAAAATGCAGAGCAATATCATAATATATTTCAAGCATAATGTATGATGAAAACAAAACAGTATAAAAACTCACGACTCAAAGTTTCACGGTGTCGATCATCTGGGAATTATGCCTGATGATTGGCAACTTGAAACGCAAGCTAGTAGTAATAAAATGAAGGGGTACTCCACGCTCCCCAGATCTGTTTTGAGTCTTTTTCGAAAATAAAAATAAGGTAAAACTTTTTTTTCGAAAAATAAACAATGGTGAATCAGCCTTATACAGTGACACAAGAAAAAAATTAATTTCCTTATCAAATTTTTTAAAGATCGCTAAGAATTCTCATAATACAAAGTTCCTTTATTTTCGTATTTTTGTATCCTTTTGGAAATATTTTTAAAAATGTAACCCTAAGCCCTTGAGTGATTTGAAACATAATTTTATTTTCCTAAAAACGTTTTTCTCTTTTCACATCGGAAAAAAAATTCAATCCATTTCTTAATTTCTTGGTGAGTTAAAGTGATAAAATGTATTCATCTATTCTATACAGAGATTTATAAACATTTTATTGGCCAGGAGAAAATAACTACACCCAATTTCAAAGTTTAATTACATAATACCAACTCAACATAAATAAACAATATTTGGAACTAGTATGAAGTAGGTCCTCTCGAAGTTTTCAGTCAAGGTACTCCTAAACGTGTTCTATTTCATTCACTCTTTAGTGTTCCTATTTCTCGGTCATGGACCGGGTACTTCTAGTAATAACAATAACAACATTTTTAAATAAAAATACGATGTAGTTAACTCAACTTTGTTTTGAATCAGTATTTAATTTGGCGGACCTGAACTAAAATTGGGTATACCTATCTCTTAATTCACTCTTAGAGTTCCTATTTTTTGTTAGTCTGGTGATGGACCATATATATATCTAATATATTGGCAAACCTTTTCCTTGGTGTCTTCTATTAACACTATAACACTTGGAGTACTCTGTGGTGCATCCAATTTCAAAGTTTAATTACATAATACGTTATGCCTCCACGATGATTTGATGAAGTTATCAACAATCATCTGATCCATATTTTGCCACACCTTTAGCAATAATGCTGTAAGGGTTGCCACTGATGTAATTTTGATTCTACGTTTCTCGAAGTTTTCAGTCAAGGTACTCCCAAACGTGTTCTATTGGATTCATGTCAGGACTTTGGGTTACCCATGGCAATGACTTGATTCCTTGCGATTCCTTCCGTGCCTATCATAATGGTATGACAAGGCAATCCATCTCCTTGAAAAAAGGGCAGACACTCTTGTCAATCTAATTGATTTTAAAAAGTGGAGTAGTTCTTTCTCAAATATATGACAATGTTTTAGACCACTCGTTAACAAGAATCAGACGTTATTTCACAAGCCAAAATTGCTGTAATCAAGGGTGGCTAAAAACTTATCATAGCCCCCTGTATTCTTTCTTCCCTTAGTCTTAGTTTGAGTCAGTCTTGATTTGATAAAAAGAAGCCCCCCCCCACCACCCCAAAAAAAAGATCTAGTAATATAAGACATATCCTTTTGTGTCTTTTTTTTTTTTCGGCAAGAAAATAAAATAAAACCTAATCTTTTTTGTTTTTCTTATTAGTCTTTTGTTCTTTATATCCAAATTGTAATTCAATCCCTCATTTTAGAATCACTTCACCCCCCTCCTCATACTTTCTCGAAATTTGTTAGTATATAAACTGATAACGTTCTTATCTTGTTTTTCTTTTTCGGCTTTTGTTCTTTAAAATTGTATACGCATTTGAATAAAGAGAAACAAAAATTTAGGGGTCATTTTTACATTATATCCAAATTGTAATTCGAACCCACCAACATACACACTTAAGAAGCACTTCACACACACACACACCTTCGTTTTCGTATTTAATTTTTCTCTAAATTTATTTGTAAATAAACTGATAATCTCTTATCTTTCCCATTGTTTGCACCTGCGCCATATTCATTTCACTCCTCCAGCAACTTTAAACATTGATAACTTCTTTAATATTTCCTAACATATGATGACGTCATACCAATGTTACTTATATCTCAAGTGGATTTCACCTTTTATAAGTACTAATTTGATTTACAAGGAAAGAAAAAGAAAAGAAAGGAAAACAAAAAAAGTGACAGAAAAAATAAGTGTAATAGAAAAAATGTCATTTGCATCATTTGGATTATTTGGATTATTGTTTATCATCTTTATTGTTAACTAGACAACGTTTCGGTCGATGAGCCTCCGGAGAGCACATCGGCCGAAACGTTGTGAGATAACAATAAAGATGAGGACAATAGTCCGAATAATCCACATAATACAAATTATCAAATCTCATCTCAAAAATTCAGAGAAAAAATGTAATGAAAAACAAAATAAAAAAATTGTATATTTGAATTTTTTCGGACTATCATCCTCATCTTGTTATATACACAATGTTTCGATCGATGTGTCCTCCGTCTCCTTCAAGTGTTTCGTGTCGAACTCGGAAACCTTCTCGAACTCCGGAACTTTCTCTTCGAACTCTGAAACCTTCTTTTCGAACTCTGAAAGCTTCTCTTCGAACTCTGGAACCTTCTCTTCGAACTCTGAAACTTTTCTTCGAACTCTGGAAACTTCTTGTCGAACTCGGTAGTCTTTACAGAACTTCAAACCGAACCTTTATTCAATCCACAGGGTAGGATATTCTCATTCCGTAAAGATATTTACCTCGCATCCCACGTATGACACAAGGCCGTTTAAAGTGGGAGCCTTCCCACGAACCGGAGCTCATGGAATGGCAGGTGCTAAAAATGCATAAATCCCGTCGGCATTCCCCCTCAAGGGGTGCCTCAAACACTGGGCAATAAACCCATCCCTGCCCCTTTAAATCAAGGACAGGTGTTACCTGGCGGTGAGGGAGAGGCCCCTGGGATCACGCTGTTAATTTCATTAACGGTCCAGTAGTCGAAGAGCGGGTTGTTAATGTGTTTTATTAATGTGCTAATGTTAATTCTCATTCTGTTAACCATGACTGAGTATAAGTGTAAAGCTATGTTAAGTATTTTATCTTATTATCATCCTGGCTAGGATGAAACTGCAACCTACAGATAATTGTCAATTAGAACTATATTAACTCAAGCCTTATATCCATCGAGCCAAAAATCCAGACAAAAATTTAAAATTGGTTTATTTGTTTAATGGCATATCAACCTTCCTGGGTGATTTAATACCGAAGGCATCCTTATACAAGAACAGAAGCGTAACTATCTAACCGATCGCTGACATTCATACCTTTCCCTAGCGAACGTAATAGCGAGACTTGGAGTTCTAACTTGCTTATTATGATGTTACAGTCCCACACATTAACGATTAAGTCACGTTTACTAGTTTAACGACCTATCAACTATCATGGGTTATTTAATGACAAAATTTGACAATTAGTATTATTTGTATTATTCGGACTATTGTTCTCGTCTTCATTGTATCTGTCAGGAGCAGCAGTAACATAGAATAGTAATTAACACAGCTTAACACCTGACCCCATCTATGGTTAGCGAATGAGAACAGGATACCCCCATGGACCGAATAAAGGGGTTAGGTTCAAAGTTCCGTGATGGACACGAAGGTTCCCGAGTCCGACAAGAAATACCTGAAGAAGAGCGGAGGGCACATCGGCCGAAACGTTGTACAGATAACAATGAAGATGAGGACAATAGCCAGAATAATCCACTTAATACAAATTATCAAACCTCATCTAAAAAATTCAGAGAAATAGTGAAATTTGACAAATTTCTTAATGTTTGTGATCATAACTATATTCCCAATTTTTTGTTGCATTTTTAAAAATTACACTTTTTTTACCTATAATCACTTCTTTAGAGTTTTTATATCAAATATTCCTGGTTAAACTTGCAAATTGTCGTTAAAATTAAAACGGAAACTTATTTGGTGGTGATCCATCACAGTTTAACTACTACAGTGTATGAATGAACTTTTTTGCGAATTGGGTTACGGTTTAGGGGTTTAGCGATTAAGGTTGTTTTTTAATTATGTATTGTTTAAAAAAAAACAGCAACAAAAAAAAACTAAATTACTATACATTTAATGTTGAAAAATATTTTTTTAAACCAAGTTTAATTGAAATTATACATTGCAATACTAACACAAACAATTGAGACTAATGTGTCTACTGATGGATTCAATAATTAATTTCAATGGTTAATTAAATGTATAGTAATTTGTTTTTTGTTTTTTTGTTTTTTTGTTGTTGTTTTTTAAGCAATATCGTAATTTGTTTTTAGCTACGTTAAATTTCAGTTGATTTAACAGTGCAAAAATGAAAACATTGTTTTTCAATCATAATTTTCATTATTTCTGTAAGCTGAAAAAAATTTTTCAAAAATCATCAGGAGTTTTTTTAGTGTTTCTTCTTTCAAATGAAAAAAAATTTTTCAAGATAATATTAATTGTTATGAAAGTTTCATTGTGTTAAAATATAGGGAGGTAAATTTCACAGGGTAAAATTGGTCGTGCCTACTGCTTGTATTATTGATTTCTAATTGTTTAGTTTTATCTCAATGAATATAAGCAAAATCCCGGGGATAAATCTTTTAAAAATTCCATTAACAAGAAGAAATAACTGTAATTATATTCTTTACTTCTTATTTTAACTAAATAGTTAAATTAGGAAAATTTAGCAATAAAAGACGCTAGTGATAGAAGAGTAAGTTTCAATTGTTCTATTTTTCGGTTATACCCCCCTCTGTTTCAAATCTTTTTATTTGCATTCTTATTTAGTTTCATTAGCCTTTCTAATTTAATATAATATTTTATTACATTAAAACTTAAATACTTGTATTCGGAGGGTGCATATATTTGCTAGTTGTAACAATGTGCTGTTGTTCATCGCATTAAAAGGTATATCGTAGCAATTCTATCCAAGAGAATGGTATACCATAGCATTTTTTATAGTTTATCCAAGAGAAGGGTATATCCTAGTAATTTTCTGTTATTCATTCTAGAGAAGAACACAAGATCGCAATTTCTTTCTTTTTTTTTAACTATGAGAGGACATAATATTATCTTTTCAGCTAGTATATTAGGTGTGAGACCTGTCAGCTGTTCCTTATAAACATTCATCTTAATTCCACAGAATATTTATACTCTTTCCACAGATTATCTAACATTGCCTTAAAGGAGTTTAGAGATGGGACATTCACTATTGATGATGGTAGTTTATTCCATGTATTCACCACTCTGTTACTAAAATAATTTTGTCTTGCATTCGCTTTACACATTTTTTTTAAAGAGTTTTAATTTATGACCCCAGGTATTGATATTTTGAGCAATGTTTAGTAAATCAAAGTTCGTTGAATAAAATCTGTGTGTATATATGTAGACTTCAATTATATCCCCTCTTGTCTGTCGATAAACCAAACTTTGTAAGTCAATCTTCCTAAGTCTTTCTTCATACGAAACGTTTTTTAAATCATTCATTACTTTAGTAGCTCTCCTTTGATCTCCTTCAATGAGTTTTATTTATGACATTATAAAAAGTTTGTTTTTTAATTTCTACTAGAGGAGGGCATATCATAGCATTTTGTTGTTCATCTTGAGAAGGATATACCATAGCAATTTTTTGGTTGTTCATCCTAAAGTGCATATAGCAATTTTTGTTGTTTGTTCCTCCTGGAGAAGGGGACTTAGCAAACTAAGATCAAATCCCGGATGAGGCTGCTTGTGTTTCATTCAGTGTTAGTGGAAAGATGGGAATCCATCTCTTGTCTAATTCAGTTATAGGTAAATAGTAATTAGAGCAGACAAAGGTGATATGCAAATACACATGCATATAATATATATGTTTATATGATAGTCATATCTATCTCTATCATATATATATATATATATATATATATATATGATAGATTTCCTCTGCCCCACCAAATCCTCACAAACCTTCCCCTTCCATCCTGATTTACTCACCAAACTCTTCCCCCACCCACTCACTTTATCTTCTATAAATACAATTGTATGTACAATGCTTTAATAAAACTGACTGAAGAAGTACCGTTTAACGCGGAACGAAATATATCTCTCCACATCTATTTGTTTTGTTATTCCTTTTTGTCTATTTTTCCTTTATCCTTACCACATTCTGTCGGATTTACTCCAACCCTCTTATCTTCATTTATATATATATATATATATATATATATATATATATATATATATAAAGGCATGAATCTATATCTTTGCTCTCTTGATCGATGGTTCTAGTGGTCGGACTTGGTTCTTTTGCCTTGTATGGAAACGGACCAAAGAGAACGAAAACTCTGAATTCAAATCAGTTTCACTTCACCATAAATAGAATTTGACCCAAGGTCATTTTTTTTAAGTGAAAGGTTTGCACAAATATTTCATCCATAAATAAGTACACCTCTCACGACATTTTATGTACACATATTATTTTTGTTAATGCAGTTCAAATTCTCTTACATAGAGAATAAAGCAATTTCCAGTAGAATTTGAAACTGAATAATTGTGCGGTGTCTGCATCCTCACTGAACTTATTTTTTTTTTTATGTGTATCTCTCAGGAAAATTCTAATAATGTTTCTATCTATGTTTGAAACTGTTAACCCCGTCAATTTAATGGCGTCAATTTAACGACGTCAATTTAACGACGTAGCAGGAACAATTCTGTATTTTATGCGCACATGTAGGGAACAACAAACCAGAAGAGAAGGTCACAGAGCGCGTGAACAGACAGTTGGTCATTTGCCCCCGATGTCGGGCGGGGGGGGGGGTACATGTCAGACACAGGTGACATTGACATATTTTCTCCTTCATGAACACACGGCTTACGGTCAAGTCACGTTGGAAGCACCGGTTCTCGCGAGATCACGAACCTAAGCAGCGATGAAACTGTTAAATACTTAGATGGGTGACCATTTAAGCAAAGGCAGACACGGTAAGAAACCGAATATCAAAAGTACTTTATTCGGCATTGAGTAAGGTAAAGTCGTTGGGGGTGACCTAAAGTCGGTATCAGCCAAACAGCAAGGGAGTCTATCCCTTTTTCACTAGCGCTAGACCAAGGAGATAGTTATTACATCTGAGGTAGGAGTGCCACACCTACCATCAGCTCCTTACTTTACCGCACAGATCTCTGTGCTACTCATACGCTGAGTTGGCGAGGGACGGTATCGAACTAGGAACCTTGTGGTTTCTAGCCGAACGCTCTACCGACTGAGCTAACTCCGCCCTATGTAGAGTCGTCAGGGTGGCCTGAAGTCAGTATAAGCCAAACAGTGAGGGAGTCTATCCCCTTTTCACTAGCGCTAAACCAAGGAGATTGTTTTGCATCGGAGAGGGAGCGCTACACTTACCATCAGCTCCTTACTTTACCGCACAGATCTCTGTGCTACTCATATGCTGAGTTGACAAAGGCCGGTATCGAACCAGGAACCTTGAGGTTCCTAGTCGAACACTCTACCGACTGAGCTAAACCACAAACCAACCAACCAACCAACATAAACACACGTTTGCAACAACAAAAAAGTCAGATTGCATTATCAAAAAGGTTTTTTCTTTAAATCATAGTTTTCTTCTTATTCAAATATGGAATACAAGGTGTGCGTTTTTTTTCTATCCACCCTGTCGGTGTGTCTTAGAATACGCCGACTGTTTCCCTTAAAGAGGGGTGTGCCCAATCTCACCAAAAATGGAGTGTGCTTGGTAGGACACTAAACTGAATATGGTGGTGAGGCTCCAGTTCTGCAGATCTGGGGGGGGTGATCCCAACCTACCAATGCTAAGCGTCCTCTATGTTTGAATTGTTCAGTGACGACCACCATTTGCAGTTCCGTCACTGTGCATGGGTGGAACAAGTTCTTTTAAGACCATCGGGCATGCGTGAGAAGTAGCTCAATAAAAAGTAAGCAACATGAACGCAGGGCACTTCGAATTTTGATAGCTACACGTGAGTAAGTGAAGATTGTTTAAAATCATATCCTATTGCCGTTCCCATAAAAGTGTTAACCTTTTTTTATCCCCTGTATATAACCAAGTAAAGAGGCCGGTTTAGCTCCTTCGGTAGAACATCTGACTTGGAATCGAAAGGTTTCTGATTCGATCCCCGGCAACACAGCGCATGAGTAGCACAAATTGGTTAATTTGATCTGTGCGGTAAAGGGGTAAGCTGACGGTAGGTCTGGCGCTCCACATCAGCAAAAATAATCTCTCTGGTCTAACACTAACAAAAAAGGGATAGACTCCCTCGCTGTTCGGCTGACACTGACAGTAGGCCACTCCGCCGGCAACTTTTTATATAACCAACGCAGTTAAAAGAAAGTCATGCCTCTTCTACTTAGATTCTTTGTTTTAACCATTGAACTAAACATTTAAGTGCGAATCAATTTTATAATTCATATATTCTATCTATTGTTGTTGTTGTTGTTGTTGTTGTTGTCCGTAAGCATCACGGGTTGCCATCCATGGTCAACAGGTGGTCCCATTTGGGGGGGAGGGGACTTAACCCTCTGCAGAGGTGCAGTCAGTGTATTCTAAAGCCCCACCGACAGGCTGATGGTGAGTATGTGAAGACTGTTTAAAATCATATCATATCGGTGATCCCATAGAAGTGTTAATCTATTTTTCAATTAGTAGAGTGTTCGGCTAGAAACCACAAGGTTCCTAGTTCGATACCGGCCCTCGCCAACTCAACGTATGAGTAGCACAGGGATCTGTGCGGTAAAGTCAGGAGCTGATGGTAGGTGTGGCGCTCCACCCATACGCAAAAACAATCTCCTTGGTCTAGCGCTAGTGAAAAGGGATTGACTCCCTCGCTGATTAGCTGATACCGACTTTAGGCCACCCCAGCGACTTTACTTTTTTACATAACCAATATAGGTAAAAGAAAGTAATTCCTCTTTAATGTAGGTTCTTTGCTTTAATCATTGAACTAAACATTCAAGTGCAAATCAACTTAGTAATTCATATATTCTTTATTTTTTTTCTTCTTTTTGTTGCTTTGTCTTGAGGTTAATAATGTTTTTCTTCTCTATTCTTGTTTAGTCTGGGGAAACTGGATACAAAAGAAGATAAAAATGGTCGAATCGACGAAATTAAATTCTTAAGGTGTGAAATAAATGCCTATAACCAATTTATGTGTCGGGATATAAATATTTATATACGCACGTGGGTACGCTGGATTTTACAAACTGTCTAGTGCGTTGTATTTCTCCGCCTGTTCAAACCCTGTTGTAACATGCTTAACACAACGTCAAGAAGTGGCAAAATAGTTGAACTTTTCTTATATCGAATTCTGTATACAATGTTTCTGGGTGAGTCTCCGTGGTGTAGTGGTTAACGTGCTGGACTGCGACATTGCAGTAAACGAGTTCGAACTCCATTCGTGCTATCACGTTCACTTTCGTTGGGAAAATGAACATGGCCACTCTCGTTCAAATCCTGGATGAAACTGTTTGCGTTTCACGTGTAATTAACGATCTCGAAAAAGGAATACATCTCTTTCTCACCACCCCCCAAAAAAACACACACTTTGGCCCTATCTTGGCTAGACGAGCGGTCGGAGAAGCCCCCTCCGATCAATCGGCTGGTCACGTCAAGCCCTAGCACCTATATGATTGCCCCAACCCTATTGCCCTTATGGCAAGCCCCAACCCCTTTTTATCATATACATGCTAGAAGGCGGTGACTGAGGGTCTACATGTCCTGGGAATGACTTTAAACTCTATCTGATGGTGAGGTTCCAGTTTTGGAGGTTTGGGGAATGTGGAGCACCCCTTCATCACCATTGCTCCCAGGTCCACTCTGACCCGGAGTGGTAGTACCTGTTAGGGTCCCATCTATGGGTTAAATAGAAAAACACGAGTTTATAAACAAAATTGTATTATGCATAAGAATGAATTTATTTCACAACTTTGTCGGCATTAAATAACCCACCGAGGTTAATATGCCGTAAAACCAAACAAACCAAAGAAAACCATGTTGGTATTATAATCAAGTTGTAAACTGATCCTCCATTTCTTGACCACAATAGAGTTATAAGGAGTTATGATATTCAATAAATTTCAGTCAAGTCATGCTGAAAACCTTGGTTCCTGATAGATCATCAAAGTTAAGCGTGGGACAGATTCTTTAGATCTGGTATGACAATCGATCTAAAATAAAAAAAAATCTGAATTAAAACCAGTCTCTTTCAAAAATCGACCTTGTGTCACATCCTATTCGTGCGGTGGGTTGGGTAAATAATTCTAATATGTTTGGTTTAATTGCATATTAACTCTTGTGGGTTATTCAATGTCAAATCTGTTTTTTTTAATATATACTTTTTTTCATGGACACGCGCATGACAACATACGCACAAGTACAAACAAAAAACCCCGCATTCACGTAAACATATAACACGAGAATACAGTTAGATAAAAAATACCATCATTTTCAAAAAAAAATCATTTAAAAAGAAATGCCATAACTAGACTGCTTCAATTCCAGTGATCTTTGAAAAAGAGACTTCATCTCGAAAATTCAAGAATAAAATACAGGTTAACACACAACACCATTGTTACCGTATTATTTTTTTTCTTTTCTTTACATCTGCATTGTGATAGCCTTCTAAATCAACCTCCTAACCAATATATATATATATATATATATATATATATATATATATATATATATATATATATATATATATGATTTATTAAGAAGTAATAATATGCTTTTTTTATATATAATACAGTGTTATTTTTCGTTTTAAAAACGTAAGAAAATAGATTATTCTTTGGCGGGCTGGAAAAGATTAATGGCATTTCAATTTATTTCAATGGGGAAAATTGATAAATTGAGTTTTAAGTGGAACGAATTAAACTCATAAGTCAAAGTATCTCTGTATTTGTTAGTAAATTAAAATCAAGTAATTGAAAGATGATTTTTTGGTAAATAAAAAAAAAGTGGAATCGCTTTTTTTTCTTTTCTTTTTCTTCTTTTTTTTTTTTTTTTTTTTTTTTTTTTTTTGTCTAAAAGTTTGAATGCAAACTTCGTAATGTATAAAGACGAAAGGATGCTGCTTGCTGGTTTGAACAAATTCCGGAAGCAGCCAGTCTACGAAACAGTAGCTGTACGGTCACTTACCTCTCATCTTCCAAGCAATCCAATTAAAACGAACAAGACATACTGAAGACTGCTGCAAAAAGCAGGGTCGAAATGAACAACCCGTCTTGGGCTATTTCATGTCTAGAAGTGAGAGAAACGCGTTCATTGTACATATATATTTACATTTTCGTACAGCTTTTTCCACAGTTAAATGATACCAAGTATTCCAATCTAATACAAATAATTTACACTGTTTTCTTCCCTTTCTTTTTCATAATAAAAACGAATTGATCCATTATTTAGCTGAGGTGACGATACTCAAGCCCCTACCCGAAACTACAATCAACACCCAACTACGAAGTTTCTCCTGATTGGGGATGTTAAAGTGTAACACACGTAGGTAGGTACTAGTGTATTAATATATAGATTAAATATAAATAGTTAATATACTTGAATAAATAGTTTAAACGGAATTTCTATGTCCCTTCTGAAGTCAGGTGTAGAAACACTGCAACCCCCACTCCTCCCCAAAGGTTATGTGCTTGACTAAACAAGTTTAAGTCAATATCTATAGTCACTTGATAAGCCATTTCCGTTTCCGTTTTGACATCTTTATAGCTTCCGGTTGGATTAAACTAGAAACAATGGCGAAATAGAAAAGGATTGCGTGATTTGAGTGATTAGAACATTGTTCACAGCTGTAGATTAAAAAATTGTCGATGCCTTAAGCTAAAACACAACAATCAAGTCGGTCTGGTAACACGGATCCCCCCCCTCTCTCTCTCTCTCTCTCTCTCTCTCTCTCTCTTTCTCTCTCTCTCTCTCCCTCCCCCTCTCTATATCTCTCTCTATCTCTATCTATCTATCTATCTTTCTCTCCATCCATTCGTCACTATCTTGGCAGGTCTTCGACATGTCATCCAGTGTTCGTACAGAACTGATGAATGTACATTTTATCTGGCCGGTCAATACTGGTGTATGAGCCACAAGTAAATGACACTTATGAGTTCAACCCTGATTCTTTCGTAGTGCCCAACATATCTTGTTCGTCTTACTTGGATGGTTAGTGAGATGGCGAGGTAAGTGGCTGTTTTGTGATGGGCTGCTCCCAGGATTTATTTAAAACAACGAGCAACATCCTTTTGTAGTTCCCATCTAAATTTTTTCTCAAGCGTTTCCTTGAAGTCCTAGTTCAGAATTTGAACTCGGGTCACCGTGTCCATTTAATACGACGATAACCGTGACGCAACGAGCACCTCCTTAACTATATGACTGAATTTTACTTAGCAAGAGCATATAAGCTCATTGGTGCTATATATATTATATATATATATATATATATATATATATATATATATATATATATACTCGTGTTCCTTAATTGTAAAACCGTTATCATCTTGCAGTACCTCTGGTATTGATGACACCATCCAAATCGTCCAAGATGAAATGCAAAGATGTAAATCCTGATTATCTGGTGTCACCTATTTGCTGAATATTTATTTGAGTTTTGTCGCCTCAGCTAAATAATAGACTATTCCGTTTTTATTATAAAAAAAGGGGAAGAAAAATGACATGCTACATAGAAAAAAATAATAGAGAGAAAGAAAGAGAGGAGCAAAAAATAGAGAGGGGTGAGTACGCGGAAGCGATAACGTTAATCTGTTTCAATCGAACATAATGAAAAGATGAAAAGGAAAGAAAGACAACAACAAAACAACAAAAAGGGTGAGAGAAAGTTAAATCAAGATTTTATTTATAAGTGACCTATTTACAATAGCTCTTCAGCAAAACATATTAAACGTTGAAATTATCATACTGTGGTATATCCACAGTTTTTATAATTCTTAATGTTGAGAATTTTGTGATATAAGGTGTGTGCTAGACGTCTGCTCCTACTTATAGACTCGACTACAATTATGTGATCTACCTCTTGGCCAATCACTGGCAGTACACTGCTGCTGATACAATACTTAAACTGACCATACTGGTCATAATTACACAGACCTTCGTGGACGACGGACATAGGATTAAATCACTGGACCTTTGCCAATACGCAGGATAGGACTTATACGCTTACCAAAGGATTCCATAACTCAGGACTTACTGTAAAGCCCTTTTCAACTGGCCAACGATGGCATTTAAAAACTTTATACTTAATTCCAATTTATTTTCCCCATTCCATCCTGCATTACATGACAGATGGTGATGGATTTCTGTTCTTTTGAAAAGATGCGCGGCCAGTAAAGAAGGTCATGCTGACAATCCTCTGAAATATGAAAGTCCCGCCATTATTGATTTCCTTGGGGGCAAAATTCACCTTATCTTTTTGAATGAACCTCGTAGAATGTCCAGCTTTGAACAACTTTTCAATATGTAAATTTCTTTAACGTGCTCTTCTGGACGAGAATAAAGAAAATTATCATCGCACCGACATAATATGCAAATATGGGTGTAGTTAAAAAGTGCATAGCGTAGCTGACTTGTTTTGATGGCTGAAACGATTTTAGAACAAAAGATTTATTGTGATCAAAGGAATAATTAAGTGCGATTGGCTCAGTGGATAAAACGAATTAAATTCAAGGTGTGTAGTTACCCAACCCTCCACCAAAAGGTCAATTTTAAAGTGGGGGTCAACTGTCTTGAATCCAGTCTAAACTGGTTGTCTTACTAAAGTCCAAAGTGTTTCACCCGTGTGCCTAAAATGGTCTATCTCCCTGAATGCAGACCGGTTTCACTCTGCGCGCTATATATATATATATATATATATATATATATAAAGTCAGTCGGAGTTCGCTTCCGTCCATAGGTAGTTGTTGTGTCTAGCCACACTGAAGAGGCGTGAAACGCCGAAACATGTGTCTGTGGATGACTTATTATATATATAATATTATATATATATCAGTCATCCACAGACACGTGTTTCGACGTTTACGTCTGATCAGTACCTCTAGCCGGATGCGAAACCCGGCAGAATTTTCGTCTGCCAAGCTCCTTACCCTTATGGCCCACGGTGACTGCAGTCAGAGGCAAACAATTAATTCATACATACTTCAGGATGTATGTTTTTACAATCACCAGAGAACTCAAATCTGTGAACAACAGGCGAGTAAATGCTTTACGCTAAACGGTCAAAGTTCAACTAATGTCTCCCTAGAGTGCTCTACCAGGAAAATTGGAGCATATATTTCAGTCATCCACAGACACATGTTTCGATGTTTACGTCTCATTAGTGCGGTTCGACTTTTTTTTAACTGCTACCTCTAGTCGGGAGCGAACCCGACAGAATTTTCGTCTGCCAAAACCTTTACGAAAATACTTAATCTTTTCTTTTAAAAAAACTTATGAAAGAAACAGTGATGCTCTAGGAGAAACAAATAAATCCCGGAAACGGCAGAAGAGAAACATTTTTTCCTTTTTCGAATGGGCCTTGATTAAGAGGCAGGCGGGACTTCCCTGGTTCCACCGTATTTGACCTTACACACACACACACACACACTCTCTCACTCTCTCTTTCTCTCTCTCTCTCTCTCTCTCTCTCTCTCTCTCTCTCTTTGAATAAATAACACCTTTGTGACTAAACGACTTTGCAACAATATAAAACTCATTTTCTTTCCATGATAAAAGACTTAAAAGACGATAGAATTGTTGGATCAGTAAAATGGTTATTCCTGTAAAATAGAGTGAGTGAGGGAGAGGCTCTGTGATTGGATATACCAATCACGTGATAGACCAGAGTTTTAGGCGCAATATACAAAAGCCCAGCAGATAGATTCCACCAGCGGTACCACGAGGCAGCGATTTGAAGGGCTCCAAGAAATCACCCTAAGATATCTTCTCCAGCGCGCCAGTAAGTCCTTAAACTCAACTTTATATACAGGAAGGGCTTTCTATAATGCTATACTAACACAATAACAGGAAGGACTTTATATTGTTGTTTGTTATTTCATGTGCTAGTCAATAAATTGGTTGAATTTAAAGGAAGTATTAATTCCTTTCTTCTTGTTGTTAGTCTTAGAATTGAATGCTATACTAACACAATAGAATAAAAAATGTTTCGCTAATTACGCCCCCCCCCCATTGTTGTATATCTACATTCACATCGTACATCATATATCGAGTATATGAACGAGAGAGGAAACTCGGGTGATAGAGAGAAAGAAAGAGAGAGAGAGAGAGAGGGGGAGAGCGAGCGAGAGAGAGAGAATGAGAGAGACTTACTTGTTACTTTATTTCTGCTTTACTACTTCTGCTAATTTGTACAACGTTTCGGGCCGATATGCCCTCCGGCCTTCTTCAGGTATTTCTTGTCGGACTCGGGAACCTTCCGAAAAGAAGGTTCCTGAGTCCGAGAAGGTTCTGCTAATTTGTCTGGTCGTTTCCTCTTGTCGTCTACTTGCTGTCTCTAAGGGATTCTTCTGGGCTAACTCTAGTCATTGTAATTAAATGAACTTTTATTTCTTGATCAAGATTTTATTTCTGCTTAGCCCATTCTTATTCGCCGCGTGGGAGAGCTTCAACCTCGGCAGAGAGAGGCAGATGCTTTCTGCTCCAACATCAGGTTAAAACTGATTCTCTAACTAACTAATCACATGACGCGCGAGATTCCCGCCTATGGGGTCAGGATCACCAACAGTCCTGGTTATTTTACTCTGGCCCCTTTGAATTCTCGCTACAGGGTCTGTCAACAATTTATGCTACCACATAAATGTAACACCATTAATACCAAATAACGAGTTCGATGCGACCGTGTGTTATATCCAATCCATGCCGAATGGGTTGGTTAAATACCTGCTGGCAAGGGGAGCCCCCGTGGCATAGTTCTGGCCAAGGAAGCCCCCTGTGGCATAGTGCTGGCAAGGGGAGCCCCCTGTGGCGTAGTGCTGGCAGGGGGAGCCCCCGTGGCGTAATGCTGGCCAAGGGAGTCCCCATGGCGTAGTGCTGACCAGCGACATTCGCAGTAAGCGAGAAACAAAGAAAACTTCTACTGACTTATATGGTTTCAAGTAACTTTTCCTATTTAACAGTTATAATATTTCCACCCAATAAAAACCTGCTACAGTCCAGTCGACTGGGACAAAAGAATTCACCGACTGCACCTCTGTAGAGGGGTAAAATCTTCCCAATGGGGCCACCTGTTGGCTGTAGGTGGCAACCTGTGATGCTTAAGAACGGATACCTGGTGGCTGAGCAGACCATGACAATCAGCACTCCACTTGGGCCCTTACTTAGACTAGGCGGTCAGTCGGAGACGCTTCCTCCGATCAAGCGGCTGGTCATGTCAAGCGGTAGCTGTCTGTCTTAATGTCCTGGGTATGACGTTAAACTCTATTTGATGAAGTTCCAATTCAAGAGCTCTGTGGGAATATGGAGTACCCTTTAATCCCCATTACTCCCATGTCCACCCTGAGTGGTAGTACCTGTTAGGGTCCCATCTATGTGTTAAATAGAAGAAAATGAGTTAACAAAAACTGTTTTAAAAGATTGAGTCTTTAAAAAATGCACTTACAAGGAATAAAACAATGTCTTCGGTATAAAATAACCCAACAAGGTTTGACCTGCCGTAAAATCTAACCAACCAACTTTCTACCAATAGATCCGGCTTTATTTCAAAGAGATATCAAGACATTTAGGGCAAAACTTTTGGGGGGATTTGGATTTCTTCTATCGTATAAACAAATAGCTTTTAAAAGATGTCAGCACACGTTATATATATATATATATATATATATATATATATATATATATATATATATATATATATATATATATATAATCTTATATCATAAACAAGCGAAGTACTTGTGTATCCCAGGGCATGTAAAGGTAGGTCATGGGTGGCTGGGTGTACGCATTTTATATATGTGGCTTATTGTTTTCCCTTGTATTACGCAAGAAATATAATCATTTTTTCTCATATCCCTCACGCTTCACTGATAAAACTCTTCGTCCTTGACCTTGCTTACAATTACAATACATACACAAATATCTATATTGACAAGAGTTTGTTTGTCTGTCCTCTGGAGACGACCAACTAAATCTCACCCCCCCTCAGGTAAGATGAGACTAGTTTAATTTATTAGGCCACCTTGGACAATCTCTTTTTTTTCTATCTTACATCAAACTTTACAAAAAAATAGAAGCGACTACCCGACGTTGCCTGGGTAGAGGTGGGATAATAAAAGGTTAGTCTCGCAGATCCATTGATTGTTTTGTTCTTATTTAATTGATTTATGTTTTAATCACTTGCGCAACCAATGACTTTCCCTTTTCTTACTACTAAAATCCTAATTTTTTTAAATATCTTTCCAGATATAAATAAAATCTTTATTATTTTTGCACAAAAAAAAACAAGCTCTAGTGATAGTGAATGTGTGTATGCATTTACTTTTTCGTTAATTGTTAATTTTCATAGTTTCCTCCGGACATACATACACATAACTGCCCTTTCCTCCGGACATACATACACATAACTGCCCTTTCCTCCGGACATACATACACATAACTGCCCTTTCCTCCGGACATACATACACATAACTGCCCTTTATATACGTATATAGATAAGACAGACAGAATATTGGCATAGAACATATTCACTGTTAATGTAATGACTTCGTAATGAAAATGCTTCTCTTTAACAGTGTGGGACCATTCCATTTTCTCTGTCAGTTCTCTTGTGGTTTAACGAGAATTTTCGTGCAAAAGTTGGTTTAATCACTCTTCATCGAACTCAATTAGGCGGACAGAACGAGGTGAGTCTTTGAGGTCAAAATTTCCATTTTTGAACTTGGCATACCAATAACGAGCGGTTCTTTCAGCTCTCTCTCTCTCTCTCTCTCTCTCTCTCTCTCTCTCTCTCTCTCTCTCTCTCTCTACTCAACACAAATGTCGTGAGCAGATTTTGTGGCCTTAGAACCTTGATTAAAAGCAAAAAGAAGGTGTCCAAAATGTTCATTTTTCTTAACTTGACATTCCATTTTAATGAACAAAATTAACTAGAATTAACTCGAAAAAAATAACAAAAACAAATATATTCCAAAATGATTCAAAATAGAATTTTCGAAAAAAATAGATTCCAAAATTTAAAAACGCAATAAATTCCAAAATGTAAAAAACGTCGGGAACTTAGTTCACAGCTGAATAATATTTTTATAATTAATTCATCTGATGTTCATAAAATGCCTTACATTCTTACCATTTTTTCCATATGTCGACTGCATCAAATAGGCATGACCCCCACCAATGGGGTCATCTGTTGGCCATGGGTGATGACCATGATGCTTAAGAACGGAATCCTGGTGGCTGAGCAGTCCATGACTTGCAACTCTCTACTTTTGTCCTTACTTACGCTAGATGGGCGGTTAGAGAGGCCCCTCCGATTAATCGGCCAGTCACGTCAATAGCTCGAATATGATTGTCCCGAACATATTGCCCTTTTAGTAAGCCCCCAACACATATTTTATTTGGAAGGCGGTGGTCCAGGGTATTAATGTCCTGGGTATGATGTTAAACTCTGTCTTACGGTGAAGTTCCAATTCTGGAGCTCTGAGGAGTGTGGAGTACCCCTTCATTACCATTCTAACCCGGAGTCGTAGTCCTGTTAGGGTCACATCCGTGGTTAAATAGAACAAATTGTGTTTTACAAAATAAATGTTAAATTTATATACTGTCATTTACCTAACGAATCTATCCGATATTCTATTAAGACTCCCCCAATGGGGCCACCTGTTGGCCGTGGGTGGCGACCCGTGATGCTTAAGGATAGAGCCCAGGTGGATGAGCAGTTCATGACTTGCAATACTCCACTTTGGCCCTATCTTGGGCTAGACGGGTGTTCGGAGAGGCCCCCTCCGATCAATCGCTGGTCACGTCAAGCCCTAGCACCTATATGATTGCCCCAACGCTATTGCTCTTATGGCTAGCCCCAACCACTTTTTATCATATGGGTGCTAGAAGTCGGTGACTGAGGGTCTACATGTCCTGGGAATGACGTTAAACTCTATCTGATGGTGAGGTTCCAGTTTTGGAGGTTTGGGGAATGTGGAGCACGCCTTCATCACCATTGCTCCCTAGTCACTCTGACCCGAAGTGGTAGTACTTTAGGGTCCCATCTATGGGTTAAATTGAAAAACATGAGTTGATAACAAAATTGTATTATGCATTAAGAATGAATTTATTTCAAAACTTTATCGGCATTAAATAACCCACTGAGGTTTGATATGCCGTAAAACCAAACCAAACCAAACCAAACTGATATTCTATCAGCAGAACCTGTGGATATACACAGTATGATCATTTAATTATTACAATGTTTGATATTTTTACTTAAGAGCTATGCGAAATAATTCAATATGTAAAAAGTATAATCCTCTTGAGTAACCCTCTCTCTCTCTCTCTCTCTCTCTCTCTCTCTCTCTCTCTCTCTCTCTCTCTCTTCATCTTTTCCTTACCTTTGATTTAAAACAGATTAGAGATATAGCTTCCGCCCGGTTATCCCTCCTCTCTCTATCTTTCCCCTACTCTTTCTTTCTTATATTTTCTGTGAAGCATGTCTTTTTTCTTCTCTTTGTCATTATATATATGTAATAATGGAATGGTGCATTTTTAACCAGAAGGTGTTGCAAGATGACAACGGTCGTACAATTAAGTAGTATGAAATATAATAAAAAATAAAGGACTACTACATTCGGATGACCGACCAAGCTGTCATCATCCATTTACCGGTCATTTAGCTAAAAGTGGCTTCAATATTTATAAAATTCCCGATAGTCCACTGTCATTGACGCGAATTGAACACTAACAGCCTCGACCAGAATTTAAACTCGACGATAACCATTAAACAATGCATGCTTCTTTATATAAAACTACTTTGGTATGTTTGATTATTGGAGTCAGGGGTGGATTTTAATGGAACTCCCATTTCGTGGGCGTCTCTAACAAAAAATTATTCATGTTAAAATCGACAATTTTTATTTATTCATTCTTAGTGGGAACTCAATTTGTAACACATCTTTAAACTGTTTTTTCTATTTAACCCATAGATTGGACCACTAACAATTACTTACTGCCCGCTATATATATATATATATATATATTAAGAGAAAGGAAATGAATCCGACGGTATGAGTATAGATAAAAGATATGAAAACAACTCAATATTCTGTTAAAGTGAAAAGATTTATATCATATTCATAGCTAATATTGAACAATATTTCGATTTATAAAAATCATCTTCAAGCTTGTTTTTAATCCGGACTCATCAAGAGAGGAGACGAAAATAATATGAATTCAAAACGAAAACATTGATGTTGCAAAAAAAAAAAGGTTTTCGTTTTGAAAACATATTATTTCGTCTCCTCTCTTGATGAGTCCGGAGTAAAAAAAAAAAAAAAAAAAGCTCTGAAGATGATTTTATAAATCGAAATATGTTCAATATTAGCTATGAATATGATATAAAATCTTTTCACTTTAACAGCATATTGTGTTGTTTCATATCCTTTTATCTATACTCATACCGTCGGATTCATTTCCTTTCTCTTAACTTATATATATATATATATATATATATATATATATATATATTATATAATAATATTATATATATAAGCATGAAATATTGTCTTAATAAATGCAGTTTCCAAACTTTCATCGCTCACATTGTTAATCGTCTGTCCAAATCAGTCTCAGAATGTATTCTGGAGCACAAAAAGTTGATGATATATAGAAAATCTGGGGTCATTTGGCGACTCAGAGGTCAAAGATTTGTCAAAAATTAAGTGTCAGATCCAACTCAACGAAAATTGTGTTGTCCGGTGATGTTCAAGAGGTGCAACTAGTAGGAAGTTGAAGAATCTAGGACACTTACCTGCCCCGAAGCCTACTCTTTCTGATCGGTGAGTGAACCAAAATAAATCCCGTGGTCTTGAGAGTGGGGCGTCACACCTTCAGCAGCACTTGCTTCTTTCTCTAATAGGAGCAGGGCCGGGTTTATTGTCCGGTGCTTGAGGCGCATCAAAAGGGTATGCGAGGGGACCACGCATTTTTTTCACTTGCCATCGTATAAAATTCGTTTTTTCTTTAGGGGTGTGTGTGGCTCCCACACATAAAACGTCTTTATGCTAATTCGGCTTGTGGGAAGCCCAGGGGAAAATAAACCCTGTCTAGAACATACGGTAGGTAAACAGTTTTATTTTGAGGTGTTGAAAGTTTTCGTGGTTGTTTCTTGGCGGGGACGAAAGAATAACAGTGATAGGATTCTTTACGATGACAATGCTTTTGTTACAAAAGAACGTCTTCAGGGTTCAACGCCAAAAAACAACATGGCGATTGCCCCCCCCCTTTTTTGTCCGACATCGTTACATTCAATGTTTTTTTTTTGTTGTTTATTTTTGTCTGAACGATATGAACTGAAAAAGAAAAAGGTTGACGTCAACTATGAGAAGCGAAAACACCGCTGGTCTTAGATAAAAATCTTCCAACAGAGTTTTATAAATTTTTTCCGCCAATCCAAGAAAAAAAAAAGACAAAAGTTTAGAACACGTGTACTGAGTTAAGAGTAATTTGAAGGAAACGAAACGTTCAAGCTGGATATCACCCATAGATAAATAGAACATAACCATACAACATACACACACACACACACACAACACACACATATATATATATATATATATATATATATATATATATATATATAATCCAAAGATTGAGTTGAAGAAATCTCCTTACGACGTAGTAGTTTTCAATTGTCGTAATTTGCAGAGCTCAATGTGTTGCTCTTATTGTCAGTCACTATTAAAATTATATCAATAAAAATAACAAAGAAGATTTAGATTTTAGCATTATAGACTATTTCAGGGAACCTAGAGGAATATCTATCGTTCCCATCAGATGCAAAAGAGGATTAGCTCTGCAAATTACGACAACTGAAAAACTATTTATTTTGGCATCTGATGATGAGAAGGACTTTGTTATTTTTCCTGGTGTGTGTGTGTGTGTGTGTGGTGTGTAGTGTGTTTTGTGGTGTGTGTGATTTCCATCTTCACTGATGATTATATTGCAATCGTCCGAATTGGCGCTTTCTCTTCGACAGTATTCACTCCAATTAATTCTTTAGTCTTGCAGTGTTCTTGGAAGTGCATATATAATATATATAGATATATATATATATATTATAGATAGAATATAGAGAGAAGAGAGAGAGAGAGAGAAGAGAGAGAGGGGTGTGTGTGTGTGTGTGTGTGTGTTGTGTGTGTGTAGGTCAAATTATTCTATCGTAAATTTTGGTACTACTATGCGAAACCAACGGGGAACCATGGAAGCCCTATCTACCTCTTACCAAGACCACAGTCGAAAAGGAATTTTTTTTCTCTTCTGCCCGTTTCTCCTAGACATCGCTGTTTCTTTCATAAGGTTTTTTTTTAAGAATATATTAAGTATTTTGGTTAAAAGGATTTGGCAGACGAACATTCGATCGGGTTTCGCCTCCGACTAGAGGTAGCAGTTAAAAAAGTCGAGCCGCACTAATGAGACGTGTCTGTGGGATGACTGAATATATGCTCCCAATTTTCCTGGTAGAGCACTGTAGGGGCTACCATTAGTTGAACTTTGACCGTTAGCGTAAAGCATTTACTCGCCTTTGTTCACAGACTTGAGTCCTCTGGTGATTGTAAAAACATACCATCCTGAAGTATGTATGAATTAATTGTTTGCCTCTGACTGACAGTCACCCTTGGCCATAAGGGTAAGGAGCTTGGCAGGACGAAAATTCTGCCGGGTTTCGCTTCCGCGGCTAGAGATTAGATGTAAAATGTCGATCCTATGATGAGACGAATAGCCATTGGTTTACGGTTTCAAAAATACCTGAAGATGCCCAACGATAGGCAGAAAGTAACTCGGTCTATGACATATTGGCGAATACATCACCAATTCTCGCCAGAATATTACAAAATAATCCGGCAATACGAAAAAATACAAAGGAAAGACTGCGCAATAAATGGCTGCATTATTTAACATATATGCCTACAAGAAAAAATGCTACCAAATACACTCCCACACACCACACACACATATATATATATATATATTATTATATATATATATATATAATATATATATATTTGTAATTTCTGAGATGAAATAAGGAAAATAAAGGTGCTCATTACAATTGTAAGAGCTTTTATTTCTTTATCTATATATTAATTAATACTGTTTTATGTAGGCATCTACCTAAGGTTTCAAGCTTTTTGCTTTCGTCAGGACTACCTTTAATTGCTCTGGTGGTGTCTGCAAAATATTTTTGCGGTATGTTTTTGTCAGGACTGCAATTATTTCGGTTGAGTTCATTGACACTGAAAATCCGAAAAAATATAAATTCTGTTAATCCGAACACACCACACACACAACACACACAACACACACAACAAACATATATTATTTATATATGTGTGTGTGTGTGTGTTGTGTGTGTGTCTGTCTGTCTGTTGTCTGTGCTGTGTGTCTGTGTGGTGTGTGTGTGTGGTCTCTCTTCTCTCTGTCTGTGTGTGAGTGTGTGTTACTAAAAACATGGAATATTTCTACTTGATGATCTTCAGTTGTAGACATCAAGTCTCTAGTAGTTTTTTGCTTCACCAGCTAAATCCGATCTAAGAAAAAAACTACTAGAAATACTTGAACGTCTTGTAACTGAAAACCATAAGACGAAATGCTCTGTGGTCTTTAACAATACCTGGCATATATATATAATAATATATATATATATATTTATAAACTATATATATCATTATATAGTATCGCTCTTAAAAAGTAAACCTAAAAATCGTTTCTTAAAGTTTTCTTCTGTAACCAAGGATACAGAATGCTATATTCTTGTGGAATGTTATATAATCTAAACGGATTTCATTTGGTATTATCATTACCAATATATATATATATATATATATATATATATAATATATATTATAACATTCGACACTGGCGGTATGCAGTCTTTCAATTCTATCTTTTTGTAAGGTATCGTTTTTATACTTTTTATTAAGAAATTCCGACAAGTTCTCATATTTTTTGTTGTAGAGTTTGGTAATCGAACAATAAATAATAGCATCCGTTTTTACTGAATCACTGGTTTTGTGTTCACAATGGATATTTTATCCAACGTTCGAACTGTGAATATATCACGTATAACACTTGTTTTACATTACGGCACTTCCGTAACGGGTTATCGCTGGTATGAACTGGAATCGGGAGGAAGATGTTTCCCAATGTATTAGAGCTATGTGAAATGCCAAAACAGACTCGTCCAGAATTTGACCCTCATCGATGAGTTCATTTCATACAACTCTAACCAATACTCACGCGCCTCCACAGTCTGTATATAGACTATCATATTAAAATATAGTCTACAAGAGATAACCTACTAGTTTAACCATAAGGATCACTTAGGTTAATCCACTGAATAATAATATACGTTGATTAATTGCACTCGATTTGTAATCGATTACACGTGTGTGGTCTTTCGTGTAATCGACTTACAAGTTTTTTAAACATGCGTCAAAACAAAGTGAACTCGACTGCTATTAATCGTGTCTCGATATTCAGTGGATTTAAACCCTGAAGATCATTAGTGGTGAAAGGCTGAGTAGGTTTATCTTTGTATCTATATCATGAATAAATTTGTCTAACTAACATCATAAGATCATGGTCTCTATATTATATATAAGTCTATGTTATAGAAAGTTGGTTAGCCCTCGCGTAGCTTTAATGGTTAGCAAGTTAGCGTTAGCAGACCATTTGGTAGTCGAGTTCATTCTCAGCTGGGAGCCCAACTTCTGGCAACTGTGCCACTCTAAGCTACGCTTAGTAAATCACATATATAGAAGTGGCGATTCACTTTATGTCTTTATGCAAGATGATTTCCAACAT